>OX467713.1:14741121-15232453 GCA_950111635.1 Agelastica alni
GTACATTTTTTAATAAGCAATATTTGAGCCATGCATACATTGTCACTTTAACTAATAAACACTCACGGATTACAGACGTTCCCACTCATAAAAACACCCTTAAAAATAACGTTTAAATTATTTCTGAAAAATCTTAAGAGACCAAAACTACTTTACTGAGGTTAACCCCAACCTTCATTGAAGACGGCACCTAAAGAATTAATCCTAAAAATTTCCCATTTTATTATCACTCAATATACAGGGTGTTAGTAAAAAAGTGCGACAAATTTAAGGGAGTGATTCTGTCAAACTTTAATAAGGCTTACATTAGAAAAAGGCTTACATTAGCAGGACATGTTTCAAAGGATTAATCCTTTATCTTCAGCAAAGAGAAGATCTAAAGTAAACAGTATTATTACAAAAATCAAAAATCAGAGAGAAACATAACAGGAACCGTGGTTGGTCCTCATCCTCATAAAAAATATTTTAATAAAGTTAAATTAAAAAACTATAATAATATTTTAACAATTTTTAACTGTAACAAAAGCGTGGAAGTTTTAACATATGACAATGACGTATGACAGATGAAACGTCAAATTTCAAAAATGCAGCGAAAAACTGTGACATAAAACGAAGAAGTGTAGCAGAGTTAAGTAAAAAGATGTTTGTTTATGTTAAATCCAGAGATGGGAAATCAAAACAGTAAGTAGGTAGTTGAAAAGTTTTAGGCTATCAGAATAAATTTGTTCATTAATACATTGTAAATTATAGTTTGTAATTGCCTTGAGATTCAGTTTTTTTTTTATTACATGTGTAAGCAGAATATCTTGGTCAGATTAGAAAAAAAAGATGTGTGCATATTAGAAATGAAACTTCTAACTATTAAACGGCTAGGATTAAATTCAATTATACTGGATAAATAAGGAATATTATAAGGTCTGAAATGGAGTATTTATAAAACGACATACATTACTGTTTGCATATGAATATTATTCTTAATTTATTTCTGTAATCTGCACATTACTGAGTGCTTCAAAAGCCTGTACATCGTGTGCAGTTTTTTTAAATATTTTTTGACAAACACGTGGACTACACAAATAGACGTCAGGTTGCTAAGTATCTTCTGTTTACAACCTAATCGTTACACATTTTCGTCAGGCTAGCTCGTGTGACGCGTATAGAAGTTTTACTTTAAAATGAAATGGAATTTTATGGTTTCTATTCCAGAGTTAGAATTTATTTGTCGAATGTGTTCAATTAGTCGAGTTCTGATCATGCGGCCAGTTTGACCAATATAACATGTTTCACAATTGCGGCTGGAACATTTTAATTTATAAACACCAGATTTATTTAACAATGCGATTTTGTCGTTAGAATTTATTATCATTTTTTTAGGGTGTTAAACGTTTGGAAAAAGATAGAAGAATTAAAATTTATATTGACGTTTAGTTTATTAACCAAAAAAAATTAAAACAATACCTGTACCTTATAAAATGCATTGATTATAAGCCACTTGCAGTTTAATTTTCCAGGAAGTTTATTTTTTATTACTTTAAGTCTTTTAAAACGATGTCTCACTTGACCCTCCGTTATATTTACTATTTCTAAAGGGTTAAGCGGATGACCCTAAAAATTTAGGGTACAAATATGTTTTCTGTGAAATCAAGCAGTTTCTTAATAGGGTAAGATGATAAAAACATAGGTATATTAAATGGACCCAAGACACTGATTTGGACTCAGGGACACTTAAAGACCATACTGTAACCTCTTTATTGTACAGATACACTTCTGTTAGAGTTTTATAATAGTATAGATTATATAGTAAATTTTGTTGCTAAGCAAAATTAGTGAAATTGGTGGATTTCCAATATTTACCATTATCAACAGTGTTTATAGTCTAAAAAACAATTTTAATGGAACGGGAAATAATTAAGATACTTATTTATTTACCTCCAAATCAAATTTAAAAGGCATCAAGCAATTCGAAAACCATTTCGTAATAAATATTAATATGACCACATTATATTCAACCACGCCAATGAATTGCTAAGTAAACCTTTTAAAAAAATATGAATAATTTACCAGAGGCCGTTTTAGATACAATTTGTTCCTTAATTAGTGAAACATGTAAATTCCTAGATGGTAAAGAAGCAGATAATTACCAAGTTAAGAAAGGCATCTACCTGACATACACATCAACCTTCAATAGGTATTAAATATATCTTCAAGTAAAAAGGAGAAGAAGATTGATGTATGGTGTTTCCTCTTCACGTCTTTTCAGAAGAATCAAAATTAAGCTCTTGTCATAATATGTAGCTCGTAAAGTTGCTTTGCTACTTTTAAATTTAAAGTGTTAAAAAATATTTTGTATTGTTAATATTTTTACATGCCGTTTATGCAATTATCATTTATCAAAGTTTTTTAGTCGTGTACGAGGTTTGTCAAAAAATTCGTGTGTATTAAACCTACGTCAACGCACTGTATATTTAAAATTGGTATCGCTCCCTATTCTTTGCTGTATTAACAAAAAAATTGTCTAGAAATCCGAGAAAGTCACTTCCTATTTATACAATTTAATCAATAACTTTTATACAGGGTATTTAAAAAAAAGGGACCCCATCTTTAGGATAGGTAAAAAACTAAAAAATAATTGGGGTTTGTTTAGCAAACAATTTTCGTAACGCCATCCTAATTTAAGATAGGGGGCGTTGAAGAAAAATATTTGGTTATTACTTTATAATTTTCAAATAAAAATATTCCGAAAACGGTACACAGCATCGAGTTTTACTAAGAGTACCTTTTTGGTGTAAAATTGAATGATGTTTAAGTTTACTTGAAATTTTGATTAATATATCTAACCTTAAAAAAAGTTATGTTCAATACTAATTGGTACGAACCATATATTTAATACTCCTATATTGCTAGTCCCTGTAAGTGGAAGTATTGTCCACCAAAAGAGATAGCAACTGCATTCTTCTATCTCACTTATTCATACTCGATCCTTTGTGCGCAAGCGTTGCGACTGTAGTGGGGAAGCTTATAATGCAGTTATAGTAAATATTTTCTTGTATGCTTCATAGCTTAGCGGCCTCATTCTCGGGCATGCGCATAGTATTTCAGGTCTAAATGACGGAGACAGATGTATGTATGTCTGCACCGTTGGATTGTCATTTTTTTTCAGACCTCTACTAGCAATATAGGAGTATTAACAATATGGTACGAATTGTGTAACTAGCGCCCTCTATGAGAGTCAGATATAAAAACAAATTCATGGGATGTATCAGTTTCTAAAGCGTATTCGTATAAAATTTCATTACAATGTTTTCAGTAGTTTCGGCAAAAGAGTAATAAATTTGTATTTTTTTTTCTTCAACGCCCTTTATCTTGAATACGGATGGCGTTACGAAATTTTTTTACTAAGCTAACCCCAATTATTTTTCAGTTTTCTACATATCCTAAAGACGGGGTCCCTTTTTTTGAAACATCCTGTATAACAATAAATCGTACCAGTTTTTGTTACTTTTATTTTTCTCAAGCAACTGAACAGATTACGAATAATTTTAATGACAACACTGGTTTGGATTATATTTTCTTTTCTTAACGGCTTGAATTAAATAAAATTGATTAACTTTAATGGGAGGTTGTTTATTATTTTTTCTTTTGTAAAGTGAAATGCGCTGTATCATTTTTTGTTTAAGAAATGGTTGGAGTATTTGTATACCTAGCAACGTGTTATTGTCATTTTGAATATAAAAAATGAATTATTTAATACTTATGCAATACATTAACATATGTTTGAGATAAATATAATTATAGTAATGCTAATAAAAGTTGAAGAGAAAATATGTTCGATCTTTTGATTTCTCACCTTTTGTAGCAAAATTGGATAATTAAAGAATTTTTTCCGGTTTGTTATATTATGTACCTACCAAACTTTACAGTCGCTATTGTGAAACTTTCCTCACGCGTATTGTAAACATTAGTTGCTTAAGCTAATACTTTAAACAATAAAGCAAAGTATGTATAATAAAAAGAAGCAGCGAGCTACAAACAAGAAGGAATCTTCTATTACTAAGGAAAATCTCATAGTCTATTTGGACGATACCTTGATATCTTAAGGGATTTTAAAAAAATGTACAACGTCAATAGAACATGTTATGTGTTTGCCAGACAATGGACACTCATTGGCTTACAAAAAATAGAATTAAAAATCTGGAAATAAAAATTAAAAACACTCGACTTAAGGTACAAAAGTTTTGGAGCAAAAATAAACTGAAATAAAATAATAATGACTTAAAAATTAAAATTTGGACACTGACAATGATACCTACATTTTATTACCCCAAACTTAAAAGAAATTTTATTCTTAAACTTTTTCAAGCCATTTTAATATTTTAGTAAATTGTGACAAAAGATATGTAAAAATTCAAAGTGATTGGTGAGCAAAGAGAAACGAATGCTTGTTAGAAATGTTATGATTTCTGTGATTTTTATTTTTCATGTGCACATAACGTTAATCTCCAGTTATACAACACCGGTCAATAATCCTGTAATCGATATAAAACCTAAAAACCAGATTTGTTATGATACTGCCAATATCCGTTGATAAAAAACTAATTAGTACTAATAGGTACCATCTTATACTTTTAACGAAACGTCCACTTATTTTTACATAGACAAGCAGTTTTATAAGATGTTTATTACATCCCAAAATAATTATCAGACCAGTTTCATTAGCTAAAAATTTAAATTTGATTCAAACACGATAAGTATCATTGACGAATATTATTAATGATATGTCTCTCAGACAGATGCAACTTTAAACAACAAGAATGCAAGAAACACATTAATACATGTCACAGAATTATATAAATAATTATATTGGTTACCTACTGACGAATCTATTAATAACAAAATAGTTGAATAAATAGCCAACGAATTATAATATTTAATTGAGCTGGGATAAAGAAAGTAAATGTGAATGAATGTGAATGTGAAGTAAATAAAACTGCATGAAAATAGAATGAAAACAAAGAAGATGATGGTTCTTAAAAAGTGTAAAAAGTTGTAAAAAGTGCTATTTTCGTTATAATACAAAATGGTTAGTCTTGTAATAATTTTTTTCATTATTCATTTTTCATTTTTCATTTCATTTCATTTTTTGGTTAACGTATATTTCCATTTAAGTTTAAATGATTTTAAATTTATTAGAAGTTAATCCATTTCATAAACAAACAATATTTTTAGTAACGTTTCTTTATGTAGCAGATTTTGGTAAAAAAAATCACGTCTATCCATTTTAAAGACAATTTTTTTTTTTTATGAAAATAGTCGCAAAAAGGGTAGACCTATCGTGTAGGCCGCGGACGGCCCGCACTGCGACTATTAGAAGGGGAAGGGATTATAGAAAGGAGATGATTGTGGACACGCTTTTTAAAAAGTTGTAGGTCATAGTTCTCTGGAAAAACTGATTTTGGAAGCTTATTCCATTCCGTAACAGCCCTGTAAAAGAAGGATTCTTGATGAAGATTGGTCCTCGTAGTGTCAATCTTAAGAGTAAATGGGTGAGACTGATCAGCGTGCCGAGTTCTTCGGCCGAATGTGGCAAATGGTGGTACAAGAGTTTTTATTTCTCTGGAGCATCTGCCATGGAAATATCTGTAGAGCAATGACTGGTCTGCAACTCTTCTTCTATGTTCTAGAGGGTGAAGGGTATCTGTGAAAGTTGAGCTGTTTATCAAACGAATGGCTCTTTTCTGAATGGAATCTAGAAGACGAAGAGAATGCCTTGGTGCTTAACACCAAATGTGCGAGCAATACTCCAGTAGAGGTCGGATTTGAGCCTTGTACGTCGTCAACAGTTGATCAGGAGTAAAAAACTTTCTGGCTTTCCACAGAAAACCTAGCCTCTGGCTTGCCGACTTTGCGATGTTAGCAACATGGTCATGCCAAGACATATTATTGGACACCGTGACTCCCAAAATCGAGATGGAAGGACTTGGTTCAAGGGTATTTCCGGACATTGTGATGGGATGATTTGAGGAATTCACTTTCTTGGAAAACGTGGCACTTTGTGTTTGTTGGGCGTTGAACTGAACACGATTGCTTTAAGATATCTATTGATGGAATCAACCTGTTCATACATTTTTGGTCGTGAAAAACGATCTTCTTTTGCGACAATCGCCTATGCCTTGTGTCATAACTTACCTCGTGCTTATGTAACAATAGCTATCGTAACATAATAGTTGCATAATATAGTATTATAAAATAAACATAAAAAAATATCAATGTGTGATTAAAATTTATAAAGAATTTTTATACGGATTAGGCCACATTCTAGACCGATATTTGGCAGTATTCATTAGAATTTAGGGAAATTCTAAGACACGTCGATTTTTGTTTCAATGGGAACACATTTTTACCATACAGATATCTGTTATTTGTTAACCCCTTCCCTTTCACTTTTCCAACCCCTAAGTTAATATAGGGAATGTACCATGTGTGGCGGCATATCATTAAAAAGGCATTTAGATGGGGTATTCGGGCATTGAATCATTTATATATATTTTTTTCAATATTTATTCCGTCTTTGCAAAAAATTTTTAAAGTTATTTAAAGTGCAACACCTCTTAAAAATAAAACGTAACGCCTATGTTTTGATAATGTGTCAATTTTTCTGTCACATCACTATTGTGGGGTTTTAAAATTTCATGAATTTCATCCCTGCCGGATACAAAATAATCCATACAGTATTGTTTATGCCATATTTATTTTTTAGATGAACGCTTTTTTTTACCGTAAATCGACAAAATTACCGTTACTGGTTTGACGAAAATACTAGAGTATTCCTTGAAACACATATCCAGCATCTTCTTAAATTAAACGTGTGGACAGATGATCGTATTGCTAGGCCATTATTTTTGCCAAGAAATTAAAAGGGAGAAACGTATCTCAAAATATTTAAAGACAATATTGATCCCGCTCTCACAAATATAATCGAAAATGATACTCAGAAAACGGTCTGTTTTTCAACAAGATGGCGCAAATCCGCATTATAGTAGAGCAGTAAGGCAATATCTTAACAAATGATTTCCCAGGTAATAGATTAAAAGAAGAGGCTTCATTGAATGGCCTGCAAGATCCCCCGGTTTAATGCCCCTGGATTTTTTTTTTGGGTGTTATTTAAACAGCAATTTTATACGACCAAACCCGGTCGCTGAAAGAACTAAGGCGACGTACAATTTATAAATGAGGTGTTATAACCCCTGAAATGCTTCAAAACGTTATTAATTGTAAACAGCGAATCTACAATTGTGTGGATACCATTTTGAACATCTAATTCATTAATTTATTATTAATTTGAGGAAACTGTTTTGTGTATCATAACTTATAATTTAATTAATTTTAGTAACATCACACTAAATAGATTTTCTATTTATTTTACAAAATTCGTTTTATTGAACTTTTAATGTGACAAAAAAAATTAACACGTTACCAAAACATAGGCGTTGCGTTTTATTTTTAAAAGGTTGCACTTTAAATTAAATAAGACTTTTTTTGCAAAGACGGTGTGAATATCGAAAAAAAAATCATGGATGATCATATGCCTACATACTCCGTCTAAATGCCCTTCTAATGATGTGCCACACATGGAACATTTCTATTTTAAATTAAGGTGTTGGAGGAGTAAAAAGGAGAGGGTTGACAAATGACATATATCTATTTAAAGATGTGTCCCTATTGGAACAAAAATCGACGTGTTTTAGCATTTCCTTAAATTCTTATGAAGTTTGCCAAATATTGGGGTGGACGGTTTTCTGTGGCCCACTCTATATTATTAATTTAATTAATTCAATAAATGGTCAAATTTACAGAAGATATAATAAACCAAAAATAAAAAATAATTACAATTTTTTAAAAATTAAATTATTATTTACGTATTAAGTGGTACCCCAATTGATTTTAAATTAAATAATAGGTAAAATTAATATAATTATTTAAGGAAATTGTTATAATAGCCAGTAATTTTAAATTTACTTTTTTCAAATACGAATGTTAATATTATCTTCTAATTTATTGATAATTTCACTTTTATGTATGTAATTATGTTACGTAATAATAATTGCATTGATGCTATTATATTAAAATTATTTATTTAAATATAAACATACACAATAAAAACGAATTTTTTTACACCGCAAAAATTTATCAACAAAAATAAATGTCAGTTTATTTTGGTTTAAACAGTGATTTTGGTATTTTTTAAGTATATTTGAAACTAATTTTGTTTTTACTCAATATAAAATAAAATAAGGTTCTAAGCGTTATGCCACCTTATTTATTAGACCAACAAAAGTATATTCACGGCAGTCGTTGACATCGGCAACTGTATTTTTAAAATTAGCATGTATGCAAAACAGATACTTTGTTTACATAGGAACGAAATTGACTATGTTGGTAGATTTAAGCTATTTACATGGTGGACATTTTTTTTTAGATTAAAAGAATATCTAATAAGACATATTGAATATTTTCGAAACGTACGTACTAGATTTTGTTAAAATTATTATTTTATTTTCATTGGTAATATTGACTATATAACAAATATTACATATAGATACAAATATCACATTTACGCGAAAATGCTTCTTCTTCTTCATATGCCGTCTCCATTAACGGAGGTTGGCGACCACCTCTCTAAATGCCTCTTTATCTTTGGTAACGTGAAACAGCTCTTGTACCGTCATATTTGACCATTCCCAAACATTTTTCAGCCAGAACTTCTTCTTTCTTCCGACACCTTTCCTTCCGTCTACTCGTCCTTGCATTATTACTTGTAACAGATGATATTTATTATCACGTAGTATATGTCCAAGATATGTCGTTTTGTGCAACTATTACTCTCTGTTTTGCCCATCTTTTTCAAGTGATACCTTAGAGGATAGTGTCCAGTGAGGAGTCCCGTCACCAGTTTTAAGACTTTCTTGTCCAACTCGAAAAGCTGTTTAGCATTTCTTGGCGAAAGGCTTATTAATCTTTTCGCTTGTTTTTGTCCTGACACTTTATGCCAGTGAGATTTCATTTCATCTGTTTCCCAGCGACGAACCTCTTCTTTTAAGTGGGCTTTAGAGAGACCACAGAAGGGTTCTGGGCCGGAAAATTGTGTATTTGCCACTTTTTTGGCAAAGCAGTCTACTTAAAAAAAAAAATAATAACAATAGGATTCTTAATCAAATAAAAGTGATAGAATTAAGATGTGTTAGATACTAATGCATTTGGGTCAGTTACCATTCCGAAAGAAAAAGCGGTCCAGATGGTAATAGTAGCTTTTCAAATTTTGATATTAACTCCTGGGAACAAAAATATTAAATTATCCCAAAAAATTTATCTTATTTATGTCCGTTCATTAAAGTTTATCAAGAATTTGACTAGTAGGTTTTGCTTATTTTGTTATTGACAGCTATCAAAACAATTCGTTTAGATTTGCAGTTTTAAAGAATTTGTTGAAAGTAAAACAATTTTGTGCAATACTTATAATAGATTTTCGTTAAAAGTAAACTTATAATTTTTTTTGAAAGTAATACGATATCGTGGTAGACTCTTTAATTTTTGTCCCCGAAAAATTAAAAAAAATGAATCGAGAAATTTAACTGAACAGGAGGTAGTCCAAGCATCAGTTATATTGGATGAGGGATATTGTCAGAGTTATGTTGCCAACTTAATTGAATTTTTTTTTATTATTTCAAAAGACCAGGGCACGGGCGAAAAAGATTCACTAACGACTAAGATAAACGTTTAGTTGGACAATACGCTTTTAGAAACAGGACAGTCACAAGTTCTGTGAGCAAAAACGAACTCGAAGCTCTTCAAAATGTCACAATTTCTTCTAAAACATTAAGAAGACGGTTAAATGAAGCTGGGTTAAACAGTAGGAGACCAGCCTCTGTACCCTTGCCTACTAAGAAGAACAGAGTTGCCAGGTAAAGTTTTGTAAGAAACCATTAAAATTGTTTCGTGGATAATTGGAAATTACTTTATTCACAGATAAAACTAAGGTTAACCTAAAATATTTAGATGGTCGTGAGCGAGTAGTCTGGCAAAAAACAGAAGAGAAGTTTGCTCCTTGCAATATTTCTGCGAGGATTCTATTCGGCGGTGGCTCTGTTATGTTCTGGGGTAGTATATGCTTTGACGCTCGCACATAATTAGTTCCTGTCCGTTTAAGATCCATAAATGCTAATTACTATCTTAAAAATATTATAATAAAACATGTGATACCTTTCGGTCTTTTTTTGGAACCCAATTTTCTGTTCATGTAAGACAACGCTCGACCTCACATAGCTGGATAGGTACTCGATTATCCAAGTTGGCATACCAGTTATGCGGTGGCCGCAACGAGGAAGCGGACTGCCTTGCCAAGGAAAGGGCAAAAACACAATTTTCCGGCGCTTCTTTGATCATTTTAAAGCCCACTTGAAAAAAGAGGTTCGACACTGCGAAATAGATGAAATGAAATCTCACTGGCATAAAGTGCCAGGACAAAGACAAGCGAAAAGGCTAGTAAACCTTTCGCCAAGGAAAGCTAAACAGCTTTTTGAGTTGGACAAAAAAGACTTGAAACAAGTGACGGGACTCCTCATTGGACACTGCCCTCTTAAGTATCACCTGAAAAAGATAGGCAAAACAGAGAGTGATACTTGCCGCTACTGCAAGAACTTCGCTGAAACTGCAGAACATTCGCATTGCGAATACCCAGTGCTTTTCTGCAAGAGGCTTTAGTTTCTGGAAGGGGCCATCCTAAAGCCTTTCGATGTCAGGAACTTAGCTCCCAGAAAACTGATAAACTTTGTACGAAGTCTCGGAATCCCGGGCCTCAAATAGATTAAAGGTTATGCACAAAAGATTTAATAGTTTGAAGTGCTCGAGAGGCAGCATAGCCTTCACGACCCCCTACAATCTATAATCTATGCGGTGACCACTTAAAAGCCCTGATCTGAATCCGATTGAGCATTTATAGGATCACCTAGAAACCTGAGGGAACTTGAATATGCAGTTATCACAGCTTTCTTAAGATTTAATCCAAAATTTAATTAGAAGCATGCCTAGACGCATAAATGCTGTGATCCGGAGTAAAAAAGGCAACACACGCTACAAGTATCACAGTCACACCATTATTTCGCTTTTTATGTCCCATTTACAAACTAATTAATTTTTTTTAACAATAAAATTTTGTTATTGGGTTTTTAGAATAATTTTAATTCCAATCTTACGGTAAAATGTTGAATCTAATTCACTTTTAAAGTATCCGAATACGTTTTAATGTAACCAATGCCCATAGATTCATTATCGCAGTTTGTATGATTTAATATGTTGTTGCGTTAATTTTGTCCAAGAGTTTAATTTTAAATTGACATTGCAAATCCCATGATGCTGCATCGCCATTACCGTGTAAAAGTAAAAGTAAATAAATATTGAAAATGACGCAAAGAATACCACGTATTATATCAACTCGTATATGTTTACTTTCACAGATGTTATAAACAAATATAAAGCACATTCACTCGGAACTTACAGGTTAAAAAAAAATTAACACTCTTTTTAGAGTTCGATATGTGTTTACCTAATAAATTCTAATTTTGTAAAGATAAACACTTGAAAGTTTTTTTATTTTAAATGTGTATTTTGTAGATACTTAAACTTAAAAGGAGCAGTGTTAATGATCTGATGATTGTAAAAGTATAAGCAGCACTTGCTTTAAAAGGTACAATCATTTTTCTTGATCTCTTTTCGCTTTTATTTACCGTTTAATTTAATTGTTTTAAATTATAACGATTACTATTTCTTTATATCTATTTATAATTGCAACAATTCACTTTAAGTCACCAAATATTTTAAATATATTTCTAAAGGATTAATTTAGTTAGTTAATGGGATAAATACTTTTTTAATAAATGTATTTTAAATGGTTCAGTTAAAATTTGGTCAAAAAAGTGGAGTATAAAATCAAATAAGGCAAAATCAGTGCATATAATATAAAGGCATGTCCACCTATATTTCTTAATAGCGAATTAATGCTACACGAAAAAAAAGTAAAATACCTTTGAATCCATCTAGATAAAAGACTGACCTGGACAAAACATATATTTGCCAAAAGAAAACAAATAGGTCACAGATTACGAAATCTATTTAGGCCAATGAGTCTGCCCTCTAAGGTATCACCTGAAAAATAGTAAAAGAGTAGGTATGAAACAAAATCACTATTTTGCTATTTCCACGATCTACAATAATTTAGGTTGTACCAGCTTGATAGTTAAGCTAGCACAACACCAATTTTTTTGTTAACTTGAGTTAGAAAATTCAAGTTCGTGTTAGAATATAGTAAGAAAATACTGATATAGTTTCCACCCATTGTGCCAAACCGGGTGTGTAAGCTTAACATACGTCTATAAATCTTTTGTAAAATTTATGTAGAATTCACTCAGTAAGTTTGTTGAATTAAGGGAGGACGATAATACATCACAATCACTTTTGTTGTCATTGCACAATACGTTTTCCTCGCAGGACAAATCGCACGATAATTCTTTCTCTAAGTTTTTGCCAGAGTCGCCTGTATTTACTTTAAAAATAACACCAACCTTCTTCCTCCTATAGTATACATATATTTATTTTCGGGCAACTAGGTCCCATATTTTTGGACAGTAGAAGACACCCACACAACTAAACTAAATTTTGTTTGGCAAAAAAATGTAAAGTTCCAATCCTACTCCGTCGAATTTAGCCACTTGGGGTGCCTTTCAATAGTTATTTATTGTTAACCGCATAAAACATTTTTCTGCGCATTTATACCGCCAAAATTAGGAGTTACTGTATGTTTACAGCACAGTACAGCTCTTATAATGAGAATAAATAATATTCAATTACCGTCCATATGTTCCTAACGTACAAATTCACCGAAATAACAATATTGATGACCGATTGTTAGCTCCCACGTAGTAGGCTGCGGAATTGCGTTAAAGCGGGAAAAATGCTGGTTAGTCGACAACCCACCGGCTATAAATCAATGGTTTATCGAAGGACGACACGACAGAATAGTGTGTAATTATTTAGTTAAAACCAACGGACCTACGTCGGTACTGTACGGTATTCGTGCGAGAACCTACCGAAGAATTTATGTAAAAGGTGACTCGCGTTCTTGTATGTGGAAGAGAGTCTGCATAGGAAATAATTAAAACAATGTCACATAAACAAGTAAAAAAAAATGTGCTCAATGAGCGGAAAATTTAAATAATTGTATTTTTTTAATATTAATTCGTGTCTATTTAAAATTATCTTTAGTTAAGATTGACTATTGGATACCAAAGGAAGCCGTTACAAATGGAGAAATGTCTCGGAAACTAATTTTATTTTATTGCTTTTTTTAACTGTATTTTTTTTAAGTCTGTCAGTTTTAAGTATTATGTGTGGTGACAACGAACTTTTCAATAGAATAGTTTACAAATAAAACATACATACATATAATCACGTCTTTTTCCCGCAGGGGTAGGCAAAGACCTCTTCCTTCCACTTGCTATGGTTCTTACAATAATTTCTCGCTTCTTCTACTTTCATTAGTGCTCTTATGCATGCTCGTCGGTTGTTGTTACTCTTGACCTGGCCTTTTTTTAAAACAATGTCGATCTTATTAAGATATGTTCGCCGAGGTCGACCTCCACCGACTTACGCATTAACACTTGCTTATTAATCTGTTTCGTCAATCTTCCTTTGTTTATTCTTTTTTTATGTCCGTACCATCCAAGCATTCCTTGTAACCACATCTTCTTTCACACCACAGCATTTCCTTATCTCACTACTAATCTTTACTTTATCTAACCGAGTCACTCCAGCTTTACTTTTTAGACTACTCATCTCCACGGCAATATTTTAATTTTTATGCTTAATTTGCCAAACCCAACATTTACTCCCATACATAAGTGTAGGGACTAGCACTACTCTACTCACAGCCAGACCTGCCTTTTTTGATACGCTCTGGCTGCTGATAAATTTATACATGGCCCCATTCGTTTGCTTTTCTGCCAACACCCTTAGCTTAATGTCACATACATACTTTCCGTCTCTCGTAAACTTTAAATCTAAGTATACAAACTCATTCACCTGTTCCACTCCTTTTTTTTCAATCAGCACCTCGCAGTTTGTCATGCTTTCTCTTATCTTTCAAAAACCTTTACTTTCGTCCTGTTTATGTTTACTTTTATTCCTTTGCCTGCAAGTCCTCTTCAGATGACGCTAATATGACCTGATCAATGGCGTAAAGGAGATATCTGACGATCAAATCATTCATTCTTAATTCATACGCACTTTCTTTAAAATATTTTAAACAATTGTCTATGTAAAAGTTAAACAGCCATGGCGAAGTCACGCATCCCTATCTAACACCTTTTTCGATGTTAAAACAGCCCATATTAGCTCAGTTTGTAACAGAGTTAAATTATTTTTAGTTACCATTCTCAAGGGATTTGTAACGACAGCAGTAAGAATACAATTCTTCTTCTTCTTCTTCAGCCAATTATTGCCCACTGCAGGACACAGGCCTCTTCTAATCTCTTACGTTTCTGTCTTGAGCTGTTTGCTGCCAATGGGTGCCCGCTGTTCTCTTCACATCATCTAGCCATCTTTTTGGAGGTCTACCTATGCTTCTTCTTGTTTCTCTGGGTCTCCACTGAATTAACTTTTTGGTCCATCTGCTGTCGTTTTGTCTAGCCACATGTCCAGCCCATTGCCACTTAAGGTGTGCGACACGCTCTATGATATCGGTGACTTTGGTTCTTTGTCGAATGGTCTCATTACGTACTCTGTCCCTCAGACTTAATACAATCATATTACAATTATATTTGGTAAAATAATGATGCTTGGTAAAATATAAAAACATCGTTGACGTCTATCATAAAAATGTATGCATGATAGGTTGATTGTGCCAGACACTAAACTAATCAGGATGCAGCCTGGTGTTTGTCATGTCTGTCGCTATATAACCTATTAACCAAGCAAATTAAGGGTGTGCTGGCTGCACATGTATAAAGTATTCGACCTTAATTTTATCATTATTTATTAACAACGTTTCTTAAGGACAGTAAATTTAAATGGATCAAGAGGGTCCACTACTCTCCCCAACTCAGGATGCGGACGGAAATTTACATGGTGTGTGTCATGTCTGGCCTAATAAAACCTATCAGTCAACAAAATGAAGGGTGTGCACAGATTCATACCAGTAGCATTAAAAAAAATAATAAGTAGTACCTACTTAATTCTAGGTTAATTCTAAAATATCCTGTCAAAATTCAAGTGATCCTGCTAATGTTTATTACTTGTTACTTTTATCCAATATTTTTGTAACTAAATGTAGCAAAATAAATCTTAGGTAGTACCTACGTAGCATCATTTATTCTACTTAATCAAGGCCGATGAGGAATTGATTCCTTCCTTAGTCCTGCTCCTGTTTATTTTGCATTAGCATTTAACTAGAGTAGGTAGCCAGTAGCAACTATCAATTTAAGGTCACTGGGTTCATTTTTAAATAAAATAATAACGAAATACATTAAGCGCGATAAAAATAAAATAATAATAGTCAAGATTTTTTTAAACATTTACAATTTAAAAAATATATGACAGTTTAATAAAGTCTCATTAATATCCATCGGTTGCAGCAAATAAACGACACTAATTGTCCCATATATTCGAGTAAGTCGGATCGATTTATATCTTTTACGCCTTTAAATGTCCATCGGTAAAATCAATCCTTTTGATTGCAACCGTAATTGAATGACATAAAAAAAAGAACTGTAAATTATTTTAGGACCAATAAAAAATGAACCGTTAGAAAATATTAGAAATATTTCATTTTATAATTCGATAACTATCACGTTTTGAAACATAATAATTTAATAATATGATACTTTTTTCTACGAAGCGTGAATCTCAGCGTGTTAAAAAAGTCCGATTCGTTTTAGTTTGTCAGTATTTTTATATTTGTCGATACCTATCATATTTCTATATAAATTTTTATCCATAAATCCTTAAAAGTGTGTACAATTTTTCAGCCTAATATATTAATTATAATTAACTAATCACATCATTGATCCAAGCAAATATATTAAAACCAAAAACCAGTTATTCAAAACAAAATTTTAGTCTTTCGTCAACGTACATTTACAGTCACGCTCTTCTCCCGATAGGGTAGGCAGAGAACACTTTTTTCCCCTTTTTACGGTTCTTACACACGTCTTTCGCTTCTTCCACTTTCATTAGCGCTTTCATACTTGCTCGTCAGTTGCTGGTACTCTTGACCTAGCCTTTTTCCAAAACAATCTGATCGTGATACACTCGCCCAGATCGACCTTTAACGACTTGCCCATTTATTCTCGCTTTAAAAATCTGTTTCATTAATCTTTTTTCATACATCCTCTCTACTTGTCCGAACCATCTAAACATTCCTTTATCTATCTTTGTAACCAAATCTTCTTTTACACTACACACTCACTCTCATTATTCCTTATGCAGAATCACCCCCTAAAGTTTTTCGCACTTATTTAAAAACACCCTGTATATCTGGTTACTATACAGATATGGAAAATGTCAACGTTTCAATTGTAGATGTAGAAGTGCAGACAGCTATTCAAACATTCCTCAAACATCGAGCACAAGAACTTTATGATCAAGGCATTCGTCGTTTGATGGCTGTAAAATACGTATTGTAAATTATACATACCAAGATTTTATTAACAAAACATAGATTTCATGTAACACAAAGTACGGATAATATCAATTTGTAAATGCAGTTCCACATTTAAAGATGTTTTTTTCTTTTAATAAATATTTAAAATGATAAATAATTTTAGTAATACCGATTCAGGATATAATATGTCTCATAAACTTGCTTTTAAACTAAAAAAAAACGAGTATTTACTATTTAATTACTCACTTATTCCTGTTTGTAACTAATTATGATACAATTTTAAATAATTTATTATTCTTTTACCGTATTTGTTTCCTTTAAACTGCATTTTCAATTTTTTATTCAAAAAAAATGTTACAAAGTAATAATTCCTTACTTACGTGATGAAAATATAAAACAGATGATGCGACCACCTATATTAATGTCAATACATTATACGGATAACAATATAATATTACCGACCATAGTAATAAATTGCTCCACAAAAGTTAGGGAAGTGCACAAATTTGGGGGGACTACCAAAATTATATAATTGGTAACATTATGTCGTACTATGTTACCTATTGTGTTACCTACCTATTCATAGTCGAGTTTACCTTAAGTGTGAGTCAATTCAGGTTTCGCAGTGAATTCGGTACAAAGGAAGCTTTGTTTGGCATAAATGTTCTTGTTTAGAGAAGTCGTGATATGTCAATTGATCTATATGCCTGCTTTATAGATTTTTAAAAGGCTTTTGATCGTGTCCGTCACAACATACTAATAAATATCCTCAGAGACATTGGACTGGATGGGAGAGAATTTCATGTTAACTCCAATCTATACTGGAATCAAACATCTATTGTAAAAGTTAAAGGAGTTGATTCAACTACAATCGATATCAAAAGAGGAGTAAGGCTGGGTTGCATTTTGTCTTCTCTTCTTTTTAATGTTTTCTCCAAGAGAATTTTTAGAGAAGCAGTTTCCAAAATATCAGCGGGCATTATTGTCAATGGTGAGGTCATTAAAAATTTACGGTACGTAGAAGACACGGTGCTCTTGACGTCCAATCAGGAAGATCTGCAGGACAGAATTGCCTTGACACAATTGTTTCAGAAAGTGCCACAACAGGTCTGGACTTAAAACATCAAAAAGACGAAAGTTTTAGTGATCAGCAAAAAACCTATCATCATAACTAACATTACAGTTAGAGGCAAAACGCTACAGCAAGTTGATCCAATAAAGTATCTTGGCAGTATTCTGACAAGTATCGCTGATAGCCAATCTGAAATAAGATCACGAATTGAACAGGCTCGTACTGTTTTCAGGAATATGAGTAGTCTTATGCTGTGGAGATTTGGGGTTGCCCCTGAGGATCCGTCTTTTGAGATGCTATGTATTCTTTACCCTTCTATACGGCGTAGAAGCCTGGAAACTTAACAACAAAGAGATGAAACGTCTTGAAGATTTTGAGATGTGGGCCTGCAGGCGAATACTAAAAGTAGCGTGGGCAGAAAAAGTTCGCAATTCCTAGATACTCGCGAGAATACAGAAGAACACCGAGATTATTGTCACCGTTAAGAAAAGGAAATTAGAATATTTTGGGCATGTGATGAGAGGCAAAAAATATCGTTTGCTTCAAAACATAATGCAAAGCAAGATAGCGAGTAGACAAGCTCCAGGTAAAAGAAAGACATCCTGGAAGAAGAATCTCCGAGACTGGTTTACCGTGAGTTCCAGCACGCTGTTTAGACTGGCATTTGAAAAGATAAAAATAGCCATGGTACTTGAGAAAAGAAGTAGATGTTACCTATTGGGAGGAATAATACAATATGGCTATTAAGTAACAGTTAACCTACTTGTGCTTAAACATCTAAAAATTAACACAGTTATTTGACATAAACGTATTTTTTCATTTTAAAAAAAATAAACCCGCATCAACTGCGATGCGTCCTTAACACGTAAAGAAAAAACACCAATTGATTATTATTTAGATTCTATATTTATTGTCTTGAGGGAAATTTAACACTTTCTGAAGAGATCATTCTTGGAAATGTTTTAAAGTTGTCACTTGGTCTTCTTTCTTCATTGTAAAGTGAGCATTTTACCAACAGGCGTTTGACTGTGGAGTTGGGTAGAACAATTGTTACAGACGAAAGCAGGATCATACAAATTAACGTTTAATTTTGCTTGCAAATTCGTAAATATTTTTAAATACTGGCGGAAAAGTGTTTTTAGTTGAGCACTTTTATCGTTCATACGATTAAGGCAGACAAAATGGTACAAGCATTAAATTCTCCTGCGAAAATTTTTCGAAAAATTCCAATAAACAGTCACCAAGTTGTACTGAACTTTATTACCAAATCTAAAAGTACTGAAAGTGTGCTACACACAGGCAAAAGCAAAGCTGGACAAAAAAGTAGTGGATACCAATGAAAATCACAAACGTGTATTCAATCAAATTATGGACTCATCACATCGTGATCTGCTGTAAAATTGAAGAACTCTTTAGAAGATATTGCAACAACTTAATAAGTTATTCAGACGACCAAATAATAATTGAGCATGGTTGATTATACTGCAAAACTTGAATACTGCGGTAGAATCCTTGCATTGCAATATGATAATTGTCGATTTATTAGTAACATCTGGTACAGTAAAGACCGTCATTTTCATTTGTAAAGTCATGTTAATAGCATTTTCAAAACTTCAATACTATAAATAAATTAATAGCCAAACTGTAATTTTTAAATATTCAAGTCTAAAATATGACATTGTGGACATTTTTTCTAAAAATATTACATTATTTATCGTTTCTTTTGATTTGTCAACGTCATTATTTTAATCTATGCGTGGAATTGGTCGACATAGTTTATTGGCATGATATTCCACAATTATTTTAAGTCGTGAAATGTGTGACAACCACCGATCCGAAGAAAACAACGTTATTTTAAATTAAAATATATATTTATATATTGCAGTAATAAATAATAAATAATAAAATATAAATTTAACCTATTATATTAATGTTATCTTGATTTAATACTTGTGGTTTATTGATAAATGTTAAAATAATAGTAAATTTTTCTATGCATCAATTTCATACAAAAAAAATATTAAAAAAATGTATTAAAACTTGGTAAATTGAATAGCTTTCCACTAAATTAAAAATAATTGAAAACCAATTGCTTACCGTTTTCATTACTAATAATTTTGTTAATTAAAAACTAGAAGAATATTTCAAGATAATGGTAACAATTTAATTAGTAATTATTATTTACTTGTTATAATTAATGTCTCATCATTTCACTCTATATAACCAATCTGAGAAAATTATTGAAGTTACTTAAATGCAAGCAAATATTTCTTTTTTATTTAAATTTTTTTTTGTCATGAATATTTTATGATTAAGATTTGGATGGATGTGAGATTTTTAATTGTTAAAGAATGTAAGGTCAGAAATTAAGAAAAACCGATATATATATATATATATATATATATATATATATATATATATATATATATATATATATATATATTGTTGGAATATGTTATCTCTGAGCTATTTAAAATTATTTGCAAGTAAATATTATCTGTTAAATATTAACAGTATACGTAGATAAAAAAAAATCATTTCTACCAATATTGGCGACAAAAAAAAACGATTTGATTACCAACTATAAGAGTAGATACACTTTAATTATATACTGGGCAATTTTAAAAATAAATAACTCCATTATTTAATGGTTTTTTTTAAATTGCCAACTTAAGTAAATTTAATTTTATATTTTGAAATATTTTGACTGTATTTTCCTGACAAAGTGATGGTAACAGATAATTATTTTTACCTATAATTAATTAATAGTACTCACATTATGACACTACGCATAATTAAGCATGAGCAACGAGTTGCAAATAATTTTAGTTGTTTTAAGGATGTTTAATAGTTACAAAATTATGTACAGTTATTTGTAAAATTAAAACATAGTGTTTAGTCTTCGTTCGCTAAAATTATTTATGTTTGTTATTATAATTCAGTGGTTTTCTATCAAATACTTTATTTCTTTAAAACTTACTCCATTTATTAATCACTCAAATATCGTATATTCAAATTCACCTCGCATTTATTAAAGTTAAACTACGCAATACCATAGCGCTCTCACGCAGTAGAAGGAAAAAGTATTCATTTATTTGAAAAGAACGAAATGATCGCACGCAAATCCATAACAATCGCTATCGCCGTCTCCAATTCAATTTAATATTATAGTGCCAGCACCGCCATACAAAGCCGCTTCAACAAAAAAACCGCCGCTTCAGAAAGGACAATTAAAATGTCAGAAGAAAAGCATTTTTTATGAATGTTAAACTTACGTCCTTTTTTTCTATAAAAATTATATAAAATATAACTATACGTAACTTTATTGTTCATTTATAATTTGTTAAGGTAATTGTGTAAAATAATTTAATATTTTATTGAAACTTATTTTAGAGACTGGCGTATTAACAGATGTCAACTATAAGTAAAAAGTTTTGCCTATATTCAAATTCTTGCGCTGTTGTCACATTTACAACGTCATTAACGAGTTTAAAAATATTAAAACCCCAATAAAATAATAATTAAAACTATGTGTGTTTTTATTTAAAAACGTTTCAAATACATTTTCTTTAAATTATTGTTTGTAACCCTGCTGATGGTCTTCGTTAAAGCAAAGAATACCCCCTTTACCCTCTACCGCCATAACAGTACCGATGAACATCCTTGAGGTAAAGTTGTACACAATTTGATCACTGTGGCAATTTCCATTAACCTTATTTATTGAAGCGTTACCTAGCAACCTTTATAAAAGACCCGCTTTTCTACGCTTTTTCATCTATTATGGATGGTTTATAAGGCATGCACACTAAAAAATATTTCTCTATTTAAATGTAAAATTTAAAATTTTTATGTTGATGAGTTACTAACAAACAAGAAGGTACATTTTTTTAAAATATATCAGTTGTCTGGGTGCGATCCGAGAGATCCAAAGGACTAACTTTCCAGTGAAAAAAATTAAAAAATGCCATATGTTTTATTGACAAAATTATTATAAAAACGTTTTCAAATTATAAACAAAAAATTATAATTGCCATTAACAATATTCTGTTTATGTCAACCGTATAACAATTAAATTTTTTTTTAATTATTATAATCAATAATCATTTGTTGGTAACAATATTTTATTGTAATAAACAATGCTTGAATATTACTAACAATAATTTTTCACTGTTATAGCTTCTTCAAGTCTGTCTCTCAATACTGACACAAGTTTAAAATTCTTAAAGTCCCATGTTTGTTTTTTAAAACTATATCTTTTTATGCAATATTGTCATTATATTTTTTATACAAGTATTCCCAACATACAATAATCATGTTATTTAAAAGATCTTAAAATTCTGTATTAAAAACGGTATAATTTATAAATTCCAAAATTCAGGTAGTTTGACCGATTTTGCTGAAAATTTAATAAGTTCTAAGTTGCGTTATTATGCGCTGAAGCAATTGGTCCCACGTCGATATCATTTTTTGTTCTCGAGATAATCGAGACGAAAAATAATTTCGAACGCACATACGAACATACGTACATACACACACAGACGTCCATTTAAAAACTATTGTATTCGACTCTGGAGACCTTGAAATGTAAAGATATGTCAAAATTCGGGATTCGCAAAATCAGACCCATTACTATAACTTCCCACTGGGAATTTAATAACATGTTTCAGACGGTGCTTTATGTTTGTGAGTCACTAGTATAAAACTTATCGAACCATAACCAGTGACGCTAATGTGCAGCCAGGGATGAAAGTGCTTATTTTCCGATTTTTATCAAGTTTATATGAAATTGAAAGTGTCCGGATATATACTTAACCGATTTAACGATCGTATACCCCATGGATAACCGTCATACGAGTGTAACAAGAAAATGACATATTACTGGAGATATTCGGAAATTCCTATACATTTTTAGTAACATCCGATGATATTGATAAGATATCGCAATACTTAGTGGCCAATTAATGATTATATATCATTAAAAATAATTGTCCACATATACAATAGTTTAAAACGATATTTTAGTATTATTATAATAAGAACAGAGATTTAGTGCAGAAACGCTTTTTTGATAAAAAGAACTAAATACACGACAAAACCATATTAAAATTTTATTTAAACTGAAAACAGTTTTTAGCATCATCTTGTTTAATGGAAATAAAAACTTAGATCACCTTATTTAATCAAATCCATTATATACCAAAATTGAAAAGGCTCGTATCAACTTTATAAAAATGAAAAAAGTACTATGAAGTAGGCCTGAGACTGCGATTGGCAAAATGTTATGTACTTAGTGTGCTCTACTATAGTGCAGAATCATGGGCGCTAAATGCAAATGCAATAAGACATCTTAACTTTAACATCTTTCGAAATGTGGATGTATTGAAAAATAGAATTTCGTAGGTAGATCGAAATTATACATCGAAGTGCTAAGAAGAATCGGTAAACAAAAAGAAGTTAAACGTAAAATTAAGGAGAGAAAGCTACAGTATTTGGGACACATAATGCGCGGCGAAAGGTACAGCCTCTTACGACTAATAATGCAATGAAAAATAGATAGCAGAAGAAGCATAGGAAGAAAATGAAATTCATATCTAAAAAATCTGAGATAATGGTTTGGTTGCAGCTCCAAACAACTTTTTAGAGCAACTGTCTTAAAAGTTGCGATAGCGATGATGATTGCCAACCTCCGTCGCGGAGATGGCACTTGAAGATTATATACCATTACTTCATCATCAAACTCTTTGTAGAAGTAGTAGTTATAAATTTTTACCAATTGAATAGTCATTTAACACTACTAATTATCAAACAATAGTATTTAAAAAGTTCAATTATATTTTCTTGAACTGGTAGATAAATGTTTTAAGTTAAAATTTTCATTTTTATAGAACTTTAAAGGAAAATAAAATTATTTCTACAATCTAGTTACTACACGTTTTTAATAGGCAACATTAAATAAAATTAATTTCTTGAAAAGTTTCAAAAAACACCGAAGAAATAAAATGCTTTACAAATCTGTAAATCGTAAAATTAAAGCTAAAAATTATTAAATAAGACAACAAATTGATCGTACAAGATTCACAAATATAGCTTAGTAATTAATTGAAGAGGCAATACGTTTAATTTTTTTAAGATATTTAAAATTCATTTTATCCATATGGTACTTTGTTTCTTCCAACCAGATATTTTTCAAGTCTTAACAATAATTTTTTTCCTACCCATCAATTGTAATATTTTATGAAATATTTCATGATAGCAATATCAGATTCTTTGTTGCAAAATTATGAATACGTGAAAAGCACAAGTCATGGTGTTTTTCAATTACATTAAACGAAAAAATCAGATGCTAGAGCAAAAAAAGCAAAAAAAGATAAAGAAAAATGTAGGTATTCATAATCGACCTTCAAGAGGTGTAAATGGCTCCCGTGTCGCAGATTGGTAGCTTGTAATACAGGACCCAGTTACAAGTCAATAATCTCGTAACTTATACAATAAATGCTGGTATTTTAATTATATAAGAATGTTTAAAAAAAAAGATTATGTTGCAATTATATAAATACACTCAATTAGGAGTAAAAAAGTGTTTTCCAAAAATCTACCAATCTATGATAAGTTATACTGGCATCTTTTTATAAATAGTAACGACACCAAACTTGGTATTGGTTGGTTTATCTGATTGACAATCTTAGGCTCATTGGCTAGACTTCAGTAGCGAGAAGGGAGTTTAATTTAAATATATCTCTTCTATTGTAAACATTTAAAAATAAATGCTTCTGTACATTGAAGATAACTTTATGGTATCTAGCTGTCCCCGACTCTAGATCACCGAATTGGGTACACTCAATAAATGTTTTTACACAATTCATCCCCTAACATAATCTATACCTATAGTCTACGAGAGTTATACAGAATGGGCCACAAAAAACAGTCCACCCCGATATTTTGCATTATTCACAAAAATTTAAGGAAATGCTGAAAAACGTCGATTTTTGTTCCATGCGAGACACATTTTTACGATACAGATTTCTGTCATTTGTCAACCATTTCCCTTCAACTTCACCAACCCCTTAATTTAAAATAATGTACCATGTGCGGCACATCATTAGAAATGCATTTGAATGTAGTATTCAGGCATATGATCATTCACGATTTTTTTTTCGATATTTACACCGTCTTTGCAAAAAAAGACTTTATTAATTTAAAGTGCAACACCTCTTAAAAATGTTTTCATTTCATCCACAAATAAACATACATTCTTCGTACAGTTCCCAGTTATTTAAAAACGATTGGGCGGACAACAGTTTCAGTCTAAACATACATTTTTCGTACAGTTCTCAGATACTTAAAAACGATTGGGCGTACAACAGTTTCAGTCGCTGGACGAAACCTGTGAATTTTTTCAACAACTGTTCCGGTTATTTACTAAATTAATTGTTTTAAAAGACCAGAAAAGAAAAAAGTATTTAGTTGATTAAAACAAAACTGTTAAGAACCTACTTTTCACTAGACTGTTAGAATAAAAATGAATCGAAAAACTTTGACGATTACTCAGCAAAATGTTGCCACCACAAAACGGGAAATTAAAATGTTTTTTTTTTAATCGTGATGCTTTGCAAATACATTAAAATGAATTTTGAATAATCGTAGCTTTTAACTAACCTTTATCATCAAAGTATTAAAATTTATTTACTTTTACAGAAAACTCCTATTGCATAAAACTGAATTTATTCACTTAAAATAATTTAAAATTACTGTTGGAATTTGTGTATAATTTGGAATAAAATATTTTTAATGCTTAAAGCATAAAAAAACATTTTTGTTAAAATAAGAATATTTTTACTGTTTTATTTTATATTTCTATATTAAAAACATTGTCGTTTTTAGAGAAGTACCTACTTTATTAAAGTTAATGTAACTTTTACCAAACATTTTATAAAATTTCTTGTTTAAAATTTTTCCCAACTATTTTAATTGTCTTAAAAAGTATGTCGTTTTTTAGTTTCCCATAATATGTGGACTAGAAAAACAAGATTGTAAGATTTTTAAGATATATATATATATTTTAAAATAATGTACGACTTGTTTTGTGGAAGAACAAAGTCTTATTTTTACTTTAGACCAAGCAATTTTACTTATATTGTAATTAAATACATTTTCAAAATTATAACTTACATTTTTATAATAATTTGGATAATTATTTATTGCATTCGAAAGTCTTAAAAAATTTCTATATAAAAATAATTGCAAGTATTTAAGTAAAATTTATTAATTAATATTTGTTATATAAATTATTATACAATAAGATTTTTTAAATTAAAATTTAAAAAAAAAGTAAATAATATAATTGTGATATACTGTAGTTTATGTAAACATTTGGCTTTTATATAGGTTTAATCAGTGAAACAGTATTAACTGGTGCAATAAAATATTTACTGCACACATGAAATCTCGGTATTTTTTTTATCTTTAAATACTTTAATATTGTGAAAAAGAGAACTACCAGATTCATCAATATTTACTCAATAATTTTTGTATTATTACCACTAATAAAGCTGTTCATTTGATTTGTTTAACTAATTTAAACAATAATTGTACCCTTTTTAGTGAAAACTAAATATCCAGAACAAATTTTTATAAAATTAATTTTCATGTGATAATAATTGTAGTTTTTTATTTCATTTTTACAAAGCCATGAAAATACTTTAAACAAATAACTCAAAGAATTTTTACGGAACAAATAAAAATTTCATTTTGTAATGTCATTATTTATTAATATACCTCGTTATTTAATTTTGTGTTCAGTACCTATATGATTATGTAAAATTAAAATTTTATGATATGCTTATATTTTAATAGATTAATTTTCTTATAATTTCAATAATTTAAAATAAAATTTTATTATATGCCTTAATTTAAGTTTATTGCTATACTAGGTACTAAATTTTTTAAATTAAAGAATTGTAAAGTTTTATTATAATTAATTTTTATTGAAATATTTCGATTAATAGAAAAAAAATAACATTTTGACCCCTTCTATAATATTTTGTTGCATCAGAAAAATTTAATTGCAAGAAAAATGTAAAAAAGGGGATTATAATAAATATATATGTAAATAAAATGCAATGTACAGAATAGTGAAATAAAAAATAAATTAAATTCCATCTTCTTAGTAATTTTAAGCCTGTTTTTAATAAAGTTAAAAATTATTGCTGAATTCATTTTAACAAGTCTTTATTTCAAAATTTAACTGAAATACCATATGTTATACCTGATTTAAATTTTTATTTAATAAAAATTAAAAAAAGGAACAAACATTTCATACTTTTTTTTCTGGGCAAATTTTAGTATATCGGCTGGTATTATATACCAAAATATAAACCAAATTACCCTTTGTCTTATCAGTAACGTAATTATATTACAAAATATATTAAGAGCATTATTTAAAAATTATTCATTTACTATCAGAGTAACTCCCTAATTTTTATTTTATTATTTATTTTATTACTTTCAGTTCGTCTTAACGACAATATTTGCAATTTTTTGTAATAATTGTTACGTACAGATCACACTCGTGTCGATTATTAAATTAAATAAATAATTCTTTCCCAAAACGACGCCAAAACGACGCAAAATTGACTTACCTTCTAACCTTACTATCGTGGCAGTGGTGAATGTATTCGCACCTACGTTTGATCGTTGATCGCGATGTTTAAATCTGCTCGAATCAGCGGCAAGATTAGCTAACCACTTCTTGGGTTTTATTGTAAATCGTAGTAGTACTCTAAGAGATGACACTGACACTGGGCCTGAATGTCCTTGGCCTTCCTTTCACGGTCACTACCACAACAGAAATGCTCGACGGTACGACGAACTGCTTCTTTTCCTCATCGCGAGTACCGTCTAGAAGAAGTACTATCGCGGTAGTAGGGGTACCACCACTCGGGAGTTTCAGCAGGTGGAACGACGGTGAAATTTATGGGTTTGCTGAATTTTTTAGCGCCGCTGTGGACCGTTATTTTTTAAATACAATTACAGTATCCTAAAGGGAAATTTGCGTAACCAACACTTGTGCATTCAAAAATTTATGTCTCAATTACGGTATTCGAACGGGTTTTTACAATGCAAACTTACATCAAAGAACAATGTGAATGACACTTTACTTGAAACTCTGATTTTTAAATAATGACGTTGACATATTGACGTTTATAATCATTAAAAATTAATCATAGCATAAGGATAGTCGGTTAGCACGTTGGTTTATTATGCCTTTCCTCAGTTGGTTAAAATAGATTCCCTTTTAGAAGCCTATTAGCCTGTCTGAGTTTATTAACCTAAAGCAGCCGTGGTGGTGAGAAAAACTCCGATAACCATTTTCGTCTTAAATTGAGTCATACTGGATGTTCTGCGTGGAACTAAATGGTTTGTCTGCTCGCACTACCTATAGGTACTTCTCGTCCGTCTTCTGGCCCTGTATATGTTCGTAGTAGTCCAATATTCAATCTTTATTGTCGGTTCGCACCGAAAAGAGATCCTTTTGGTCCTGTTTTTGATTTAACACTTACCCAGAAATTCTAGTCTCATGACAATCGCCTGTCTTTTGCCATCATTTTGAGGACTCTGACTTGATCCACAGTGTAACAGTTGAAGTGCTGCGTACCAGAATGTTTCTTTCGGCAAAAATATAGTTTATTGTTGTACATTGTAAATAAGATAAAAAGACATCACCCAAAATCTACTAAAGAATCACAGTGAAACGCGATCGCCCTGGGAAATTGTATAGTGGTCGCTTAAAGGATAGCTAATATTCATTTTATGATTGTTATTTTTTCACATTTTTAATTACATACATATATACATATAGTCACGCCTTTTTCCCGTAGGGGCTGGCAGAGACCACTTCCTTCCACTTGCTACGGTTCTTACACACATCTTTTGCTTCCTCTATTTTCATCAGTGCTCTCATACATGCTCGTCGGTTGTTGGTACTTTTGACCAGGCCTTTTTTCAAAACAATGTTGATCTGATCGCCGCATCGACCTCTACCGACTTGTCCTTTCACACTCATTATAAATTTGTTTCGTCAATCTTCCTTCATCCCTCCTTTCTACGTGTCCAAACCATCTAAGCATTCCTTTGTCCACATCTTCTTTTACAGCCTCTTCAATATAGTCGTTAATAGTGAATTATTCACTTTCTGCTTTCAAACCGCTGTTTTAAATTGATAAATGCCTCGTTCAAGGTAGGAAACAGCAGTTGTAGCTTTATGTAAGTACCTACGTGTAGTTTTCCTATTTACCTGCTTATTTAATAATAATTTTTTCTAAACCAATTTTTATCCTGACCAGTGTGAACTTAGACTGGACTATTACAGATGATAATAATAATTTTTTCTTTAATAGAAAGACTTTTTCGCATTGAATTTAGATTTTATAAGTATAAACTTAAAATTAAAAGTATTTGGTACTTTCTTTGTACATAAATAGTTATTATTTTAAATATGGCTTATAATAGAAACATAGCGAATACAGCTTGTTTTTTTTTATAACTTTCCTTGAGTGGACTTTAGAGGAAGGCTTTGTAGGTTATTGAGACTTCGTTTCTTCTTTTACATCTTGTATGAAAGTTTTCTTCTTCTCCTGAATGATCCTTAGATGTTTGTTCGATAATTCCATTGGACTGAGGACTATTTGGAGTAGTGTAATGAATGGATACTTTATGCATATCTATTAATTCTTGCATTAATCCATTTTTAAATTGATTGCCCTTTATTAAGGGTGTTTTTCCAATGTTGTGTACTTAAAAATCCCCATAATGAGTCAAAGATGGGATAGTACAACGTTATGGAATTATTCAAAGTAAATTTGGGTAATTTAAAATCAGTCTTAGCAGGTGATGATCATTTTATAAAGGCGGTCACTAAATGGGGTTTTACTGAATAACAGAAAAATATATTATTTAACGCCTTTTCAAACTGTTAGTAATAAAAATTAGTTGAGAGATGAATAAAAACGCCAACTAAAAGGTAATTTAACAGTCTCAATTTTCCTGTTGCAAAACCGCTAGTGATACGAAAATAAAGATTCCAGAACATCGTGTCAAAGGTCTAAGTACTGGTTAACCAACTAAATAAATTATTTTAATATTCTTATTTATTGTAGACACATCATTAATTTTGTTTTTGCTGCAACGTAAAATGACTGAATTCTGTCTTGTCAGATTGCGAAGATTCAAAAAGAGACATTAACAACCGCCTTTTCATCTTGGTTAAATGCAAAATGAAAAAGGATGATTCATTTTGAATTTCGATGTCTCTCGATATAAAATCGATGTTACATGTTAGCAACATAACGAAATAAATGTGTGACAGGAAACTAATTGCTATTACTAATTAAATAAAAATTTCACACGTAGGTATATTTATGGCATAAACTTCATACTCAATCGAATACAGTTCTTTGTAATGGATAATGAATTACAAGCACAATTATTTTTACAATAAACAGCGAAAGCAAAATTTTTTTTTAATTTTTATATCAGTGTCATAAAATTATCCATAAACTTAATATACTACACAAAAAGGGATCATTTTAATATTTTTAAGAGAATCAAGTAATAATAAAATACCGACAGGTCTTGTAAATTTATATTGTTAATAATTTAAATTTTTATTATAAAATATATTTATATATATAATATAAAATTTTTATTATAAAATTGATTTTGGGAAAACTTGCTCAACAGTTACTTATTTATTTTATAAAGTAGTTGTAATTCTTTTATTATAATTTTTGCTTCACAAAACTATAAATCAACATTTTCCGTATTTTAATTAAAACTTATAAAAACATTTAATCAAATATTAATCCGCTGAGTGTAGTTTCCCAAAATAGTGTACAGGGTTATTCACTATGAATTACCCATCCTTAAGTTATGTGATTTTGATTGAATTCGGTTAAAATGCTATTAAAAGTATAGTGAAGTGATAGTGATTTTGAGAAATACACAAAAATTATTTTTTTTTAAAATATTTTATATTGCATATTTTTATAATTTAGGAATGATCTTTTTTCTGAATTTAAAAATATACTAAATATTTTGTCTACCTTATACTGTTTGTAGGTTATTTATTTATTTAACGTATGGCTACATCACAGGCAAGTTATAAATACAATAAAGTAATACAACAAACTCGAAAGTGGATACAATACTTTGCAAACAATTGCATGCGCCTGTGATTTTTCTTGCCAGGAAATCCGTAGATTGTCTGGCGCCTCTAACTTGTGTTACTTCATTTAATGTTACCCAGGGTGCACCACGAGAAGGCGAACTACCTTTACACCACTTTTGGGTTATTATATGTTGAGTTAAAATACATACATACATACATAAAGTCACGCCTCTTTCCCATAGGGGTAGGCAGAGGCCACTTCCTTCCACTTGCTATGGTTCTTGCACACATCTTTTGCGTTCTCGACTTTCATCAGTGCTCTCATGCATGCTCGTCGGTTGTTGGTACTCTTGACCTGGCCTTTCTTCAAAACAATGTTGATCTGATCGAGATATGTTCTCCGAGGTCGACCTCTACTGACTTGTCCATTCACATTTACACTCGCCTTATAAATTTGTTTCGTCAATCTTCCTTCATCCATCCTTTCTACGTGTTAAAACCATCCAAGCATTCCTTTATCTATCTTTGTAACCACATCTTCTTTTAAAATAATTACATAAAATATCTGTACCTATATCGAAAGCGAAGGTACTGGCCCAAGTCCCATTTATTGATTTTACAGAAAACGAGTTAACAATTTTTGGCGAATCAATATATAATTAAATGATTAATCAGTTTTTTCTTAGTAAATAATTGTATTAGTAAATACTTAAATCGACCAATTTTAAATTTTTGCAACCTTTATTAAAATTTAGGATATAGGAAAGTATGCTTTGAAGTTTTGTTTATTTTTCCTGAAAATATTTATCACATGTTATAAATATATAAAACAAAGATAAAAATCCCAATTTTAATTTATTAAGAATAAGCAAAATTTAAATAAGTAAAACGAACATAAAATAAATATTTTGATGAATTTGCATAAAGAAAGTTTAAATTTTATTGACCAGTATCTTCTTCTGCACAATCATTCCGATGTTGAAAATGTAGTAAGCTTCTATAGTACTCGAGAAACTCACAAAAGGAAGAAAATCCATAATATCGTTTTATTTTACTGTTAAAATAGGAACTATCCTTTGATTCATTTGCTCTTGATCCTTCGGTAAGGTACGTTTGGTTCTTGCGGTTCTTTTATTTTCTTCCTTAAAATTCATTGCTTGAAATATTGTTTTGTAGTACAGTAAACCCAACTCTTTTCTATACTGCAAGTGAACTGCTTTAGACAATAGAAACGGCTATTTATTACTATTGATTTTTCGATGAAGGAAAGATACAGCATTTGAAGAACCTTTTGCAACGGAATATAATTGAATAACATTCTTAAAGTCGGTTAATTCCGATTTTACAACTTTAAATTTTAAAGATTCCCACGAAGTTACAACTGCCATTGTAAGAATTTTCTTCCGCTGTTTTTCTATGAGTGCATGAACGGTGTCAGCTTTCACGTGACTATGGTCTTTTAAAAAAAAATTTTTATCAATCGTTTTTAGCTGTGGATATTTAGTTAGTATAAAATAATAGCCCATTATAATGCTGCTGTTCTCATTTTGGCCATAGCAATTATCAGATGTGTTTAACATTCGATCACAGTAAGTTTAGATATGCCCATTTTACCGAAAATGAGGCTAACTCATTCCCACCTCTGTTACCTTTTGATTCTTCCCACATTATACACCAGGCCAAACTATTAAAATAATTAAAAAATTGTATAATTAAGAGTCCAAAGCTTTTTTTTATAAAATGTAAAGGAATTTGTCAACATCAGTGTAGGTAAACATTTTTGAGAATCTGCTGTAAGTACCTCACGTTTACAATTCTCCTTAGTTTTTTATGTGTCCGATGATTGTAGATTGTACCTACCTCCTGCGTCTTCCATATATAACTTTATGTTATTTTTAATATTGTTACGATTTTTTTGAGTCCGTTACTATCAACATTGCCTTGAGGCGACAGCGCGTCGACATCAACAACACTGGATGATTATCGAAAAAAAGGCAAGTAATTTAGGGTAGGGTCCATTTTGCTAGAACATTAATTTGAAAGTATTTAAACGGAATCATAGATCGAAATTTTTAAGTTTAAGTTGAAGTTAGTTTAAAGTCAAGTATTTTAAAGTAATTATAAAGTGAATTTCTAAATAATTTGTAAATTTATTGAGTAGAAATTTTAGAATAAAAATTGTTGGGGTATTGTACTGAGAGTTTAGAATTACCGAACCCAAGGAGAAAATATCGTAACAATATGTTCCGTATCAGTTTCATGTACTGCTGTCTTTAACTGTGCTAAAAATAAATCACATGTATCTCATGTGCCCACTTCTGTTGGTTTAAAAGTGAGATTAAATTTTTGATTAAAAATATCCCGATACAATCAAAGTTTTGCTACATCGTCTAGATGAACGTGGTTTTTAGAGCAATATTTTTTATTGGGCGTATTCATTTAAACTACTCACAATTGGGGACCTTAATATGCTAACTAACGTTCGGGACACTTCGTTTTACATGGACTTAAACTATTATTGTCGGTTTACCTACATAGAGAAACACTGTCCCCCCTCCAACTTGGAATTATATGCCTTCAAGAAAGTAAGGACTTAGAACAATGTAATTTAAACTATTTTCTTTTTTTATTTAAAATAGACTTGGTATTTTATGCCACTAAATACAGAGTGGCCAACCGAAAACGAAACAGAGCCATTTGCTGGAACCTTGTCAAGATTTTAGAAAAGTGCTCAGACCCGTCGATTTTTAATTAAAAAGGTACATTTTTTTCCGGTTTTTTGACTTCACTAATTTCAACCACAAGCAAGTGGAAGAATTACCCCAAAATTTTTAAATGTCATTAAGGGTCAAATAAGATGTCTTTTAAAAACTTTTACTATTATTTATACAATAGTCATTAAATTTTAAAATTCCGCCCATTACTTATTGAGAAATTAGATTTAAAATGTGAAACTTATCTGCAAACAATCACGAACGGTAAAAATGTCATTCATTCGAGTTAAGTACGCCAATGATATAAATTTAGTACCTAGTTTTGTCTTACACGGTACGGTAAATCGCCACAATTGCCCCTATTGGTCTAATTCAAACCCAAGAGTCTTTCACGATGTGCATACACATCAATCGGAGAAATTAAATGTATTGGCTGGCATTTGTGGTGACCGACTGGTGGGTTCTTTTTTCATTTCATTTTTATTTTCAACAGGACAGTGCTCCTCCGCATTATGCGGCAATTGTTCGTCAGTATTAAGACCAACGTTTACCACGACATTGGATTGGGAGAAGAGACAGCATTGAATGACCTTTACGATCGCCAGATTTATCGCCCCTCGATTTCTTTGTGTGGAGACATCTGAAAAGTAAAATCTATAAAACAACCAGCGTTGTTGGAAGATTTGCGTCAAAGAATCGTTGACTAGTGCCGTCGAATTACTCCGGAAATTCTTCGGAATGTGCGTAAATGTTTTGAACAAAATCTTTATTATTGTATGAAAGCGGGCGGTCATCAGTTTAAACATTTAATCAATTAAGTAGTAAGTAAGCAACTAAAATAATTAGAATTTTAAAATGTAATTTTTTAAAGTATTGGGAGGAAATGTAAAATTTAAAATCTCCGATGTCAGAAACTTGGCTCCCAGGAAACTGATAAACTTTGTATGAAGTCTCGGAATCCCTAACCTCGGATAGATTAAGGGTTATGCACAAAAGATCTCATAGGTCGAGGTGCTTTAGAGGCTGCATTGCCTTCACGACCCCCCTACAATCTACAAACCACAATTAATATTTAAAGTGCAATAAAAAAGTTATATGATGTATGTTTGATTTTTTTGTACAAGTAAACAATCTAGTGTTGCAACATGAAAGACCATAGTAGAACATTATTTTCTGTAACTACATAATATTATTTTTAGTACAGTTGTAATTGGTACAAGTAACCGACATGTTTGAAGGTCAGTATTTAAATTGACACTTGTTATTTTACTTTTTTTGTCGGTCGTGTATCTAATTTTGTTGTAAGACTTAATATTTCTAGAATTATAATGTCATGAGAACGCTATTCTCATAAATACTCACTGTTTAAGTTAAATTAAATTAATTATAACAATTCTATTATTTTTTGTAAACGATAAGTTAGAAAGTAACGAGAGAAAAACTCATTGTCCTTTTCTGTATTAATAACAAGACAAGAGTAAATTACATTTAACAATTAACAACATTAACAAAATATTTTACAACAGACTGAACATCAAATGCCCCCTTTACGCCGATGATCAAGTCATATTAGCGTCACCTGAAGAGAAGTTGCAGGCGATGGTTAATTTTATGCATAATACACTGAAAAAGAAAGGGATAAAAATAAATGAAAGTAAAACAAAAGTACATAATATATTATGCATAGTAAGTATAGATTAATTCAAAAGTTAAAAGTAAAAAAAAAAGAATCATAGATGACGTAGACTGTATTTTGTGTCGAAAACTAAAAACGGAACAGAAAGAATTTCAATATGCTCTATTTTCATGATTTTGAAGGGTTAAAGCTAAAATAAAAAGTGGTGTGACAGATATTTTGGTAAGTTTTGAGCTGTCACACCGAGATATTTTGAAAGAAGAACTAAAAAGGAAGAGATTAAAAAAAAAGTAATTCCGCGATAAGGGAAACATTTTATGAACTTTAGATATTAAAAGTCGGTGTGACAGATATTTCTGCCACCATGAGAGTTGTCACATCACATTTTTTTTAAAATGCATAAAATTTACTATAAAATGGTCTGTAAGAAATTAATTACTCATACAAATTATTTGTGATTATTACAAACATAAAAATTTATAAAAAAAATTTCTGGCAGGACCTATGATTAAATACTATTAATTCCTATGCTAAATTTCAGAATTCATATAAGTGCACTTTTAGTGTCACCGGCTCACCGTCTATTACTAGATAATACATACATACATATAATCACGCCTTTTTTCCGTAGGGGTAGGCAGAGACCACTTCCTTCCACTTGCTACGGTTCTTACACACATCTTTTGCTTCCTCTACTTTCATCAGTGCTCTCATACATGCTCGTCAATTGTTGGTAATCTTAACCTCGCTTTTCTTAAAAACAATGTTGATCTGATCAAGATATGTGCGCCGATGTCGACCTCTACCGACTTCCGTCCATTCACACTCGCCTTATAATTTTTTTTGTCAATCTTCCTTTATCCATTCAAGTTAAACTATCTAAGTATTCCTTTATCTATCTAGATAATAACAAAAGTTAATGTTCATAGATTTAGGCCTAGGTTAGGTTTAAGAGGTCAGTCAGCATCACTGGCCCTCACTCGAAGGCCTCAGTCCTAATATATAAACCTGTGTTTAAAACTCATTGTGCTCTCCTTAAACCTCTGCCTGAAAACTTTTTTGGTTTGTGACAAAGTTCATTATTTTTTTTGAGGTTTATTTTAGCTTCTTTTTTCAGTTTGTTCCAAAGACCTTTGTACCAATATTTCAGAGCATCGGTTCTATATATTTAACATCTATCATATCCTCTTATTTGTCAACACAGTTTTTGTGATTACTCCTGTAGTTTTGCTCACCTAGGTTCTTTCTATAATTTCAACTGCTATTAACCCTGTGCGCCAGATTTCGAGCTATATCTCATAAAACCGAAAAGAAGGTAAATAGTACAAAATGGTAAAACTTCTTTCACACCACGAAGAGTTTTTCAGGCAAAATTTAAAAGGACTAACAGAAGTAATAAAAGTCTAACAGAATTTTTCCAGAATAGAATAACCCTTGTTACTATAAATTTGATAAACACTTTTAATAATGCAATGTCGTATTTTGGTGTGTTTTCAGTATATTTCTGCTTACGAAACCTTTTTCATATCATGTAGGGTTAATAACAAAGGGAGGCAGCATTTTCGGTCGCACTGTATACTCCCAAGCCATTCAAATCTTAGTGGAAGCTACGTAAACGATGTCCAAACAACTCCAAGGTAATTTAAATAAAATAATGGGGCAATATAGTTTACCACTTATACAATTAACGGCAATAATGAGTATAGCACATTAAATTGGAAAATCACTTGGAGCAAATTAGTCCTTAGATGTTTCGTAAACCTTCGCTCTAAATTACTTCGCCTTGTCCACTCAAACATCTGTGTGATTTAAAGGTAAAAATACCGTATAGAGCAAATTTTTTTTGCTACAATAAATAGCCTTATAGTGTGTAACAAATAATCAAATATTGAAAAATGTAAACGGTAAAAATGTTTGATTGACATAAATTAATGAACTAAAATGTCAAGTTGTTTATGTACAAGACTCATCGATTAAAAAAGTAATAAAAATATTAAATGACAATAAATCATATTGGTTGTGGTGGTTACTCCGTGAAAGAAGAGTGAAATTAAAACAATAAAATTATTAATTATAAAGTAATTTTTAAATACATTGTGTCTACGTAAGTTGGCTACATATGAACAACTTTTTTATTATTAATTTTATCAAAAAAATTATTCCTTATAAAAAGATCTGCATGTTCAAAAACCCAAAATTCAATTATCAGATATTAATTTGATCAGTCGTATACGACGTTTGTCAAAAAAAAATTTGATTAACAGTAAAGTTGTACTGATATCAGTCCATCTTCGTTTTTACTTGTAATTTTGGCACTTTAATCCGTTGATTTTATTAAGTGACTACTGGATAGCATTTAAAATATATGGTACACAAATACAGTTTCGTTAATAGTAAAAAAATCAGTGTACGGATACTCTTGTTTTACATTTTTCCAGTCGTATAATTCAGAGCGTCTAATGCATTTAATTAGTTGTTCCTTAATCATGGTTTAATTGCAGTGTACGGTGCGTGACAAGCAAATTTACTCCAATGTTGCTGCTAGTTGCTGCTAACGGCCGCAGTTTCTTAACCTGTGAGTGATTCTTTCATCTTATTTAAATACCTTTACAATTTGGGAAGTGCATGTCATAGGATATGCACAATTAAACGACATTAAATAGTGAAAATACGAGAATAATATTGAAATATTGAGATGGATCTGGATGGTTTGTTTAATTTAGAAAACCTTTTAGTTTTATTCAAATTAATTTTAATTTAGAATTGATTTTCCTGTTAGTTGCATATTTATTAGTGTGCTGGAATAAACGAATCACATGTTGATCTCACTCTTAATAAAAAAACCCTTTTTGCTGAACAGTCATTTTGCTTTTCTATTCTACACCAAAGCAACATAGGGGAACAACTTTTCTTTTTTTCTGTTGCATGTTTACTATAACGTTTCTTAAGCTTTCAATTAGTCGCTTCTTGTTGCCGCAACAAAAATTGAAAGTAGCATTCATGTTTCTATTAGAAGCGACTAACTAAATAAAAACAAGAAATAATTTGACGTTTGCGTTTGGTTAAGACAGATTGTAATTTGTAGCTGAGTTTAAAGAGGACATTAAATACACTTTTCATCAGTCGACATTTTTTACAATTATTGAACATCAGCGCAACGGAAACGAAAACAAATAATTTTTGTTAATGTTTTTGTAAAAATTTTCATAGTGGTAACATTTAATATTAATTCTTCCTGGTTTTTCCAACAGCTGTAATAGTACTAGGGCCAGGTATAAAATTTGATGGTTATTTCAGAACGGCTGGAAATTTCAGAAGATGTAGCCAATACCGTGTTCACAACGGTATGACTAGTCGGAAAGCTCCAACCGGGGCGGTTTGGCAATCGGCGGAGCCAAAGATATAGCTTCCCTTCAAAATTAGTGATGATCCCAAAACGGTTAAATCCTTTTTAAATTTAAAGATAATATATAAATGACCCACCAAATATGAAATTGTCCACAATGTAAGTGGGGTGGTTTAGCTAGTCCGCAGTGCGGAACATGTCGCGCCATTCTCCTAGTAAACATAATTCCAGAACGGCTGTAACTTTACACACACGAATATTGGTACCAAAAATTCATAAAAATCATACTGTTCGTAGTTAGAAATGGGCGGTTTAGACTGTCTGCAAGCTGAAAAAGTCCGAAAAAATATCAAACAATGTTAACTGTATTACACAAAAAATATGGTCTTCTTCTTTTGTCTCAAGTGATTCAACTTTGGACGCAGGCCTCCCCCATTTTAATCCACCGTCGTCTATTTTGCGCCATTTGCTTCCAGTGAAGTCCGCCAATCTATTTTATGTCATCTCCCTATCCCATTTGTGGCCTTCCTCTATGTCTCTTACCTAGCCATGGTCTCCATTGCTGTATTTCATTATTCCATCTTTTGTCTTTCAGACGGGCATTATGTCCTGCGAAACTCCATTTTTGTCGGGCGGCATGTTCTCCTGCGTCTTTCACTTTCGTTTTACTTCTGATCCATTCGTTTGTTTTTCTATCACTAAGTTTCACTTCCAACATTGATCTTTCCATCGCTCTTTGGGTCTTTGTAATTTTATTCATATTAACCTTGGTAAGAGTCCAAGTTTGTGAGCCATAAGTAAGTATAGGAAAGATTCATTGATTATAAACTCTTGTTTTCAGATATCGTTGTATTTTACTACTTTTCAGTATCCAGCTCAGCTTTCCAAAACCAACCCAAGCCAGCTTTATTCGTCTTGTAATTTCCGCAGTTTGATTTTCCTTGTTTACTTTCATTATTTGTCCTAGATAGATGTATTCGCTTACTGTTTTCAAATTTTTCTCATTGAGTGTTATCTGTTTGAAGTCCTGTGTATTCGTATTGATTTAAATAAATTTTAACCGTTCTGGAATCATTATTAGTTTTTGAGAAAAGCTACATCTTTAGCGCTTTCTAAGTGCTAAATCACCCCGGGGTCGTCGGACCCATTAGCTTTACCGTTGAGTACAAGGTCTTGGCTATCTTCTTTTTCTAGCCATTCTAGAATACCCATTAAATCTGTAATTGGCCCTACGACTATAAAAAAACTTGTAAAGGCATCATACATAAATGACCCTATTAGTTAAAAATGCTTTTATGTCTAAAGCTAGCTCAAGTATAAGAACAATACTAAAATAGAATAAATAAAATCATAATTTTTATCTAGACCCGTAGGAATGTTGTTATCAGAAAAAATAAGTAAACATTTTTGACATTCTAAATCATTCTACGAATATCTCTTATTAAGAATAGCAACAAGAATGGGAAAGCATAAATACCAAATTAAATGAAGTCGAGCATTTTGTTTATTCATAAAAAATCCCATGCAAATTGAATCATCGTGAGCAGATTACATTAACACGCTTGAGAATTGGCCACACAAAGTACTTACTTCTAGGCGAGAACCATCCGTTTTGTAATATTTGCGAATGTAAATTGACGGTTAAGCATATCAAAGAAGTTTGTCCTATTTTTGCACCAACACGAGAAATATTTAAAGTAGTTAACAATTTAGGCTAAGCTCTTTGCTACCAACAAAAATCTATATTTAACTAAAAATTTTTTTGCAAGTTAGTTAAAAAATTAACGAAGAAAAGAAAAGACAATTCTTACTAAAAAAGAAGCGGTCGGGAGACTTCGTTTTTTCTTTAACTACGAATGTAATTCGAAATGAAATCTGTATATTTCAATTTTTATTTTATATTATTTTTTTGAGGCAAATAATCTAAAGAAACAAATTACATTAAAAAGTTTCATTCAATAATGCAATTTGTGAAAGTGATTTCGTAAAATAAGACGGAAGTGTGTAACATCTTTCATCTCGCTTTTTTTGAAATACGTGGAAATGATTTTTTGAAATGTAACAGGAAGTCGTAGAAGCACGCGCTATTTGATTTGACGAATGAGCGCGCGGTGGTAGAGTTAGCCGTCAGATAGCCGTCAACCAATTTTCCGAGAGGTCGATACTGTCAGCCTCAGCTATGCACTTAAGTTACAGTGTTGTGCATAAAGTTTGCTGTTATATGCGTAAACTATATAAATAAATATTTACTGTTGATAATAAGTCTCGATCAAGTACAGATCATTGATAAAAAATTCAAGTAAGTAATAATAAATATTTATTGGAATAAAATATTTTAGTATTTAGTTTTTGAGGTTGATTTCTGTCACTCCTTGTGTCAATTAAATAAAATACAATATTCATTAAAAATAATTACTGTTTGTTATAAAAAATAATTTCAAATAATACCGGACCCATTTTATTCAGAATATAATTTTACTAAGGAAAGATATCAAATGTTACATATCATATGCGACTACTGTAAAGCTCGCTCGTTTTATTTTGATTTTGCCGGAATTGTTGTTGGCGTTAAGCATTGGTTTTTGATATTTTATTTGCAGTCTGACGTTTGCGTTTTCCATACTCTTTTGGACTCTAAACACATGATATCACCATTGTCTCCTTTTAATTTAAATAGTAAACACTCAAATAAAATGTACAATAAACGAATGTAAACAGTAAATACTTGTATCAAGTTATACAATTTTATCAAATTACTTTTTTTAATCTGTTTTACACACATTTTCTGCAGTTTCCATTTTTCAAAACTTTATTGCAATAATAAAACAATATTCACGTATGATCTAACACATTAAATTATAGTTTAAAAGAACCAAAAATCACGCTTTTAGAGTTAATCAAACTAAAAAGTAAAAAATATTTCTTAACATAAAACCATAGGAATAAAATTACTGACGAGGAAATTAATGTCAATGTTCAAAAGCGTGCGGTGCTTTCATTCCGAAACGCTGAGTTAGTTTAAAAATGTCATACAAGGCAGTGACATTGATTGACATTAATTTTTTTTTGACAGTGACATTAATTTTTTTGTCAGTAATTTTATTCCTATTTTAAAATTATTTTTTATTTTAATTAACTCTAAAAGCGTGTTTACCAAACCAATACGCAGCAAAATTAAAATCTAATAAATGAAGGGTTTAAATAATCCTTTGAACAAAACAGAAGCCAAATTTCTATTCATATTTCTAAATCAATCGTGCGTGATATTTACACAAAAGTGGATTTTTTTCGCCTAATGTATGCAAAACAGTTTTATCGTTCCTTTCAGTTCAATTTTCATTATTCCACTTTGTTTATAGGTATTGACATTTCGACCTTTATTTTACCGTGCTGTCATTCTGTCTTTTTAACGCCAAGTGTGTTGTTTACCAAGGAAAGTTTACAATTTAGTGAAAACAATTTGCTCTGCTGGTCATTTTTACTTTTAACAAATTATTACGTCACTTTTAAACAACTATAATCTTTACACAAATGCACGCTTCCAGGTAAATAAACACGAAGCATTCACATTTGCTGGTCACGTGATATTGATGTGTGTTTATTCCGCCAAATAGCGTATTGCTTAGTATTAAAACTAAATATGGGTGGAATCGGCACTGCATTTGCAGTGCAATATTGTGTTTGGAAAAATTATGTAAATTGTATAATTTTAGATCTTTTTTTTTTAACCGACAACACTGTTTTAAATGTCAGTAAATTTGACAACTGGCAGCTGATTTTTGCTTAGTTTATTTTTCTGTTTTACCATAAATAGACTTAACTGGAACAACGCTTGCAAATTGTGCAAATTTACTTCGAATATCACGGTTCAATTCGCTAAACTTAGTGTAAGCAACGTCCATTTTATGGTCGTTATAATCCTTTATCCGAACAAGTTTTTCAAATAACCATGAATCGTTTTCGCACCATGCATACTCTTAATTATATTTTGCAACCGAAGAAACGTCGTACCGAAAAAGTTATTGCTGCTTTTGAGCATCAATATTGAATCGCCATTGCACCCACAAAAAATTACTGTTTGGTGTGCTTTATAAGCACAAATATAATGCCGGCCTAAATAGAGAGCGTCATAGATCTATGATTAATGATTTGATGTTAATATGGAAGAGCTCTGGTTTTAAAAATACGGCATTACATTCCACACAGCACGCGACACAATCAATTGATTGCAGAAAACGTTTGATAAGCACATAATTTCGCTAAATGGGCCTGTGTATTCTATCACTATCGCGTGACTTTACATCTATAGATTATTTTTTTAAGAGGATGTGTAAAATTGTAAGTCCATGCAGATAAACGACGTAATTAAGATATTTACCAAAAAATGAACAAGTTGCGGTACCAGTATGTCAAAAATCAAATGTAAGCACTAATAGCATAAATTTTTTTGTATAATAAAAACAATACTATGATTTTGAATTGTTTTAATACATTTCAAAGTTGTAAACATCTAAAAAACATACTTTATTACCCTGTATATAATATAAAGGCATAGGTACTTAAGGTACTTGGATTTTTCAGCCAGGATATACGTCTTCTTCCCACCAATCTCTTTCCTGCAATCTTGGCTTCCATTATCGGTCGTAGTATACTGTATCCCTCTCCACGCATAATGTGACCGAGATATTCCAGTTTTCTGGCTTTAAAATTTTTTTATATTATTTTTCTTAATTAAAGTTGCCTTACCATCTACATTATTTTTTAATAATAAAATAGTTTTTTCTTCTCCTTCATTGACATACATATTTTTAATTAGATCAAAACTGATGCCAGATTCGCATTATCTTTTTTGCATGCCCAAGCTTTTTAACATTTTTTATTGGTGAATAAGAACTAAGTAAGTATTTCACATTCTTAATTCTTATTATTATTATTAATCCGGTTTATAGCGTATTTCGCCTTCCGGTTCCCAGTTGCCAGCCTCTTCGGTCAGTCCAATCTCCTGAGGCTAGATTTCTTTCGGACATCGCTTTCTGAATGCCCCCCATCCATGTTGGTTTTGGTCTACCTCTTTTCCTTCGTTCTGTTGGGGTCCATTTAAGCACTAGTTTGGGTAGCCTTTCATCTGTCATACGTTCAACATGGCCGTACCATATAAGTTGTCTTCTTTGGATTTCATCTATTATAGTTGTGTCGGTCTTTACAATTTGTCGAATTCGGTCATTTGTAACCCTATCGAGACGTGATATGCCAGCAGATCTTAGCCAGAAATCCATCTCCAGGGCTAGCAATCGGCGTTCTAATGTTTTATTAAGTTGCCACGTTTCACAGCCATATAGAACAGTACTTTGAAAAATAGTATTATATATCATATGTTTTTTTTCCCTAGATATATTTTTTGCCTACAACAGCGAGTTTAGGCATCCTATAACTTTCTTTCCTTTTAATATCCGTTGTTCTATTTCCTCCTCAGTACGACCTTTACATGTGATTTTTGTACCCAAATAGGTGTATTCCTTACATATTCCTATTTTTACATTGTCCAGATCCAGATCTGTTGTTTCTGCCCCAATACACAAATATTTCGTCTTGCTCATATTAACCGTTAATCCCCATTTTTCGCATTCTCTAAGAAGTCGTTTTCCCATAAACTCCAGGTCTACTTTATCTTGGGCCGCGACGACCTGATCATCCGCGAAGTGCAGATTATACAGAGTAGTGTCATCATTTAACTGTATCCCCATTCCATGGCACGCTCGTCTCCACTTCTTTAACACTTCGTTTAAATATATTTTAAATAGTGTGGGGGATAAACTACAACCTTGTCTTAGACTCTTAGTGACGGTGAAACTTTCAGATAGATTATTTCCTAACTTAATTTTGGATGTTAATTGCTGATATAACTGTTTAATAGCTATTATTACAGTGTTATTGATCGTTGATTTCTCTAAGACTTGCCACAGTTTTGTTATCGGGACAGTATCGTACGCTTTTGTAAGGTCTACAAAAAGTAAATGGACTTCCTTATTAGTTGCCACTCTTTTCTCACTCATTTGAACAATGCTAAAAATATGGTCCATGCATGAGCGGCCGGCTCGAAACCCTGCTTGTTGTTCGATTTCGTTTGCTTCGTATTCTTGTTCTAGTAAGTTTTTTAAGATTCTCCCATATAGTCGGCTTAGGGTGCTTGTTACCGAGATACATCTGTAGTTAGAACAGTCATCCTTTCTGCCTTTTTTGTGGATTGGTGTTATTCAGGCTTCTCTCCAGCTTAACGGAATTGGTTCCCCATTTAAATATCGTGTAAAGAGTTCTTTGAGGAATAGAATTAACGTCCGTGTTCCATTTTTCAATAGCTCTGCAGGTATGTTCTCTGGTCCACTAGCTTTTTTATTCTTCATGGAGGTTACGGCTTTCTGTATCATATTTTCATTTAAATGAGTGTACTGACCCTGGACTTGGTAAACTTTTGGAGAAGTAGTTAAATATTGTTCTCTGTTCTCTTTAAGTTCTTTGGAATAGTGTTCTTTCCATTTATCTATCTGAATTAGATGAATATTAGTTTTATTAACTGAATTAGTTTTTAGCGATCTGATTAGTTTCCACGCTTCGGAAGATTTAGTCCCACCAAGGTAAGAGTTGACTTCCCTACATTTTGTTTCCCATGTCTCGTTCTTGTTGCCTTGTGTCATTCGTTTAAATAATGCCTGTTCTCTCTTGTAGTTTGTTTTATCATTAATATCTTTAGTAGTTAGCCATTTCTTGTACGCCGTTTGTTTTTTGTTCTTCTAAGCTCTATTTCGAGAGCTTCTTGTGCTGCAGTGTGTAAGGCTTCTTTAATATGTTCGTACAGATGATCAGTATCTAGCGTCAAATATTCCGGTTTTAGCTTCTGATTTAGTCTGTTTAGTTTTAGTTTTTGTACTGTATTCATGGAGCCCATTTAGATTATATTTAATGTGGTCAGCTTTGTCTTTTATGTCCGTTGTACGTTTGTTATTAGTGTTAAAGTATATTCCAATTTTTGCAGATAAAAAGTAGTGGTCTGACCCACACTCTAAGCCTCTGTATACTCTAGTGTCGAGCACGCGCCATTTAGTTTCTTGTTTTATGATAATGTAATCGATGATGGATTTAAGTGATCTTGTGTCTTGATGTCATGTGTATTTATGGATATCTTTATGCTGATAAAATCCATTTAAGATTTTAAGTTTATACTGCCCACATGTATCGTTTAACCTTTGACCATTATCATTTAAAACTTCTTCACCGTATTTACCCACTATATCACTATTAGCTCTACTGCCTGTTCTGGCGTTAAGGTCGCCCAGTATTATGTTCTCCCTTTGATCTCCTAGCTCATTGAGTATATCATTTAGCTGGTCATAAAAATCATCTTTTTCATCTTGACGGGCGTCATCATTGGGTCCGTATGCTGCAATTAAAGTGGTTCTGTGTCCCCTGATGTTTAAGTTAACGGTTGCAATTCGTTCATTCATAGTATCCCAATTCGTAAGATTACTGAGGAGATGTTTTTTAATCAGTATAGATACTCCCTTGGCTGCTCTGGCTTTCTTTTGTACTCCACTGTAGATGTGTAGGTATTCATCTAAATATTCAGTTCCGTTTCCCTTCTTCTTGGTCTCTGTAAGTACGGCTATGTCTACTTTCGCCTTACGTACACTCTTAATAACATCTTCCGTTTTACCCCTTATTCCTTGAATGTTCCATGTTGCAAAAGTCATTACCTTATTTCGTTGCCAAGTTCGTTTCCTTAAAGATCCGTCCTGTTTCCGAGGCTGTTTCCCAGAGTTTTTAGCAATCTTAGGTTTTTACAGGTAACGGGTTGCTGGCCCATTGACCAAACCCTCTTGTTTTACCCGGGCTTGGGACCGGCTGTATTGATCAATAGGCTACTCAATCCACCTATTGACTTTCTACAGGCAGATTCTTAATTCTTTTGATTCTTAAAACATCCTGGATAGTTTGTTGTAGTTTTTTATCCATTTTAAACGTTTCAGGTTATGTTATCAGCTGTCAGCTGCTGCTAATAAAAGTAACTATTTGCACTGTTGCCACGTTTCTTTACAACTACACACATAAATTCGGACTCAATTTTAATCGTATTATTTGTATGAAGGCCATATATTTTATTAAATCATGATTAAATAATGACTTGTCAATTAATTTTATAATGATTTTATTGTATAAGTATTATCTTCACTGGTAAACAATCGAAGATGGGTTACTTTCTCTGGCTAAAACATTCAAAAGGAGTCTACTCTTCACCTTGTGCTTCGTTTGAGGGGAAGACTCATCGAACCATCTTTAGGTATTCCATCAATGAAGTACAACTGAGATAAGATGATCTGCCGTAAGTGCTACGCCAGACTACATCCTAATGCAACAATTTGCAGAAATAAGAAGTGTGGACACAACAACAACTTGCGCCCCAAGAACATTAAGTAGACTATTATTTTCAGGTTATTTTTATACTTCAATGTTAATATCTTTAAATGGCAGACGATACTTATAGCTTGATGGAAAAGGGACTAAAACATTGCAATAATGTTTGTCTATTAAAAATTTCGACTCGAGTGTATAGAATTATGAAAAAGTTTCCTATTTTAATAATAACAAAATATTTAATTGTTAACTTTGGCACTATATAAATATGAATTCCAGTTACAAATACTGTAAGAAGGAAAGAAATACGACGTCAAAAATTTTTTTTTAATATACTGTTTGAGGTAGGTATGTATCGGTTAAATATAGGTATCAAGAAAATAAATTGCAATTAGAACAGATGTTTTAAAAGTCGTTTTAATATATTACGCTGAAAAGAAATGTGGAACAATCAACGATAAATATCCGGATTTATTTATGGATCGATGAATGCTTTAGCCTGGATATAATGATATTACGTACTTTTTAATTAGAAATGGAATTTCATTTCATTTCATTTTCGGGTCAATTAATATAGTTCAAAGTTGAATCGTTAAAACAATCTACGTTTTCTCTTTAACTATTTTAACATTACTTAAATACTAAATTATTGAATTATTGACAAATTAATTCTTTTAATTTTAACTTAATCACGCAATTTTATTAATTTCAATTATTTTTAGGTGATCTGAAAGAAACATTTATGTAAGAATTGCTTTAAAATAAATTGAAAACAATTCATTTTTAAAGAAAAATTTATTTAACGTATTATTTAAGGTAGACAATATTTTGATATTACAGTAATCATTAAGTCACTTCGTTTATAAAAGCAAGAACCCTTGAAGTTATTTTGGATGAGAATTTGAGATTTGAAAAGCATGTAAACAGACTCATACAACGTGCTTACTCATCACTAAAACTTTTTTATGGGCACATACATTTTCTCTTAACTTCACTTAAAGCTACATTATATGAAACTACTGTTTTATTATTATTTAGCTATGGATATAGCCTTATTGATTTTAATTTAACGAACATGTATAAAATCAAAACTTAACAAATGACAAACTCATGCCTTTGGCTTATTTTTCAAATTCAAAAACGAAAACGAATTTCTCATAAACTACGCACGGCTGGATGGTTTAACATGGAAAACAGGAGAAACATTATGTTTCGACCCTAGTTACCAAGGAACCTTCTTGTTTGAATAAAAAAATTACTCATTGAACCCATGTCTATATCTTGAACTTTTGTTTGGGTGCACCCTTACGCCACCCTTATTTTAGAAGTTTTAAGCCCCAATCTGCGGAAAAATTCGTAGTGAGCCAAATTTTTGTATACACCTTTATTAAGGCATTTTAATGAATATGTGAAAAATCGACAAAGATATCGTGCCGGCTAAAAAAGTTATAAAGGTCAAAAGGTCGCAAAAATAATCAGTTTTCCACGAATATCCCGCGACCTATTGCTCGGAGGTCAATTGAGGTCATAATTTTTACATGGTTTTCCCAGTAGGCATAATCCATAATATGTAGTAAAAGGTTTTTTTATTTAAAAGTAAAGAGTTTTTTCATTTAAAAATTGAAAAATAAAAAAAAAATAAACTTATACCAATTTATATGTACATAATTTTTTTTTCGGTTCTGTTGCTGTTTTTACCTTGGGAAGGGAGCTGGCCTGACCCATGAACCCTCCTTCTTTTTCCGGGCTTGGAACCGGCAACATAATCACAAGGCTACTCGGTTCACCCCGCGATCATGCAGGCGGACAATGTAAATGAATGGATACTGGGAAAAAAAAACAGAGTGGAACGAACACATAGACCGGATGAATGACGACAGAATGGTCAAACTAACTAGAGATTTATCACATATTCATTAAAATGCCTTAATAAAGGTGTATACAAAAAATCAGCTTACTAGAAATTTTTCCGCAGTTAAAACCAATAATGACTGGACTATTATCCAACACAAAAAACATTCAGCCGTTCATTCAGATACCAAATTATATTATTATGTTTCCCCTATATTTTAAGAACGAGAATATGAATACATTAAAAAGGCAAAAAAATATATTTTTTTAACAAAACAATGCAAGTGAATTTTTTTTTATATTTACTAGTTTCTAGTTGAATTCATATTAATTAAAATATTCTTATATCAGATTAAGGTCACTTTTTAATGTGAAGGTATTTCATGGGTTAAGTGAAATAAAAATGCAGTTAGTGAAGTTGCCTCTGACTAAATTGAGCTCTGATCATTAGTTAAATAAAAATTTTTTTTTGTATAATTTTATGTTTATCATTGTTTCGACCAATGTTTTAAAAAAAGCGGATTGTCTTAATTTATTATTTGAGAAATAAAATATTTATCGATATAAAACTTCGAAAAAAATTAAAATAAATCAACAAATATTGGAATAAACAAGAATTACCCAAACAAAGGACTTCCCTTTGATGTCTTTTCGTCTCACACCCTAACGCTCACCAAGGGGGTAAAATGCTTGGAAAATACTGAAAGAAAAGGAAAGTTGAAAGTCAAGCCTTTTACCTTGAGATTAACTCACTGATTCTGCGAAGAGCTAAGAGACTTAACTGTCTTTTTGTTGATGGCAAGAATAAGTTTAACTGGTACAAAAATACTTAAAAATTATCCAAAATTTAAACAGAAATAACTTGACTTGCATACGACGATTTTGACATGACCTGGATCAATATGGTACTATTATAATTTTTCACGTGGCCCTCTAAAAGACCCGTCTACCCCAATCCGCGCGTGTAACACGTGTATTTTGAAAGTGAACAGCAGTTATTTCGTTAGTAAAAATGTAGAATGATTCCAATTTTTATGTTAACACTGCATCGACACCAATGCACTGGTCGCTTTAGTTGATTTTAATTGGAAAATAAAATTTTAAATGTAATATACAAAAAATAGCATTTGTTTTTCACGAAATATTTTGATTTAAACTTGTTTTATCCAAGTAAAAGCTACTAATAGGTTAATAAAATTTATATCCGAATTAAAACATTGGTTTAAATTTTTATTTTAATTTAAAACAACTACTAATAATTCTAAATAAATTTTTTTATTTAATAGCTTCATAGTCTGATAAAAAAAGGGACAGAGTTAAAAGGGGACAAACAACAAAGACATTTTTTGTTACCTTATTCATTGGACAATATGTTTAACAATTCCAACTTGATGGAAGCAAAACGTTTAGGCTTGTTTTGGACCACCATTAAAGATTTTTTATTTAGGTAATTTTTGTATTTATTAATTCATTAACACTTAATTTAGTCACTTTTGTTTTGATGTTATTTAAAATTTAATAAAGTAATAAATAAACCGTAGATAATGATTCAAACGAAGCAAAACAGATAAAAATAGCTTAAAAAAGTTCTTTATTACGTCCTCCTATTATTTTCTGTGTAAAGTCATGTTCTTTCATCTACTTGATTTATTGCTCTGGATACCATATCGGGAGTAATATCATTGATCGCATCGATAAACCTGTGACGCAAGTCATTTATTCAATTTACTAGGTTATTATAAAATAGGTTCCTAAAAATGAACCCATACAAAGTAGGGTTAAAAACGTGTAAACTTCATTAGTTACCTTATAAAACATTTGTTTGAAAGTTTATGTAATTTTATTCGGTTACTAGTGATTTTATATAGCATCATCCACAAAGAATGTGATTGACAGTTTAATACCGGTTTAGAAAAATTAATAATAGGAAATATTAGTAAAATTTTATGTGGAATTTAGTTTTATAATCTTGAGGATCTAAGAAGTACCTACTTTACAGTCTTTAAAATAAATGGGTATTGTTATTTAAAACAAATTAATTTATATTAATTAATAACACTAATTATTTTTTCAGCGTTTATCTTTAGGTACTGTTAATTTTAAAATTATACTTTATTAAACTTTTTATAATTACAGTACATGTTTTTTACTTTTAACACATAGTCCTGCAAAAATAAATTTCACTATCAAACTCAGGAACTTTAAAACCCCAAAAAAATTAATTTGACACTAATATCGGCCGTTTTTATAGATTTTTAATTTCATCTCCTCCCATCTCTTTCGTAGCGGTGCTGGGAAAAGTAACCTTTTTAGTAATTTATTTCTAGACTATAAAGTACTGTATGTATAAAGTTTGGTTAAAATTGCTTTAGGGAATCCAAAGTTATACTGGAATACACACATACATATTTGGATCGCAAGATCCTAATCTTATAAGCGCCTTATCCTTATAAATATCCAATAACTGTCAACAAATGGCAATGTTGAAAATAAATTTGGAATAAAACATCGATTATGGGTTACAAATGAAGATATTGAAAATGATGTGATGGTATCGGTGATGGAAAAATCAAAATATTCCTTTCGAATCCCAATTTATTAAATGTAAGTTAAACTACAGTGGTAACAATAAGTCAAATAAATGTAAACCATATAAAACCTAATTTACCCATAAAAGCAGAAGATGTTGAACAAAGGTTTAAATTTTGTGCTCGTTCGATCGCCTTTTTTTTCATCGTTCCTCTGCCTATTGCACTGCTAAGTTGTCGCTTCATTGTTTTCGGAGGCGTCCTAAATTCCTGCGACCCATTGGTGATTTGTCGCGTACTGTTCTGACTATTCTTTCGTTGTCCATTCTACTAAAGTGCTCAGTAATTTCTTAAAATAGTCGATGGTAAACGATGTTAATTCTAATTTTCATGTCCAAACGCAAAATGAATATACGTATAAAACGAGTGCATGGTGTGGCATTTAAAAAGACAGAATTGTTGGACCATACTTTTTTTAAAATAACTTAACTGAATAAATATAACCACAATATTTAAATAAAGAGTATTCTGAAATGACTACTACAAGTGGACGAGAATAACTTTGATACCAACAGGATGGAACACCTTGTCACTGTACTAGAAATATTCGGGATTTTCTCCTTCACGCTTTTAACGGTAAAGTGATCGAAAGGTACCTACATGGAGATTTTTTTGGCCTCCAAGATCTACAGACAGTAACACTCCAGACTTCTTATTGTAGGGCTACTTAAAAGAAAAGGTTTATCTTAAGAGGTCATTTTAAGATGTTCATGAAGGAATCATAAAAAAAACATGTGAAGCTATGATTCCAGGAGTGATTGGAAATGTTATAAAGTAATTTAATCGAAGAACAATTACCTGTTTAGAAAGTCACGGTGAAAATGTTGAAATTCCGTAGGTAATATTAAAGTAAATGTACATGTTCTCAATAAAATTTATCAGTTGTGTATTATCCATTGTTAATAAATTAATAAAAAGGTTAGTATATCTAACAATTGCTGAAATGTTTATTGCAATATCTTTTAATTGTTATATGGGAAAACAACTGATCTACAAATGTGCATAATTTTTTGCTTCTTAAATACAATTCCAATAAACATTTTGGTCTCCTCTAAATTTTTCACAAATTTGACTTTCACTTCAAATCAATTTTTTTTTTATTTTTCCTGTATTCCAGCGAATGTTTTAAAAATTTTGTACTTGATTATGGATTTACAAGTCATGCAGAGCTTCGCATCAAGAAAATTTATTTTTATAAAATGAAAGATAAACTCTTTCTTCATTTGCATAAAACTTTTTGGGACACACTGAATATAGATACTTTTATATTATACTTTTTAATGAAAAATACTGTCTTTTCCAAATATTGAAAAAAATGATAACCGCCTAAGCATTAATCTTTTTAAAAGATTTTAAAACAAAAATTTTACCCAGTGCTCTCTTTAATTACACTCTCCATATACATATGTGTACTTATGCAAAGTTTATATGCGCATTTACTAATAAATCTAATGCGTAAACTAATTTCAGTTCGTAGGAACAGTTATAACCTCGGATAACGATATCAGTAGCAAAGTAAAAGCAAGAATACAATAGGCAAGAAATGTTTTTTCGCCTTTCAAGACCTGTTTAGGTCCCGACTGATATCTAGGAACTCTAAAATACAAATATATTCGGCAGTAATCAAGCCAATTATGTTATTATTATTATTATTAATCCGGTTTATAGCGTCTTTCGCCTTCCGGTTCCCAGTTGCCAGCCTCTTCGGTCGGTCTAATCTCCTGGGGCTAGATTTCTTTCGGACATCGCTTTCTGAATGCCCCATATCCATGTTGGTTTTGGTCTACCTCTTTTCCTTCGTTCTGTTGGGGTCCATTTAAGCACTAGTTTGGGTAGCCTTTCATCTGTCATACGTTCAACATGGCCGTACCATATAAGTTGTCTTCTTTGGATTTCATCTATTATAGTTGTGTCGGTCTTTACAATTTGTCGAATTCGGTCATTTGTAACCCTATCGAGACGTGATATGCCAGCAGATCTTAGCCAGAAATCCATCTCCAGGGCTAGCAATCGGCGTTCTAATGTTTTATTAAGTTGCCACGTTTCACAGCCATATAGAACAGTACTTTGAAAGATAGTATTATATATCATATGTTTTTTTCCTTAGATATATTTTTTGCCTACAACAGCGAGTTTAAGCATCCTATAACTTTCTTTCCTTTTAATATCCGTTGTTCTATTTCCTCCTCAGTACGACCTTTACATGTGATTTTTGTACCCAAATAGGTGTATTCCTTACATATTCCTATTTTTACATTGTCCAGATCCAGATCTGTTGTTTCTGCCCCAATACACAAATATTTCGTCTTGCTCATATTAACCGTTAATCCCCATTTTTCGCATTCTCTAAGAAGTCGTTTTCCCATAAACTCCAGGTCTTCTTTATCTTGGGCCGCGACGACCTGATCATCCGCGAAGTGCAGATTATACAGAGTAGTGTCATCATTTAACTGTATCCCCATTCCATGGCACGCTCGTCTCCACTTCTTTAACACTTCGTTTAAATATATTTTAAATAGTGTGGGGGATAAACTACAACCTTGTCTTAGACTCTTAGTGACGGTGAAACTTTCAGATAGATTATTTCCTAACTTAATTTTGGATGTTAATTGCTGATATAACTGTTTAATAGCTATTATTACAGTGTTATTGATCGTTGATTTCTCTAAGACTTGCCACAGTTTTGTTATCGGGACTGTATCGTACGCTTTTGTAAGGTCTACAAAAAGTAAATGGACTTCCCTATTAGTTGCCACTCTTTTCTCACTCATTTGAACAATGCTAAAAATATGGTCCATGCATGAGCGGCCGGCTCGAAACCCTGCTTGTTGTTCGATTTCGTTTGCTTCGTATTCTTGTTCTAGTAAGTTTTTTAAGATTCTCCCATATAGTCGGTTTAGGGTGCTTGTTACCGAGATACATCTGTAGTTAGAACAGTCATCCTTTCTGCCTTTTTTGTGGATTGGTGTTATTCAGGCTTCTCTCCAGCTTAACGGAATTGGTTCCCCATTTAAATATCGTGTAAAGAGTTCTTTGAGGAATAGAATTAACGTCCGTGTTCCATTTTTCAATAGCTCTGCAGGTATGTTCTCTGGTCCACTAGCTTTTTTATTCTTCATGGAGGTTACGGCTTTCTGTATCATATTTTCATTTAAATGAATGTACTGACCCTGGACTTGGTAAACTTTTGGAGAAGTAGTTAAATATTGTTCTCTGTTCTCTTTAAGTTCTTTGGAATAGTGTTCTTTCCATTTATCTATCTGAATTAGATGAATATTAGTTTTATTAACTGAATTAGTTTTTAGCGATCTGATTAGTTTTCACGCTTCGGAAGATTTAGTCCCACCAAGGTAAGAGTTGACTTCCCTACATTTTCTTTCCCATGTCTCGTTCTTGTTGCCTTGTGTCATTCGTTTAAATAATGCCTGTTCTCTCTTGTAGTTTATTTTATCATTAATATCTTTAGTAGTTAGCCATTTCTTGTATGCCGTTAGTTTTTTGTTCTTTTGACTCTCTAAGCTATTATTCCATGTGATGTTTTTGTTATGTTTGGGTGTTTTTCCTCTATTCCGAGAGCTTCTTGTGCTGCAGAGCGTAACGATTCTATAATATGTTCGTACAGATGATCAGTACGGTTCGGAAACATGGACAATGTCGAAGCAGAAAGAACTAGTGCTAAGGCGTTTTGAATAAAAGATGTTGCGGAAAATGTTTGGGCCTACAGTAGATGAGAGAATGGGTCAATATTGAATAAGGACGAATGAGGAGCTCAAAAATATGTACAAAAGACCGAGTTTAGTAGACGAAATAAAAGCACAAAGGCTCAGATGGGCCGGACAGGTATAGATATCGCCGAATGAGCGTCTTATTAAAAGGATATAGGAGGAAAACCCAATAGGAAAGAGACCTTTAGAAAGACCAAGGCTCGAAGGGACAATTTTGGAGATGATGTAAAAGTCTTGGGAGTAAGGGACTGGAAGGAGGTTGCGTTGGACAGGTATAGGTGAAGACGAGTCGTAGATGCAGCTAAGACCCACGAATGGTTGTGACGCTACGAGAAGAAAAAGAAGAAGAATTAACCAATATTTAAAGACATAATTTTGTTTATTTTTTAGTTTTCTATTTTACATAATATGACCTTAAATTTACCCCAAATTTAAAAATAATTTAATGATTTTAAATTTCACCTTTTATATTTTAAATAAAAGTCTTGGACGTAATTTTTTTTTATAATAAAACTAAAATTATTATAAAGTAAATTGTAACGAAGTAAAACAATCCATTTTATTTAGTCGTTATGGATATTTTTCTTTCATCGTTTTGATAACCATCTCAAGCCAACTCATTAGCCACAAAGTATCGTAAATCTTATACTAACGAAGCATTCTTTCTGATGAAGCTGTTGTTTCTAATGAGGACTGAGCTACAATTATGAAATTAATCTTGATTATATCGAAACCAGAGAAAAAATTAAATTCGCAAGTTCATACAAGGTAAATAAACTACGAGCTGCAGTAATTATGTTAAGAAGGTATTAAAAAATTTAAATTTAACAAAACGACAAACGGATATCCAGAGATTAAAAAGTCTATCATGGTGTTTAATCAATATTTTAATTATTAAATGATAAATATCAAATAAAATCTTGATTTTCAGTTTATTACAATCTTTAATTGAATTGACATGCAGAAGTGGGTCCATTGGTTATCCTCTTTGAATTTAATAACTACCATAATTTTTTTCTACTGGGATTTATATACTAGGTTAAAATAAAGTTCTTGCTCATTTAATTTAAACGAAACAAGTTTTTGGTTACTAAAAAATTTTTCACATAGCTAAACTATTTGGATTGACAATAGAAATGGTTAAATCCAAAAAATTGACAGTCACAATTAAACCCAAAATAAATGTGCAGGTTGTTATTGAGACTGAAAGACAAAAATAACGCAATATGAAGTAATTCAAAAAATTAATTAATCTTATATCCGTTTTTGAAGTTTATCGAGTATTTGAAGGCTATAGATACTACGCATAAATGCATATTGTGATAGCTTTCAAAACAACATACATATAGTCACGCCTTTTTTTCGTAGGGGTAAGCAAAGACCACTTCCTTCCACTTGCTACGGTTTTTACACACATCTTTTGCTTCCTTTACTTTCATCAGTGCTCTCATACATACTCGTCGGTTGTTGGTACTCTTGACCTGGCCTTTCTTCAAAAAAATGTTGATCTGATGGAGATATGTTCGCCGAGGTCGACCTCTACCGACTTGTCTATTCACACTCGCCTTATAAATTTGTTTCGTCAATCTTCCTTTATTCATTCTTTCTACGTGTCCAAACCATCTATTTTATCTATTTTAAAAATAAAACTACTTAAAAGAATGAATAAAACCTCGAACAAATTCAACCGTATCTGTAAATTTCAATACGAGTAACGTGTTGTTATCACCCTTATTATAATAAATTGCAAGAATTTAACAGCCAGTTTAATAATAAAAAAAGTAAAAATAGGTTAAACAAATTTGACCACAGTAAACTATTTTATATACATGAAACAGCTAAAAAGGTTAAAAAAAATGTAACTTAGACTTGGACTGTGTGTCCCAGCAATGGAAATTCCAAATTGCAACTATCCATATGAAATCACTAACAGGGCTTATGAATCAAAAGGACTTATCGGTGGCACCTCGTATCCACAATAGGACTTCTTGTATTAACAGGGGTAATCCCGTTAGTAGCTTATCTCTTAGTTAATTTCTTTCTTAATTCTATCTCTAGCTCTTATTTATGGGTCTCTTTTTTTTTCAATAACTTTTTCTGTAATTCGTTGTCGTTAATCTGTTATTCGTAGTTTGTTATTTATTGGTAACTATACCAAGAAGAAGAGAGAAACAAAATAAAAAATATATCGAGACAATAACTGCAAAGGCTACTTCTTATTTTTGATACTTAACATATAATTAAATAATAAAATTAAACAAGATCCAACACCTCCTAAAAAGTCCAAGCAATCCAAAGAATACAATGACCTTTTTTGAGAAAAGATTTAAAGGCTGAACTAAAAATAATCTTAAATACATCTTTTCTCGCAATAATCAAACAAATACATCTTTAAGAAATTTTTAACAAAACTCACCAAATTTATTTCCAACTTCAGTACAAACAAGTGCACATATGTATTAAATTAAAATTATAATTAGTATTAACGAAGAATCGCCGTTTTGAACGAGACCAGGAATTTTATACCATTTTAAAAAGTCAGTATAATGTTCGTTATCGACTAACTAAAAACGAAACAAATGCCAGTATAGGCTTTAAAAGCTAAACAATTTAATTCAATTATCAGAGTTGGCCTGATGGAAAAAATTGCTGTAACAATATAAATATTTAATGCGAAATTTGTTGTTGATATAAAAAGCAGAATTGTCAAACTAAAAGTCAAATTTTTTTTATATAGATTTTCGTAGACAAAAAGCATCCAAATTACCGACCTTTAACAAACCTTGTCCTGACAATTACTAACACAAAAAAAAAAAATTGACCAGATTTGTCGCTTTTACTCTCCACGTTTTAAGGGTTACATGTGAAACCCGCGCATTCGCCACTTCATTGAGAAATATAATGCAGTTGTTTCATTTACATTATGAAAACATGCAAAAACAAGAATATCACAATTAAGGTATTTAAAATAACTTAAATCTTTAGATCTTCATGCTGTTAAATATTTCCTACATTTAAAATTTAATTTTAAGAGCATGACAAAACTTGATTTAAATTATAAAAGTTAAGAAATAATTTTAAATTTTTGTTCACCTTACTTCAGATAGACTACATTGGATATACTCGTAGTCTGATGAGGTATTCGTTTTTTTAATTTTTTAAAACAAAAATTAATTAGCATTGTAAAATTTATAATAAGTAAGCGACACAGAAAACCTTTATTTGAAATTGCGGCACCTTTATTATAACATGCGGTGCCCCTGTTAAAAAAAATGAACCAGAACGTATCAAAGAAAAAACTTTTTTCTTTTATCTTTTACTTATATAACAATCTTCGGTATTTTTTCGCTTGGTGATTGCTTAAAACATGATTAACATCAAGCGTATTATAGCATGTAATTGCCTATTATTTGCTATTATGTGTTATTTGCTAAAAAAGAGGAAATTTCTCGGGCATATACCGGGTGTCAACGGTATCGAGTAACTGTAATTACTACTTTAAAGTTAACATTTTTATAGAGCTATTTTTAAATTTGTAGATTAGGTATAAAATTAAATGAACCGTTGTTTAAATTAAATACATATAACGATGGTAAGTCGTTATAAACATTGTAATCAAATTCGTCAAAGCTAAGGATTTTTAGATTTATTGTGCATGCTCCCAAGAGTTTATTGTCTTCTTTTATAAAATTTTTATTATATTAGTACACGTTTTAAAAAACTATGGTAACTTTTTACTTACTAAAAAAAATAACATAGATACCTAGATACTTTTGTAATTTTGTATATTTACATTTAAACCTCATCATAAATAACAGATTTGGTCACGGTTTAGGATAAAATATTTAAAGCCTTAGTTATTTTTTTCTTTCTTTTGGTGCAATATCAGGTCCCACTTACGCTGGTAATTAAATTGGCGAGTTGTTCGCGGTTTTGGGCCAATCTTAACTTAATTCCTCTATGTCTTATTTCTTTTTGATTAAGTTTTTGAAAATTTATTTTATTTTTTTTATTGTGTGGTATTTTTATTTTTTAATACCACAATGGCCAAAGGAGAAATTTACATTTTTATTTTAATATCTCAGTATCTCTTGGTAATAAATTTTTTTTAACAGCCAAGATTTATGAACAAATGTGTGTATTTTTTTAATTTATTTATTTATAAAACGAAAAACTCACACTGCAAAATAACAACAGCATACAATATGGTTACAATTAACAAATAAACTAAGTTATTCTAATAACTAGGTAACAGTCTTACTAGAAATAACTTAAAAATTATAAGAGTAGTAGTAGACTTGGAAAGAGCTATTAAAAACATCCAAACTATCCTACCTAATAAAAAATTCTAGAGATCTGTGCATAAAAGATTGATAACCATAATAGTAAAGGATCCGAAGTAAACCTTTACCCATCAGTTAATGGATAAAAATTATTTTATAAGTAATTTAGTATGGTTGGTATAGTTGCCTGAAAAGTCCTTGACAGGCTACAATTAATTAAAAATTCAAAAATCACATTTTTTTTATTTCTACCGATAAATTTACGAAATTTTTTTACATCAATTGTAAGCACGAAGCCTATAGAATATACAAACGTATGGTTGCCTATATTTTTCCTGGTCTAATATTGGGTTGCCAGGTATAAACAGGTATTTTGGTCCTAGTTATTTGCACTTATTTGTTTAATCTATATATTAAACATAAAAATAAGCGCTGTTTTATTGCGAACAGAATGATATACGGTTGCCCGCAAAAACTCTGTCCTGAACGGTTGTCGAATTTTAAAAAATAAAATGTAGGAGAGTGTGGCCCACACGATAGGTCTACCCTTTTTGCGACTATTTTCAGTAAAAAAAAAAAGAAAAAAATGCTGGACCGATTTCAATGAACCCGGTGGGTGTTTCTGTAAAGTTTGGTAGCCATTGGATTAGCAAAAAGGGTGGGAAAGGGATATAATTGTTTGTCATTTATTAGTTTTTCAACCACCAAGCCAATTTTAATGAAATTTTTAATCTTTAAATTAACCCGGTAGATGTTCGTGTAAAGTTTGGTAGCAATCGGATTAACAAAAGGGATTAATTTGTTTGTCATTTATTCGTTTCTAAACTGCTTGACCGATTTTGATGAAATTTTTAGACAATCTTTAGATTAACCCGGCGGGTGTTCCTGTTAGTTTGGTAGTGATCGGATTTACAAAAGGGGGGGGAAGAAAATAAAATAAAAAAGCTATAAAATACGCCGATTTAGTGTTGCATTTATAATTTTTTGGGTCGCTAAATTTGATAGTGACATTTCAATTATGTAGGCACCACTACAAAAGGGGTAAAAAGGGGATAGAACATAAAAACTATTAAAAAGTCCGATATTAGAGTCGAATTCATAGTTTTCGGGGTCGCTGAGTTTAATAATGACAATTCAATTTTGTAAGCACCCCTACAAAAAGGGTGAAAAAAGGAAAGAATATAAAAACCATTAAAAACGCCAATATTAGTGACGAATTAATAGTTTTTGTTGTCGCTGAGTTTAATAGTGGCATTTAAATTTTGTAAGCACCCCTACAAAAGGGGTGAGAATCGGATAGAGTATAAAATCTATTAAAAAGGCCGATATTAGTCTTAATTTTATAGTTTTGGGGTCGCTGGGTTTGAAAGTGATATTTCCAAGGCAGGCAAGCCAACTTTCAGGCTGGACAACGTCTGCCGGGTGCGCTAGTTGCATATAAGCAGAAACTTATACTACAGTACTAAATTCAATATCCCAACTTTATTTTCGTTGTAAGAATTTACTGCGAGTATAGATCTGAGACACTATTAGATTAGATTCTAATGAAAAATTTTTGTAAGTATGTAAGAGGTCTATTGTTTCTTCCCTGTAGTTAAAGCTTCAGTTGTTTAACCAAATTACAGAGTGTGTTGAGGGTTCTGATGTAGCTCCCTGACCCAGGTTTTTCTTAGTCTAAGCACAAGGACCAGGAACTTGCAGTGGCATAGGACGTGTTCCGCTGTCTCTTTCTCTTCAAAACATAAACGGCATTCACTGTTTTCAGCCATCCCTACCCTAAAAAGGTAAGGAGTTTCGGGACACTAAGGATGGGATTATACATACATACATAAAGTCACGCCTTTTTCCCATAGGGGTAGGCAGATACTACTTCTTTCCACTTGCTACGGTTCTTACACACATCTTTTGCTTCCTCTACTTTCATTAGTGATCTCATACATTCTCATCGGTTTTTGGTACTCTTGACCTGGCCTTTCCTCAAAACAATGTTGATCTGATCAAGATATGTTCTCCGAGGTCGACCTCTACCGACTTGTCCATTTACACTCGCCTTATAAACTTGTTTTGTCAATCTTTTTTCATCGATCCCTTCTACGTGTCCAAACCATCTAAGCATTCCTTTATCTATCCTTGTAACCACATCTTCTTTTACACCACAGCGTTCTCTTATCTTACTATTTTTTACTTTATTCAACCGAGTCACTTCGGCTATACTTCTCAGACTACTCATCTCCGCAGCATTAATCCTATTTTCATGCTTCTTCTGCCAAATCCAACATTCACTACCATACATAAGTGTAGGAACCAACACACCTATATGCACAGCCAGACGTGCCTTTTTTGACACTTTCTGGCTGTTCATAAAGCTATGCAGTGTCCCATTCATTTGTTTTCCTGCCAACACTCTTCGCTCAATGTCATACTTTTCATCTCTCGTAAACAAATTCATTTACTTGTTTCACTTTTCTCCCTCAATCGAAACTCCACAGTTTGTCATGCTTACTTCTCTTTCAAAAACCATTACTTTTGTTTTGGCGAAGCCACACATTCCTGTCTTACACCTTTTTAGATGTTAAACCAGTCCGTGCAAGCTTCGTTTATCCTGACACAAGCAGTGGAATCCTCGTAAAGTGATTTCAGTGCTCGTATTAAACTACTACTCACCCCATACATTGACAATGTCGACCACAATTTACTCCTTACCACTCTGTCATAGGCCTTTGCCAAGTCTATAAAAGCGCAATAGACCTTCTGACTTCTAGCCAAGAATTTTTCGACTATACCTCGTAATGAAAAGACCTGATCCATACATCTCCTTCCTCTTCTAAACCCTGCTTGCACATGGGATTATGAAATAAAATAAACGTTTACACTTAGACATATGATAGGTATATATTTCTAATTATTTAAATTCTTTTAACATGCAAAAATGCATTAAAAAATACTATACAGCAAATACTAATATTGACTTCTATAGTTATTGACGTCTGTTGATAAATATGTATCTAAAATTTTTTAAGAATGCAAACAATATTATCTTATTTATAAATTATTAACAAACCTCCTGTTTTTTTGTTGACGTGCAAGTAAATTTTCATTTTAATTTCACATGGTGCAGTTTTTTATTGCGTAATATTTTTAAAATTATTAGTGAAATAAATGTTGCATTTGAAATAATTCTAAATTGTAGATAGCGGTTATTACTTTAAAATTGATTTTTAATAATATCGAAGCGATTAATTCGTATTAGTAAGTATTGTCAAGAAGGAGTACGAAGATTTAACAAGCTAAAACAGAACCAATAATTTTTTTATTGGCGAAAATGTATAAATAAAACATAAATAATTTATATAAATCTAATGCATTATGCAATAGTCACAAATGAACAAAATGTAATTATTTTTTTAAATATTTTACAATGTTGTTTATTTTTAGTTGTGTTTTATTAATAGGAAGATTTTAAGCCGCAACTTGATCATCACACGTTATATCCCTTTATCCACTATTAAAGTAACTACAATACCATTCTACATCCCATTCTTCCGTTATTTACGTGATAGATATCAGTAACATTTATAATCTTATAAATGAACTTTGTGATAGTTTAATAATCATTTACGATTTTTGAAGTGAAAACTTCTTTAGCGGCGTTGTACACTTTTTTTGTAATGGGTAAAAAATGTTAAACTCGCGTCAGGACACGTGACCTGATCGAAAATTCGTAAGACGGATGGAGAGTAGACAGCTGGCGTGGCGTAGGAGAGGGAGTATCCCCCTCTCTTTCTACGGCGCGGCGAAAATGTATGCCTGCGCCGGCTGTTTCGTTTAACCATTCCAAAATATCCAAAACGCACAACGTTAATACTTAAGTTTTCACTTCTGCCGGCACTCCCAGAGTGCAACCCGTCGTTTTTTTTATTTAAACTGCCTATTCGTCTTTAAAATTTACTGTGGAACAAATGATTGACAACATCAAAGATAGGTTAGGTACAATACTTGCTGTGACGTTAGCGACTTCTCTTCAATTTCGATATCCGTTGTTGCCATAACATTTAATTTTATGAAATGTTTTCATTTCATATTTAAAAAAAAAGTGGTAAAAATGGTGCAAACTATAGACTTACTCATATTTTCTAAATTTTACATGTATTTATCATAGACTTTGGAATTAACGATAAAACTTAAATATAAATGTTCTACAGGCGGCACCATGGCAAAATCAATATCCTTTATTAAGGGAACGTTATTTTAACTCTAATAACGTAAAGCAATATCGGTTAATAACGTTATCTCTTATTTTAGCGCTATTGCGCATGCGATGAATAACGGATAAAGTATATTGCTGTTCAAACCGGTGGCTTAAAATCTTCCTAATGTATCTGTTTTGTGACATAACCAAATAAAACGTTTTTTAATGTATTGCTGCAAAAGTACCTACCATTAAAAATAAAGCATGGTTTAATGTGCCTAAAGGAAATGCATCCAATGTAATTGGTTTTTGACATTTCAACAGAATAAATAAAACTTTTTTTTTAGTTATGATATCAACTTCATACCATTGTGAATTGTAAATTGCATCGCCAATTGATGAATTCTGTAAAATAGTTAATAAAAAATGTAATAAGTTAGACAGAGGCCACTTCGTTTCAATTGCTACGATTCTTACACACATCTTTTGCTTCTATTACTTTCATTAGCGCTCTCATTGGTGCTCGTCGGTTGTTGGTACTCTTTTTTTTTTTTTAAATAATGCCGATCTGATCGGGATACGTTCGCCGAGGTTGACCTTTACCGACTTCCTCATTCAAACTCACCTTATAAATATGTTTCCTTAATCATCTTTTATACATCCTTTCTACGTATCCAAACCATCTAAGAATCCCTTTATCTATCTTTGTTACCACATCCCCTTTTTAACGACAGCGTTTTCCTATCTCACTATTCACATTAGTGTAGGAACCAACACTCCTCTATGCACAGCCAGTGTGCTTTTTTGACACATTCTAGCTGCTCATAAAATTATGCATGGCGTCATTTATTTGTTTCCCTGTCAACACCCTTCGCTCAATGTCACAGTCATACATTCCGTATCTCGTAAACGTTAAACCCAATTATACAAACTCATCAACTTGTTTTCTTGTTTTAAAGACCATTAGTTTCGCCTTGCCTACATTTATTGTTATCCCTTCAATTTTTAAGGCAGCATGCATTATATTAACCATCACCCGCATTTCTTCCTCAGATGATGCTAATATAAAACTTCACAGTTTGTCATGCTTTCTTTACTTTCAAGAACCATTACTTTCGTTTTGCTTACATTTATTTTCATTCCTTTGATTTTCAGGGCATCATGCGTAGCATTAACCATCGCCTGCAACTCCTCTTTAGATGACGCTAATATGACTTGATCATCGGCGTAAAGATGGCATTTGACGAACAAATCATTCATTTTTAATACATGCGCACTCTCTTTTAAATCTTCTAAACAATCGTCTATGTATAAGGTAAACAGCCATGGCAAAGCCACATATCCCTGTCTTACAGCTTTTTTAATGTTTAACCAGTCCGTGCAAGCTCCGTTTATTCTGACACAAGCAGAGGAATCTTCTTAAAGTGATTTCAGTGCTCTTATTAAACTACCGCTCACCCCATACATGGACAATGTAGACCACAATTCACTCCTCACCACTCTGTTATAGGCCTTTTCCAAATCTATAAATAAATATATATATATATATATATATATATATATATATATATATATATATAACCCAAGAAAGAAGTAATTTCGTAACACTATGTTTGATCCCTATGGGAAAATTAATTTGCTAGCATTTTAGTAAGTCAACATTTGTACTAAAAAATTACTTCCGTTTCAGATTTAAATGATTTTCAGTTTTTTAAATAAAACCTCCTTATGTTTATTGTAATACAAATTTATAGATTTTTCCTACTTCATTCATTGTTTGTTGACCTGCTGCACAATTAAGCCACACACCAATAATCCATCCTATTAAATGCATAACAGCTCCCAATGGTTTATTCTAAAAACACCAATATAACAGAAAAACAATAATAAATTAAATTAAATTAATACTATACCATATTAATAGTTTGATTTAAAATAGATGCAATAATAACAGCTCCAAGTAAAGAAACAAAACCCAAACACTTTCTAACTAGTTGATTTATTCGCACAACAATACTAAAAATATAAAAATTCAACATTTAAATACCATGATTTATGTAAAACTACTGGTAAAGCGCAACTGCTACGCGAATCAAATTAGACCAAAGCAAATTTGTTTGCTTGATGCGCAAGTCACCTTAGTCGAGGTAATTGGATTAGTATTGCAGGACTGGCAAAACTACCGAGGTATTAGTTTACTCAGCATAGTCGGCAAACTGTATGCAAAGATATTGATTAAAAGAGTAACGAATGAAACTATGATTATATGGGATGTGCAAGCAGGATTTAGAAGAGAAAGGAGATGTATGGATCAGGCCTTTTCATTTCATTTTCAAAGAAAAGAAAGCATGACAAACTGTGAACTTTCGATTGAGGGAGAAAGAGTGGAACAAGTAAATAAATTTGTGTACTTGGGTTCAAAGTCTACGAGAGATGAAAAGTATGACCGTGACATTGAGCGAAGAGTGTTGGCAAAAAAACAAATAAATGGGGCACTACATAGCTTTATAAACAGCCACAAAGTGTCAAAAAAGGCACGTCTGGCTGTGCATAGAAGTGTGTTGGTTCATACATTTATGTATGGTAATGAATGTTGGGTTTGGCAGAAAAAGCGTGAAAATAGGATTAATGCTGCGGAGATGAGTAGTTTGAGAAGTATAGCCGGAGTGACTCGGTTGGATAAAATAAAAAATAGTGAGATAAGAGAACGATGTGGTGAAAAAGAAGATGTGCTTACAAATATAAATAAAAGAATGCTTAAATGGTTTGGACGCGTAGAAAGGATGGATGAAGGAAGATTGACGAAACAAATTTATAAGGCTTGTTAATGGACAAGTCGGTAGAGGTCTACCTCGGCGAACATATCTCGATCAGATCAACATTGTTTTGAAGAAAGGCCAGGTCAAGAGTACCAACAACCGACGAGCATGTATGAGAGCCCTGATGAAAGTAGAGGAAGCAAAAGATGTGTGTAAGAACCGTAACAAGTGGAAGGAAGTGGTCTCTGCCTACCCCTACGGGAAAAAGGCGTGACTATATGTATGTATGTATGTCTGTATGGCTACAATTCCAGGCATTTTTACCATACTTACATATAATGTTAGCAGAATAAACTAAAGAGAATCAAAATTAATTATAAAAAATTTTGTTTTTTAAAAAAGTAAATATTTATTAAAAAATTTAAAAAGTTCATTTAAAATGGTCCATTTAAACTAAAAATATAAAAAGAAACTACTTGCTACTATGTATTTTCTTACTTTAAAATATGTTGATGATGGCGAATACACCAGTTTAACTTTATTTGTCTTTCTTTTAACGTATCTTGGTTTATAGCATCAATAAAGGATCTTTTTAAATTATTAAAATGTACATGTACTATTTGTGATACCTCCCATAGCAAAAAAGACACTAATGCACCTAAAAATAAACGTTTCGGTTACAATTTAACATTTAATTGGATACATCATGATACCTACTTGGCACTGAAATAGAAAAAATTAATAAAAATTGAATAAAAAAAATGACAATTTGCATAGAAATGGTAATATTGAATGGCAACCAGACTGGCATCATTGTTATACAAATTAAATTTAAATCTTTTGCTTGATTATTTTTTAAACACTCCTTAGATTCGTAATAACCGGCTAGTGCATACAATATTGTTCCTATTATGCTGTATACAAAAAATATCATCGACTTCTTGTTACAATTCCTTATTGTTCGTTTCATTTTTGTTGTGTTATTTAATACATTATAATCGTTAACGTTGTCCAATAAATCAGACCAATCTTGTGAAAATATGGAAAATAAAATTGTCGCTATTATTAATCCTGTACCACCCATAATAAGTGAAATATCTTCGCTTAATTTAACATCAACTTTTTCTAAAATATAAAAAGAATATTTTTAACTTTTTTACTTATAATAATAGATGTCTGTAAACACATTGGTAAAGAATCTTTGGAACTTAAGCTTTGCGTTATCTTATGTATTCTCTAAAATCCTGTTTCACTTCAAACTCGTCAACATATGAGATAGTTATGTCATTGTCTAAAGCAGGGGTGGCTTCGCGGGCCGCATATAAAATTATATATCCCCAAATTAAATTTAGACTTACTATAGACTTCTTTTGAAGTGAAAATTGAAACATAAATAGTTATTATTATTATTGTGTTTATTATAATTTCTACATGTAAACATAGTTAATGTAATAGTAATCATGCTAAACGCACGTTCTAACGATACATATACAACGAAATATAAGCAACTAGTGGACCCGGCAGACGTTGTCTTGCCCGAACGTTGGTTAACTTACCTTAGGAATATCACTATCAAACTTAGCGACCCCAAAAACTATGAATTCGACACTAATATCAGCGTTTTTAAAAGTTTTTATATTCCATTCCCTTCCCTTTCTCTTTGTATATACATATAGTCATGCCTTCCTCTTTGTATGGGTGTTAACATTATGAGAAATGTCACTATAAAATTCATCGTCCCCGAAGACTATGAATTTGATAATGTCGACGTTTTTAATAGTTTTATATTCCATCTCCTTCCTACCCCTTTTGTATGGGTGCTAACATAATTGGGAATGTCACAATTAAACTCATCGTCCCCGAAGACTATGAATTCGGCACTAATATTAGTCGTTTTTAATAGTTTTTATTATCTATCCCCTTTCCACCCCTTTCGTAGGGTTGCTAACAAAATTGGGAGTGAATCTAAACCATTTTCGATTCCTCTTGAACACATACAAAAAATTTCATGAAAATCGGATCAGCCGTTTAGGAGGAGTTTAGTCACATACACACGCACAGAAGATTTATATATATATATATATATATATATATATATATATATATATATATATATATATATATATATATATATAGCTACCACGTTTTGTCCAGCCTTCAGCATTTCAACTGTTATCCTGTCATACCCAGCATACTGTTCAACGCTTCCACAATTTCTGTCGTAGTAATTTCACTTTTATTGCAACTTTCACTCATGTGGTTTCTGATTCAGAAACAAATACTATTTACTCAAACTCAGTGTTATTTTAGGCAACACACTAAAATAAATGAACAAATGTTCAATGTTAAAAAATACTTCAAAATTCACAAATCATTGCTGTTACCCCATACTTTATGTTCATCTGGTATTAAATCCAAAAGTTATCAATTAAATGTTTAGGTGTAATTTATATAGGTTTAACTAGTTACTTACGTATTTTCAACACAACGAAATGAATTATACTCAAGAATATGCAAAAAAAAAACGCTAATATTTTGTGAAATATGGATAGAATTAATTTGTAGTTACATCCATTACGATAATTATTAATAAATGGTGTAAAAGTAAAAAAATGTTTCAGGACAAAAATTGTCACAGAAAATGCTTCATTTTGATTCATAATGACGTACGAATTTATGTAACCTCAATGAATATATTATAGTACAGGTTTTTAAGACGATTATAAAAACTAATCATATAGGTATGCTTCTAGCAAAAAAAACAAATTAATACTTAATTACCAGATGTGAAATTCCCAACAAACCTTATAATAAGTCAAGATGTACATAACATTAATCCAAAGTGAAAAATAAAATATTTACAAGGTGGTATGAAATTTGTTTATTAATAATTTTTAACTTGCTCACGAACAATACAGAGTAACAAACATTTAAACAATGAATGCTTACAAAATCGCAAAGTCAATAAGTACTTACAGCATTGAGGCGTCTTCAAGGACTTCCGACAAAGAATTATTGAGATATTTAGATAAGAAATGATGAATTGCACTCAAACTTGGTGCTGTGCTTACCTAACGGAAGGTTTTAATTGCCTTGAAGTTTACCGCCTCATATTCGTATTCACATATTATACTTACGGGCAGCGGCAGCTCGTAAAACAGGGTGTAGACGTTACAAATAAACTCCTTTTTAATTTTTATCCAAAAAAATATTCTACTTCTTAAGAATGTTCGTAAAAATGTAAAGCTCGGTGAGAGACGGTGCTTGGAAGTCTATGGATCCTCTATACTTAATTACTTTAATTATAAATATATATAAACAAACATCAACGACTTTCAAGACATGCTAAACACAGTAGTCACCCACAGTTCATCAATGGGACTCACGCTCAACACAAAGAAAACTAAATGGCTAGTTTTCAGTAAGAACCCAAACAACACCCAACAAAATTTACGAATTGGCAATGACTTTATAGAGAGAGTGAAGCACTACAAATATCTAGGATGTTACCTTAACGAGTCAAATGATAATGGCCAAGAGATCCGCTGCAGAATAGATCAATCCAGATCAGCATTCATCAAAATGAGAAAAGTACTGACAAGTCGAGACCTCCCAATTACACTACGAATAAGAATACTCCGCTGCTATATATTCAGTATACTCTTATATGGAATGGAAGCATGGACACTTACCAACAGTATGTGCAAACGACTTGAAGCTTTCGAAATGTGGACATATAGAAGAATGTTGAAGATCTCATGGACTGAACTCAAAACCAATCGGGAAGTGCTACAACAACTAGGCAAAAAAACCGAAATAATAACAACAATAAAGAAACGGAAACTAGAGTATTTCGGACATGTGCTATGAAACGAAAAATATTCACTTCTCCAAAACATTATACAAGGCAAAATTGAGAGCCACCGCAGCCAAGGTGGCAGAAAAACATCATGGCTCAAAAACTTAAGACAATGGTATGGCCTCAGCACCAGAACACTTTTCCGTACGGCAGTAGATAAAATTAGGCTACAAATACTGGTTACCAACGTACTAGGAGTACATGGATCTTAAAAAAAAAGAAGAGGTGCTTGGAAGTCTATGAATCCTCTATAATTAATTACTTTAATTTTTGTGTCTAGTTTTTGCGCCCAATAATGGGTGAAGTCAATTCCGTTTTTCCACAGAAAACCTAGCCTTTGGCTTGCTGACTTTGCGATGTTAGCAACATGGTCATGTCAAAACATATTATTAGACACCGTGACTCCCAAAATCGAGAAGGAGGGACTTGAATCAAGGGTATTTCCGAACATTGTGATGGAGTGATTTCAGGAATTTACTTTCTTGGAAAACGTGGCGCTTTGTGTTTTCTGGGCGTTAAACTAAACAAGATTGTTGGTTCCCCACTCGACGATTGCTTTAAGATCTCTATTGATGAAATCAATCTTTTCTGTCTGAGTCTATTTGTATCATTCACCAAAAGTGATCAATAGGATGTGAAAGTTGAGACAATTGTGCTGTTGTTTGCGAAACTGTAAATGGGGTTCCTGGTGGTTTTCAAGAGGTCGTTGATGTGTAAAAAAAATAGGGTGGGGGACAAAATGGAACCCTGGGGGACCCCGGCATTGGTTTTTAACGCATCAGAATACCGTCAACTGCCACATGTAAGGAGCGATCTTACATGAAGCTCATGAGCCATTGGCGCAGTTTGGTTGGGAGACCGTAGGCAGATAATTTGTTTAACAATGCCTGGTGCTCTTAATGATTCCGGAGAAAACTCAAGAGTCTGGTGTGACGTTATTTAAATGGAGTTTAAGAAAGGGGAACTGGGTAGCTTTGTTATCGTCTCAATAGAGCTCTTACCTTCCTCATAGACTAAATTAGAATAATTGGTCTCATGGTATTTTGGTTAACCTTTATAGATGGACAACCTTAATTGTGCATTGAACTTAGCAAACGACATCGTTCATCCTCTCAAAAATATTACATGGCGTTTCCAAGCAAGTTTGGGATATGGGGGATACGGGGAAAATAGAATAGACCCCAGGTATGGTCTGCCTGTCGCAAAAAGCGACTAAAAAACCAAAGTGTTATGCGACCCGTGCTGATGGATGCATGGCGGTGGGGAAGCACCGTAGCTAACGGAGCCTACAGGAAACCGGGCAAAATCCTGCAGTTGACAGCCTTAATCCTGTGCAGGGGGCACCTCGGGCCGTACCACTCCTTCCCCTATACTCGTTGACTGCAAATAAGAACTGAGAACGCTTGTAGACCGTAATTACGTAATAACTGATACGGGTTCCAGGACGCCAGGACGTTGCAGGTAATAAGAAAGTTGACGAACTTACAAAAAGAAGTTCGAAAAAACACAAAAACCACCTTAAAAGCATACAAGAAAACAAACACAGGAAATATTACATCAAAGGACCATGCCATAAAAGGACGGCAGAACTGTTAACGATGAACAAGAATCAGCTAAGAATCACTAAGGGACTGTATAATGAAGGCCTGGCCTGCGGGTGGTGCGGCGGGGATCCGGGGGCGGTGAACGCGTGCTGTACTGCTGCGATGCGCTGGAGAGGATAGGCGGTTCTTGGGCGGCTACATCGTTCTCACAGAACCTGTACAAACCTGTACAAGGTACGAAGGTACTGGATTGGGTGCAGCGTGGTTCTAGGTCTCGGGGATTGCCTGTCTTTTTCGGTTCAGTGTCTCGCGGCGGCGCCGTATATGTTTTGCTGTTTCCGGGTTCTTGCCGAGCGGTCTGCGGGGCGGGTCTCCATTGTACAATAATACAAAATCACAAAGGCAAGACAGAATGGGCCTAAGTGTCACCGGAGTCAATAGCCTGACGGACCTTAATAGGAGTGGAGTTTTTAGTGAGTAGCTCTGAAACAGTCAGTGAAGTCTTCAGCTTTCAGACTCATAACCTCTGCAACAAAAAAATACCAATTGTCACAATTAGGTTCGTGACAATATTTTACTACAAAAAACTAAAGTTGTCTTTATAATTTTGTTTGCTTTGGGTCCCTTAGAGATCTATTTAACCGCGTTGATGAAGAGGTTTAAATGTTCATCTTCATGTAATAAAACGGCTAAGGACGAATAAATAATGAAGATTTAGACGTTTAAATTAAAAACGAAGCAATTTTACCCACAAACGTTAAATAATATATGAAAATTAACTTAGTGATTTCGTACCTAAATTATTTTAAATAGTCGCTAGCAAAAGATAATATCGTGGGTACGTTATCTCGTAAAAGAATAATTTTTTTTCACAGACATCCGGAAATATTCTTTTGTGTAATATTTAAAGTGTAATGCACCTTTTTAATTTCTGCTCGGCTTTGTTGTCTTGAAACGTTAATTGTTTCAAAAGAGAATCTTGTAATGACTAATAATACTCGTATGAAGAAGCTTTGCACTTTTCTACGAGTAGACACTCATTCATTATGCCACAAAGTATACAACAGAAATAGAAGAATATCTTATTAAGAATAAGACTAGAATTTTAAATCAAGTTTATTCAATGCAGAAAATTACTTGCCTCTCGACACAAATCATGCATCATTTTTTTGGTTATTAAATCTCAAAAGTAATTAAAGTACATTTATTATTTACGTATACTGTTATATAACTTCTCAAACATATAGGGTGTATCAAAAAAGGTGACCTCGTTTCTAGGATAGGTAGAAAACCAAAAAATAATTGGGGTTTGCTAAGTAAAAAATTTTTATAACGCCATCCGTATTCAAGATAAAAAGCGTTGAAGAAAAAAATGTATACACATTTATTACGATTTCACCGAAACTACTCGAAATATTGTATTAAAATTTTTAACGAATATGTTTTAGAAGTTAATACATCCCATGAATTTGTTTTTATATCTGACTCTCATAGAGGGCGCTAGTTACACGGTTCGTACCAAGTAGTATTGAACATAACTTTTTTAAGGTTAGATTTATTAATTAAAATTTCAATTAAACTTAATTATCATTCAATTTTACACTAAAAAGGTACTCTTGGTAAAACTCGATACTGTGTACCGTTTTCAGAATATTTTCATTTAAAAATTATAAAGTAATAACCGATGCTGGTATAAAGTAATGATGTTTTAAAAAAAGGACCTTGTCTCTGAGATAGATAAAAAACTAAAAAATAATTGGGGTATGTTTTGTAAAAAATTTTCGTAACGCTATTCGTATTCAAAATAAAGGGCGTTGAAGAAAAAAATTTGGTTATTACTTCATAATTTTCAAATAAACAAATTCCGAAAACGGTACACAGTATCGAGTTTTACCAGGATTGCCTTTTCGGTGTAAAATTGAATGATTTTTAAGTTTATTTAAAATTTTGTTTATTAAATCTAACCTTAAAAAAGTTATGTTTAATACTACTTGGTACGAGCCGTGTAACTAGCGCTATGAGAGTCAGATATATAAACAAAGTCATGGGTTGTATCAGCTTTTAAAATATATTCTTATAAAATTTCATTACAATATTTCGGTAAAATCGTAATAAATGTGTATAATTTTTTTTCTTTAACGCCCTTTATCTTGAATACGGATGGCGTTACGAAAATTTTTTGCTAAGCAAACCTCAATTATTTTTTAGTTTTCTACCTATCCCAAAGACTTTTTTTTAAACACCCTGTATAACCCACGAATCCAATCATAGATTAAATACATGGTGAGAAGTTACTGCTTACAAGTAGTGCTCCCTTTCGTATTTATTAACGATGCCAAAGTCACGATGGATTTTCGGCTTTAAGTAACGCACTTTTTTACGGTACACTTAATGGTTAGTTTTATGGAAGATTAAGTGTATAAAATACCTTAAACCACAGCAATTACATATAAAAAATAATAATAATAAATGGCTATCAAAGTGTAAATGTTAAATGTGAATCGGTATTTTAAAAACCGTTTCAGTTAATGTCTAAATTAATGCTTTACTTTCTACTATTATTATATATTTTGAGTCCAGTTACGAATATTACAGTTCCTGTTGTATCTCTTCATAAAAATGTGCAACTTTTTCCGTGCTTTATCACTCAACCAGTTTACCACATAGTGTTTAGTACGCGTATATTCCTACACTCACGTAGTACAACATTTTTTTTGGTCTTTTTTCCATTTGTCGCGACGGGGCAAGACAAGAGTTAAGTAGAAATGGAGGGAAATAAATCGTCAGTTTTTAGGAAAAACTTTAACACCCCGTATCTCTGAAACGAAGTATTTACGGGCATACGTTTATATAGCAAACTGTCAATATTTTTTCATGCAGAATCACCCCCTTAAGTTTGTCGCACTTATTTACTAACACCCTGTATATGATATAAAGATCATAAGGATACACACTAAGGTACTAGCTGTAAAGATTATCTGATAACACGGCGTGTACCGTAATGATTGTTTATGATCCAAATTTCATACAAAATTTTATATTATGACGCTTTCTATAAAAATAGATTTCTTGTTGCATTACAGTAAGTAATGTAAGCGTAGCTTATTTTAGTAATATGCGTAGCAACGTAAGGTAACAGTGGAATTGTTTGTTTGTATTCTCATGTCATTGTCATTTATTGTAAAATTCATTGATCGTTGCAAAATAAATTATTTACCCTCAGAAATTAAAAATTTAGGTTATAATGCAGTTGCTGAATGAATGCCTGAAAAATCTAAAAGTTTATAAGAAAAAACGTATGTCAATTATAAAAGTTGGTGTCACAAGAAAAATGTTGGTTTTAAAAGGGCCGTTTGCTCAACTTGGGAGTGGTGCCAATCGACTCGGTTGGTCATGCTGCATCGAATAACACCATCGTACAAACGTTTTGGACGAAGAAAATGTGCCTCTAAAAATTGGAAAGTTAAAAATTAAACGGGGCATAACTTTTGAATGGGGCATTTCCTCACCCTGAGAGGAGTGTCATTCGACTTAGCTTCGACTAAAATTGGCGTTTTTTTTTTGTTGGTAAGTGCCACTCACATGACGTAAGCATGCGCCAAATAAACTTGTCGCCCTTAAATGGACAAACAGCTGTTTTTCAACCACAACAGCGTGCTCTAAAATATTACTTATCCCGCATGAGTAATAAAAAATATGTAAATAACATACATGAAAAAAGTTATTAAATGGAATATACAAGACAACAGATATCTTTATTTTACTATAAAATTCAAGACTTTACCACATTTATTTGGATAATATTGGAATTATGATAGTGGCAAGAAGTTTCAAGTTACTAACTTAATTAAGAGCTACAATCCACAAATATATATTTTTTGAATTGCAAGCTTATATTTTATTTAAAATAAATTTTATTAGAAAATTATAAGATTGTTGCTATTTTATAAATTTTAAACCTAATAAAAAAATATTATTGGTTATTTTTTCTTTTATTCACACTTATAATACCTACAAAACTCGTAAGCATATTTTCTTATTTATAAAATGTAATGTATTATAGAAAACTCTACTTATCTACTTGTCAGCAAAAATAAATATAAAAATGTATAAAACTGATTTTTAAAGTACCTGTTAATTTCGCTGCATGTTAACCTATACTATAGGTATATGTGGGTCGATTATACATCAGAAAACAACTACACTCTTGGCTGTATGCCTACGACGAGCATTGAATTACATCTGTTAAATAATCGTGTATAATCCCATTTCGGGTAATATACAGATGCTTGTAAAGAAAGAAAAAAGAATTACTAAATCTATCCATTCGAAGTGACCACCTATGGACCGGTTTCGGGGTGTTGCCACTCATCAGCATAAGTTAGGTCTTGACAAAATCATGTTTGCCCTTTGAAGAGACAAATAAATTCCAATTCTTACCTAGTATATATAGAGGACTACACGAAAACCGCTAGTCACCACATCTATACTTTTTAACAAGCACTACCCAGTAAATAGCTTCTGAATGAAAGTATTAAAATATAAAAATTATAATAGAACTATAATATATATATATATATATATATAATAGAAATTATAATACTATAATAGAAAACTCTAAAAATTCTTGACAGCGAAAATAATTTAAAAAATGTATAAAACTGACTTAAATGAAAGCCAATTATACGTTTATAATAAATAAATTTACCGATTTCCTGGGATTTTTTTAATAGGAATATTTAGAAAAATATATTTATTGTGCAATTGTCACAATTTACATATGCTATTTTGTTAACGATACTAATAACACAACTGGTAAGTTCGAAATGCAATAATGCCCACAAGACTTCAGTTTTTAGTCGAGCAGTATATTGCATGTGTAGTGGGTGCTAACGAGGTTCACCGACCTCGACGATCTTCATACGGCCTTGGCAATGAACTCCCCTAGGAAAGCATTTTCCGTTGAATGTGAACAACAAACTGGAGAGAGGAAGCCGATATCGATAGTTGGCGGACGCGAACGTGAACACTAAGAAGCAGAAGGAACTCCTAGTGTATACTTTCATTGCAACATTTGGTGAACATATGCTGCTCAGTTGGTGACTTTGATGCGCAAGTGGAAGGACAGTTTGTTTAAATTGTGTGAAAGATATTTGAAAACTCATCATCGGTATCAGGATATTTTGAAAAGTATACAAAAATGTGTTTACTTTAACTATTTTGTATCGTTTTTAACTTCCCAGTTAGTAGTTATGGTAATGGGTCTGGTTATGCGAATCCCTAATTTTGACTAATCTTCACATTTCAAGGTCCCCAGAGTCGAATACAATAGTTTTTAAGGGGATGTCTGTGTATGTACGTACGTATGTACGTACGTATGTGTGTGTGTGTATGTGTGTGTGTGTGTGTGTTTAATTTTTATCTACATTCAATCACAACATGTCAAAAGTACTTATAAGTATAAAAATGTCGAACAGTGAGGAATTATCTTGTGCACCTACAGAAATTTCTGATAAAGCAAAAAGTGTCTCTAAAAATTTATACCCAACAAAATAAAAAAAAAACTATGACACATTATACAGACAATTCTTGGACTGAAGAATAATTACAAAAGGTATTATATCTTAGCCCAGACAACGAAGGCAAAATTTCATGAAATAAAAATAATAAATACGAAAGTTTTGAATTTTGGTGATAATGTTTTTATGGCATAAAATTGAACGTGTTAAAAGTCCTGAATAATTAAAGGTGCGGAATCGCCGCCATCTTAGAAAAAAGGTGCATTTTTATGGTTTTTATTGTATAACTCCTTAATTATCGTGTTTATTCAAAAAAGTTCCAATTCATTTTTTCGTAAAACTAATATTTTCTCGTACAAATGGATGATGAACGTAAAGCAGATGGATGAATATGAACATGAATGTTACTGTTCGGCAGGATCAGTTTGCGAGAAGGGTGTATACATCACAGCAGTTGCAATCATCAGGACAGGAAAAATAAAGAGTGTAAAGTTTTACCAAAAAAATAAAGAGTTACATGATCTTAACTCTTCGCACGAAACAATCGCTGAAGCTGGAGAACACATATTTCATTGTTTCGCAAAATCCGTGACAAAAATTAAACCAGATATCGCCTCGCTACCACCAACAGAAGGAGTATCCAGGCAGCATTCTTTTCGCGTGTACCATAAAGTGCAAAAATGGCTGGGGAATGAATTACGCCCTGACTCAGGGGTTGGAAACGAGTCTAAGAGTGCTTCAGTCCAATTCGAACGCTGGACTCCATTGCACCCGAGACTTTATTGAATTTAATTTTTTGCAAATGCACATTTGGCTGTGATTCCGCACCTTCGATTATTCAGGACTTTTAACACGTTTAATAGTAAGCCATAATAAACATTCTCACCAAATTTACGATCTTTCGTATGTATTATTTTTATTTTTTTTCTTCGTTGCCTGAACTAGTCTTTTTCGGTAGTTAGTTAATATTGAAGTACTTACAAAAAAACTCAAATCTACTACTATATGGACACACTTTTTCATATTAAAATTAATGCTGAATATAAACCACCGAACTAACATTTTAAAATACGCAAGATTACATGTTTTTTAAAACGGAAATCTAAAGGATACATTGAAAAGAAAGTCCAAAACATTCCAGCCAAACAACTCCAAACTGCAGAATTTTTACAAATGAAATTGTCAAATTGCACTATTTATAATTTATATACGCATAAAAAAGATTGATACTAATAATGAACACACATAATACTTTATGAACAACCAGAAAGTGTCAAAAAAGGAACGTCTGGCTGTGCATAGAGGAGTGTTGGTTCTACAATTATGTATATTAGTGAATGTTGGGTTTGGCAGAAGAAGCATGAAGATAGTATTAATGCTGTGAAGATGGGTAGTCTAAGAAGTATAGCCGGAGTGACTCGGTTGGATAAAGTGAAGAATAGTGAGATATGAGAACGATGTGGTGTAAAAGAATATGATATTACAAAGATAGATAAAGGAATGCTTAGATGGTTTGGACACGTAAAAAGGATGGATGAAGGAAGATTGACAAGGCGATTGTGAATGGACAAGTCGGTAGAGGTCGACCTCGGCGAACATATCTCGATCAGATCAACATTGTTTTGAAGAAAGGCCAGGTCAAGAGTACCAACAACCGACGAGCATGTATGAGAGCACTAACGAAAATAGAAAGCAAAAAATGTGTGTAAGAACCCTAGCAAGTGGAAGGAAGTGGTCTCTGCGTACTCCTACGGGATAAAGGCGTGACTTTATGTATGTATGTATGTCTAATAATGTATTTTCATTTTTTTAAAAATTTAAGAATATAGATAGTTTAAAGTTAATTCTTGTTTTTATTTTCACTTAATGATCGTAGAAAAAATAGTTTATGCAACGATTATGTAATGGCTATTAATACATGATCATTGCATAATATACTATTTATTAATGTGTAGCCATTTTTGATATTGACAAATAAACAAATGTATTGCATTTTTTTATTGAATTTCCATATATTCCAAACAATTGATTTTAATAATAAAGTCCAAGATTAAAATAATCCACATGTGCGTGTCTTTAAATAATAAAAACTCAAAAAAATTGCTTTCATTAATTTAATTCCCATTTAAATAACGGTGTCTTAAAAAGCATGCTAAGAGTAACATAGCTAGAAACAGTTTTCTTAAATTTTGATAAACTCAGATAATAGCAAAATTTTTACCGTTCCAGGGTTCTAATTATATGTATGTTGTTTTTAAAATAATTTCAATAGCATTTTCCCACGGATGTGTTGAATGAATTTTTTTATTTGCACATCTGTATGATTTACATGGTAAATTGTTATTAAGTACCAAAAATTAGGAACATGAAAGACCGTAGAAATAATCAGAAGATCAAATGTTGCTACCGACCAAATAATGTAACTGTAATGTCCTAAAACCAAGTAAAAAAAACGCTATTACTTTAAAAATTTTATAAACACACATCAAAAGAATATTTTATCTGTATATTTAAAAAAACGCTATTACTTTAAAAATTTTATAAACACACATCAAAAGAATATTTTATCTGTATATTTAATCTATGGTTCGATGAATTTAAACACTCAGTACAATAACAAAACAATTTATTCTAATATTTTTAAACAATCAATTCTTACTTGACAAATCACTTAAATATTCACAAACTAAATACAATATTTCTAAAACATTTTAAAATTAAACTTCTTAATTTACTTTAAACTAAACAAAAAGCTTTCGCGACCGCTGTCTTTTTATATACCTACAAATTATCACGCAAAAGAGCGAGAATTCTCTTTCGCTATTACCGAAATTGTTTGACCTTTCTAGATGCCTTCAATCACGCCGCGGCCATAAATAACTAGATGGGGGCGTTTTTTAATGCCACAATAGGAATTTTATTTGTCCTTGTATCGACGATTTACCGCCTAAGACAGAGGCGAATTTATCGTAACAGTATATATAAAAATGGATGTTTGTATATTTCACTCCAATACCGATCATCTGATTATCATGAAAATTGGCATGTATATGTATTTGTTCGAGGAGAATTCGTTATTTTTATCCAGTTTTTTGCAGTTCCTTACCAGGTGGTGCTGCAGCATACCATCTTCTATATAGGTAAACCGATTCCCCTAGGGATACGGGGAAAAAATAATAGATCCCTGGTATGGTCTGCCTGTCGTAAAAGGCAACTAAAAGACTCCCAATACAAAGTGTTATGCGACCCGTGCTAATGGATGCATGGCGGTGGGGGAGCACCGTCGCTAACAAAGCCTACAGGAAACCGGGCGAAATCCTGTAGTAGACAGACTTAGTCCTGTGCAGGGGCACCTCATGGCCGGACCACCCCTTCGTTGACCGCAAAGAAGAACTGATAACGCTAGTAGACCGAAATCACGTCAAACTGATACGGGTTCCAGGACGCCAGGAAGTTGCAGGTAATGAGGAAAAAGACGAACTTTATGAAGAGGTTCGGAAAAACACAAAAAGTATACCAGGAAACAAACACGGGAAATAATACATCAAAGGACCGTGCCATAAAAGGACGGCAGAACTGTTACCAATAAACAGGAATCAGCTAAGACTGTATAATGGAGGCCTGGCTTGCGGGTTGTGCGGCGGGGATCCGGGAGCGGTGGAGCGCTTGCTGTGCTGCTGCGGGGTGCTGGGGGGAATGGCCGGTTCTTGAGTACTACATTGTTCCCGCCCAGTACAAACTTGTACAAGGTACCAAGGTACCAGATTGGGTGCAGCGTGGTTCTAGGTCTCAGGAATTGCCTCTCTTTTTCGGACTAGTGCCTCGCGGCGGCGCACTGTGTGTTATGCCGTTTTCGGATCATTGCCGGGCGGTCTGCTGGTCAGGTTTTGCCACGTTTTTTTTTTTGGTTCTCTAAAGAGTACTCTGCTAGTGGTCTCTCTACTGGCAAATTATGCCCGAACTCAGCCGTAGAGGGTAGAAGAAAAAAATATATAAAAGTGAGCCGCGCCACCGACTTAAGACGGTACAAGCCGGAAACCCCTAGGTCTTGTAGGCACCAGCAGAGCCACACGAAAAACAACAAACAATTATGGTGAACTAGATAAATAAAACTATACTTACAATTACTGCAATATATTAATTAAGTAAAAATGATGTTCTGATTTTTTTTTACAATAAATTCTGTATTTTCGTAAATTGGTTTAAACGAATTTAATACACTTTTCTTAAAATAATATTTAAATTAATTATAACAACCTTTCAGACAATAATAAAAACCTAATGAGGTACAAAAGAGAATTAAAAAAAAAAACAACAAAAAGAAAATGTTCACAATATTTAAAATTTCGAAAATAATTGGTTTTATATAGAAGTCCTGATAGCAAAAGATTAACACAAAAAAAAGGAATACAAAATAAATGGACTTGCAACAAGAATAATATTTTAAAACCCTCACAAAGACCACATAAATTATATTCAGTAATATATAAATTCAGATTCAACTTGGAGCCGGTACAAATTTAACGAAAAATAATTTGTTACTTTTAAACTATTGAAAACTTCATTGAGACGTCACTGGGAGCAGGTACAAATTTAATGAAAATAACTTGTTACTTTTAAACTATTGAAAACACAGCACAGCACATAATAACTGATAAGTTGATAAAATTAAATTCAATACCATGTAACCAATTGAAAACTCCACTGCAAGAACCGAAACAGCAAGTAGTATTATCATAATAATTTCTGCTAAAAACACCAGGCAAGTCTTTATAACACTGAAATTTATCGTCGATGTGGATGGAACGGCACGTGGTACTTCACGATGGCTTCACTTCATCAAATCCCACACGTGGTGATTTTAACTCGACCCCAATAACCACAATATCCACCACATAGGCACGACAGAATGGTCAAGTTAAAAATTAAATGGTTTATCCTCCTAATCCAATTAAGATGGCCCAAATACAGCCAGATATGAAAGAAAAACCGTAGAAGTTCTGCTCACGTGTTAATATCAAATCGTTCCAAAAACTCTCAACCGACTTCCACCACTGACACCAAGCGAATGATAACCACTCCTCGCTCCCAGACCGGATATCAGAAAATGACCCGGGACACGCGTCAGCCAACCTTTGCAAATCTAAATTCCTAGTTCATAATCGCGTTCGTCCGTGTTAATTGCCAGCCCATTCACACAGAAAAGCAAATTAACAATAATATATCTGACAACACACGACAATCGAGGCCCATAATCAAGGCGAAGTCTAATAACAGAGACACCCACTTAATCCCCATCGATTAGCAAAAATGTCACAGCTATTAATAATCGAATTCTATTACTACTAGATAGGCAACACTATATACGACGAACAAATACGGTATGCAAAACTAATCACGAACGCCAGACTATCAGTGACGTACTTAATAATGAAACGGTAGATGGGAAAAAATAGGCACGTGACAGTTTTCATTGTACAAAGTTACAAAAAAACACATAGGCAAGATACAATGGGAAAACAGGTCCAAGTGTCACCGGATGCAATAGCCAGATGGACCTAAATGGGGGTGGAGTTTTTAGTGAGTAGTCCTAAAACAGTCAGGGGAGTCTCACAGCAGACCTTGAGCTTTCGGACTCATAACCTCTCCATAAAGGATTTTCTTCACCTCTGAAAAAAAAAATGAAAAACCGATTACTATAAAAATTTGTATATATTTGAATACGGAGAATGTATTTGCTGTATTCATGGCTTAAAAATTGGCACGAATGTATTTTTTTGGGGTCGCAGAGTTCGAAAGTGAAATTCCCAAAGCAGGCAAGGGAACTTTAAAGTATCTGTCGGGTTCCGATAGTATTGTATAACAAAACTGCAATTAAGTAAATAAAATTAACAAATTTTTGTTAAAATGTTAGAATGAGTCGGATTTATGTTTTAGTTATTTTTATAAACACTTTGTATCTATGCAGCATAATAAAATCATGCTAAAATTTTTGGAAACAAATTTAATATTAAAATAACTACCTCAAGCTCTTATAGTGTTTCTTGTTGATTGCAATGTAATGAAACAAGAAGGGATTTATATAAACATTTAGTCTTTATCGAAGCAGCAAAAAAATATCTTTTTTTGTTTCTGTTACGCAAAGATATTAAAAGCAGCGTCTCCATTTATTAACAAAATTTGAAAAACTGTCTTTTAATAGCCAGTAGTTACATGTCGACACCAAAATAAAATCTTAATAAAAAGTTATTATTACAATTTAGTAGTGTCGTAAAGGTTCTTTATCCGATTTCGTATTACTATGAAAGTGCACACACAGACTTGTTTTATGATTCTTTACGTCCCTCGGAGCTAAAATATGCTGATATAAATGATGTAACATATGTTATGGACAAAACAACCTCATCAAAAGGTTGCATTTATTTATATCTCGGCGAAAAAATAGCATTAAAACGTCAACATTGTTTTATTAGCTTATCTTAGGTTTATGTAAGCATTATTACATATTTTGAGATGCAGATTTCTTATTATTAGGTACCCTGCACGACGCACGTAAACTAATGTTTAATAAGTTAATACTTTGTATCATATTATTATTAAATGTAAAATTAAAACCTTTATTCCCATATTTAACTACTTATTTCGTCCTAATGTACTATAGTTTAGATTATTTATTAAACTAAATATAAAATCCCGTTATGTAATTAAAACTTACTACGTACTTAACTATTATTTTGTTTATGTATTTATAAATTAAATTATTGTTATTATTTTACCTACAAAGACAAACAATTAGGTATTAAATTATATATTAATAAGTAAAATTAGAAAATAAACAGTGTGAGTAGCTTAGTAAATAGGCGTAGTAATTCTTAAGGTTTTTAATGGCAAAAAAATATTGGTAATATGTCATTGCTAAAAACATTTGGATTTTACACGCGTTGATCCCTTTTGACTTTATACAAAATTACATACTTTTCTTAGTAGGTATAAGATATTATACTAGATGTGTTGACTACTTTCTTTGGTCTTGATAAGACAAGTCCTAAATTTTAAATCTTTGCTGCAGACTTATACCATAAAAATTTATCTGGGGGCACGGAAGTGCCCTCTCCAAGTCGAGCAAAAAAGCGGCACGGCTGTACCATCCTTTTCTCCAAGCAGTTCAGGCCATTTTTGACCCCACTATAACTTCGTTGTGAATAAAACTAAAAGCCTAAATTTTCAGTAACCAAGCAGGCATTGTAAAAACACGGTATATTTCAAATTTCATTCAATTTGAACCAGTAGTTTAAGAATTATAACTAGTTAAAAAAATTTAATTTTGTCACTCACTGACTGCCCGATCGTCAAAACTCTAAGGCACTTCCAGCAGACATAAAAGCTTTAAATTTAGTATACAATTAGTGTTTAGTGTATAAATCAAGAAAAAACTAAAATATTTTGCAATTTTGGTCCAGTTTTCTAAATACACCAACTGCATAAATAACTTTGTAATCCCATATAAATATATAGGATTACAAACTTACCTTTACAGTGAATAAATCAGTGTACCTGTATATGTGTAATAAAAAAAAAGTCACTTATAACCTTTGGGTATACGAATTCACAAAGTACTATATTTATAAACTAAAACAGAACTTACTCGTGGTGTCGAAATGAGACACGGCGTTATATATTTAAAAATAAATCACTGATAACCTTTGGGTATACGAATGTATTCCTGGGCCTACTCCTGGCGCCTACTCCTGTGCTACTCCTGGGGCTGGTTAGATTATTGGGCGGCACCGTCTAATTAACAATTGCTTCCCTCAAATAAATCCCGATAACGGATATTTAACTTGACACCAGAAATCCAAAATATCAACAACGTAGGTAAGATAGAATGGTCAAGTTAAAAATTAAGTGGTTTTTTTTCAAAATCCAATTAAGATGGCCCAAATACAGCCAGATATGAAAGAAATCACATAGAGGTTCTGCACACGTGCTAATAACACACCGTCCCAACAACTTTCACCGACACCTGACTTCCAAGACTCTCAACACACGACTCCCGCTCCTAGGCAGGAAATCAAGAAAAATGGCGCGGAATAAACGTCAACCCACAATCTTCTCAAGTCCGCGCTCCACAATCGCCTCGTCCGTGTGGATATCCAGCCCCCCTCCACACAGAAATTGCAAACCAAACGATAATCCTACCCCTACAAGGTATGCAACATTATCTACAACGAATGATATATTAGAGTTATAACACAGTACGGTATGCAACAAGGAATACGAAACTCATCAGAGACAATTAATAAAGGAACTTGTAGAAGAAAAAAAATAGGCACGTGACAAAAGTATGACTATTTACAAAAAGAAATGAGATGCCATCAAAAACATAACTTGTTAAAAACACCAAGTCTTGCAACTCAGTTCTTTTATCGTAAAAAGTCGGTTAATTTATTCATTCTCTAAGAGTTCTTTTGTCTTAAGTTAAGTAATTAGCTAACCTTACAACATCTTATAGTGACCATATCAATATTAAACATATAGGGTTGTACCACGAGGGCTTTCCCGCTGGAAAATAAAATTGACCTGTCTTTTCGATATCTCATATTATTTACTGGAAACAAAATAGAGAATGGAAAGTTTTTAAATTGACACCCTACATATTTAATGAACCAACTTAAAAGTTTTTAAAATATATTAATATTTTTAGATTATTTCCAAGTATGTATGTACGAGTATATTTGCAGTTGGTTTTGGAGCGCATTTATATAGTGGGTTTAGCAGTCTGAAAACTGATGTATATATACCACGTGTCTTTAGAAGTAAACACGTATAGAAGGCTTCACACGATACGGATCAGTGTAGGCATCAGTTAAACGTGACTTGGAGTAATATGTTCCTGAATGATTGCTACAAGTGATGGGCTTTTAAATTTGAACATTTTTTTTTTCGGTGAGCACGAAGGCGATGTCTTACAATAAGTACAATTTAACATACAGCTAAGGGTGCAATTTTTTGTGTAACCAATGTTTTTTAGTAGAAAGACCTATACTTACAAAAATTTTAAATGAAATTTATCAACAGTAATCTTTATTTAGTATAACCAATCCTTTTCTTTCTTTAAGGGATATTTGTTGAATTATTACAAAAATAAAATTTCACTTATTAAACAAAGTTTGCAGCTCTTTTGCTACTTCTGATATAGATAATTTAATAATTGTAGTTATGCTTTAATTATTTTAAACAAAATCGTCAATTATTGCACTAATGGTGAAGATTTAGAAATATTAATAAAACCAAGCCAGGTCAAAACTTACATTTTTACCTCATAAATGTAATTCAAATTGATTGGTTTGATAAGTGTTCGTAAATGACTCCATTAAATAGGACCTGAGTTTACGTATTAATTTACTGTGTGTTCCATGACGCTGAGTTCAAATATAATGTTGTCCTGAATGTAGCCCTTCCGGTTATACCGGAAGTAGACGTCAACTTTTTTATTATAAATAGAATAAATTTTTTTATTTTATTGTCCTATACCAAAAATAAATTATTTTCGAGATATTTCAATTTTTTTCAAAATTTTGAAAAAATCTTAGCTACATTGAATAACAATATCTCCATTAATAACGAAGCTAGTGACGTAAAATTGTAATACCAATAAACAACAAGCGTTTGCTTGTTAACTCCATAAGTCCAACTCATTGATATTTCATACAGGGTGTTTTAAACTTAGCCGCCAACATGCACAATTTAAATCATTTATAAGTTTCCAACTTTAAATAGAACACCCTGTATATATTACATTTTCCGCTTTATTTTTTTAAGTTAATTCGTTTAATATCGGTATTCTCTTTACCTAAATTCAACCACTTTTGAGATATTTCATATTTCTTAGTTAAAGTATAACAACACTTAATTATTTCAACAAGTGCCACATTCAGGACAACATTATATTTGAACTCAGCCTCATCCAATACCTACACCTCATAATTTCAGATTTTTAACATAACTGTATCCACCATTACTTTTAATTAAAACTTTTTGCGCCACACCTTGTATATCGCTTTAAAAAAACAATTTTTCAAAATTAACCAACCAATGGCAAAATATGTAGATATACACTAATTTATACGTGGTGGGTGTTTTTAATTATTAATATAACGATTTTGCGATACGTCACTGGCATATGCTACGTAAGCGAGCTGAGCGCTTCGGTGACGTCATAGTCATTGAAAAGGATGTTTCAGTACCTTTCTGACTCATCCCGGATTTTCGATAGGACAGTCTTAAATAAGCTAGAATTCGTGGACAGTATATAAATGTTCAACAACCGATCGCAGGAGTTAGTCGTTTTCTAAAGTTGATTATCATTGTTCACTGTTGTACTTAAATTCTATTGGAGTGGGTGTGATTCAAATAAAACGTTACATTATTGTTTAAATCCACTCAGCCCCATCCTTCAAACTGTTAATATCAATAACAATGACCAATGTAAACTGTAGGGATTTAATGTTCAATAATAAAGGTGGGTCATTTCATGTCAAATCGTCCAATGATCGGAATAGATTCCTTTCAATTTAGATGAATTTTTGTAGAAAGGTTTTTTTTTATCCCAAAACGCAGTCTTGCCAATAGAACAATATTTAAAATTTTTTTTCGAAAGTTCTGCAAAATTGAAAATTTCAACATTTTTTTGAATTTGTCAAGTTTATTTTTATATTTCAAAAACAAATATAAATACAAAAATGGCCTTAAATTTATTTTAAAGGAGATTTATAGGATATATTTTAAAATTTTTTATTGAAAAGTGAACAATTGGCAGAAGCTCCAAATTTGAAAATTTTAAAAATCGTAAGTCAGTATTAAATTTTGGACTTATTTTTTTATGTTTTTAATTGATCTTAAATTTTTTGAAATCTTCGAATGGGTGATTCTTTATTAAAATTCAAATATTCATAACCTTTTTCTTTGGCAAAACTTCGTTTTATGATAAAACAAGGTGGGTCTAACATTTTTTTATATGTACCATTTCAGATCTGCCATCGCCAGCTATTTTTTACATCTCTTATCAGTTAATACAGTCCACTATAATTTGCATCTGGCATATATTTATGGTTTCCTCTCCCTCACAAGTTAGCACAATGTCCTTGTTAAAAATTGGGATTATCACTATTGACCATGTATAAACAACTTACTAAAATTTCATTAACCTCCGAATTGTTAGCAGCACACTTCTTTTTCACGACCTTCCGACTGGACTATACCTCAATTGCATGCATTCAAAGTTAAAATTTAAAAAAAACTTTATTTACTAAATTTTGGATAAAGAAATAATTAATTAATTAACTAATCAGGTGTACTGAGAAAGTGAACCTACTATTTGTTCCTCAGTAACAGAAGACCCGCTTAATAATTATTAATGACCATAGTTTTTTTAAATATATCCCAATGGCAACGATACCATTTGCAATATTCAAGTGCATGATCTATAATGTTATTATTTTGAATAGTTCGAGAGATAAAATGTTATTATTTAGACCAGCTATTAGTTCTGATCGGGCATTATTTCTTGCGCTGATGTAGCTAAAAAATAATGCATTTAATTGGTGCTTTTTAGATGCAGGCCGTGCTGTGCTAGAGCAGTGAAACAGAAGTAGCATCGCTCATTTTTAACGAACAAATATTAATCAAACTGTTTTTCCTCTTCAGACTTAACAGGTTCAAATTGGCGTAGGATGAAAAGTTAAATTTTAAAAATGCCATATTGAAAATATATTATAGAAAGGAAATAAGTAAGCGCCCATTATTTATATAAAATCTTTGCTGATTAAATTTATTATATTCATTATTATTTATTTCTAAAAAAATATCTAACCCCTGTTAGTTCAATCAGATGATCAAGAATTTACGGTTCCCATACGTAGACATAAATATTCGATATCAAAAGGCTTTTTTCCCGTAGGGGTAGGCAGAGGCCACTTCCGCTACGGTTCTTACACACATCTTTTGCTTCCTCTACTTTCATTAGTGCTCTACTGCTCAACTGTTTCTAGCTATGTTACTCTTAGCATGCTTTTTAAGACACCGTTATTTAAATGGGAATTAAATTAATGAAAGCAATTTTTTTGAGTTTTTATTATTTAAAGACACGCACATGTGGATTATTTTAATCTTGGACTTTATTATTAAAATCAATTGTTTGGAATATATGGAAATTTACTAAAAAAATGCAATACATTTGTTTATTTGTCAATATCAAAAATGGCTACACATTAATAAATAGTATATTATGCAACGATCATGTATTAATAGCCATTACATAATCGTTGCATAATCGTTTTTCTACGATCAATAAGTGAAAATTAAAACAAGAATTAACTTTAAATTATCTATATTCTTAAAGATAACAACATTTTTAAAAAAATGAAAATACATTATTAGACATACATATATACATAAAGTCACGCCTTTATCCCGTAGGAGTACGCAGAGACCACTTCCTTCCACTTGCTAGGGTTCTTACACACATTTTTTGCTTTCTATTTTTGTTAGTGCTCTCATACATGCTCGTCGGTTGTTGGTACTCTTGACCTGGCCTTTTTTCAAAACTATGTTGAGCTGATCGAGATATGTTCGCGAGGTTGACCTCTACCGTCTTGTCCATTCACACTTGCCTTATAAATTTGTTTCGTCAATCTTCCTTCATCCATCTTTTCTACGTGTCCAAACCATTTAAGCATTCATTTATCTATCTTTGTAACCACATCTTCTTTTACACCACAACGTTCTCTTATCTCACTATTCTTTACTTTATCCAACCGAGTCACTTCGGCTTAAACTACTCATCTCATTTTAAGCTATTAATTAACTACAACCACTAGTTATTAAAGAATGTTTAATGGTACTTTTAGAGGAGTAGAGGGAAAAGGGGGTACATCTACATAGACCATTAGCAGGGTTACAAAAAAAAATGATTTTAAATAAAAACACATTTATTAACTTCCCAGCGCGAAGTTATAGTAATGGGTCCGATTTTGCAAATACCGAATTTATCTCCACATTTTAAGGTCCTCAGAGTCAAATATAATAGTTTTTAAGTGGACGTCTGTGTGTCTGTCTGAAAAAAATGGTAAACTACCTGAATTTTGCAATATATAAATTACATATTATTTTTAATACAGAATTTTAAGATCTGTATAATATGATTATTGCATGTTAGGAATATTTGTATGAAAAATTAGATGACAATATTTCATAAAAAGAGACAGTTTTAGAAAAAAAAAATGGGAATTGGAGAATTTTAAACTTGTGTCAGTATTGAAAGAATAGCATTGAAGACACTAAACAGTAAAAAATTATTGTTAGTAATAATTAAGCATTATTTAAAACAATTGAATATTGTTACTAACAAATGTATATTGATCATATTAATTAAATTTTTTTTTAATGTTATAAACAATTAAATAAGTTCCCGCTCATAAAATGATAAGAAAAAGTTTGAAAGAATACGGTTGACATAAACAGAATATGGTTAATGACAATTAGTGAGTAAAAAAAATCGAACTAAAAAGCAAAAAATAAATTATAGTTTAAAAAAAAACTAAAAAACTCGGTTTAAAAGTTAATCAAACTTAAAAGTAAAAAATAAATATTTACATAACAATAAAATTATTCTTATGTTAAGAATTATTTTTTACTTTTTAGTTTGATTAACTCTAAAAGAGTGTTTTCTAGTTTTCTAAACCATAATTTTTAAAATCATATTTTTCAAAAAAACATACAGTTAAAATAATAAAAAAATTTATGGAATTTTTTTAAATAGATACTGTTAACGCTCTTTAAATTTGTCAAATATCTATACATAATTTTGTAACTACTAGACATCCTTAAGTAAACACATTGTAAAGCTAAACTTAAAAGCTAAAATTAACGGTTAATTTAACAAATAATAAACGTATTAAAGTTTTCCTTTATCTGATCTATCTCGTGCTTCTTTCGCCAGAAAATAAATTATTCCCAGAAGTGTCTTCTGTATTAGTAAAGCCTATTAATTTGCATAATAATAAACATACTTCCATTGTAGATCTCACGTTTGGCGTTGTCTGCTGCTGCTACTTCTAGCTTTCAAAAATTAAACTTACTTGCTGTTCGAAGAACTGATCATAACTCGCTTTTAACTGTTTTTTTTTAAATTCAGAATATTTTATCTTCTCATTTTAATAGATTTCACGTTTCGCGTTTGCAATTTCTAGATATCCAATTCGGTGCCTTAAGTGTAATTTTCAACTCATTTATATCTAAATTTTTAATGTAATAGGTAACGGTTTATATCTTTGGTGTAATCGTTAATTATTTTAATTTAATGATTAGCTAAGGGAAAAGTGTAATAGTAAAAGTATGATACAAAATCGTTTATCGCAAGACCGAGCAGCAATAGAAAAACGATCTAAATACTATTTAAATAACATCATTCGGACGTGCATCGGTATGATTTCCGCCTATGATAAAACTAGATTCTGTTTCCGAGTGTCGCTCGGGGTTCGATGGTGATATCTAGCCGCGGAAGATAAATAAACATTTTCCTGTATCCTATTACTTACTAATCCCAACTTCATCCAACTAATAAAATGAATATACGAGATTATGTCGGCAAACGACTTTAGGCGTTTCTATTGTGGTCTTCGGAAATATTGTGGCGACCTGAGAAATCAGTTACACTCATTTTTTTCTTGTAATAGTCGTCGTTATTAATAAAAACGATAAACATCGGTAACTGTATTACCAGGACTATAAATAGCATAAAATGATTGCTATTACAATCGATTTTTATTTGGACTTATTCTTTTTTCTTAAGTAGGCCCTACACGGTCAATTATTTTAATCAAAAAATCGCGTGAATAAATTGATTTCAGAAACCCGATTGAGTCAATCATTGACGGTGATAAAATGTTTGATTACGGCAAATAAGCAAATAATTAAAGTGGGCGATTGACCATCTAGAAGTGATTTCCCAGAGCTCTAAAGTTACAAGTAAGGAAAAATTCAACAGAAATAAAAAAGTCTTTTTTGGGGGTTTTAAAACAGATTAAACTAGACTGTACCTACTACTTGATACAGAATTTGACATACAGTTCATTTTACTGATCAGACTACTTGAAACATCCGAAAATTATATGATCTAGGTCTTATGACAGAGATCAAAATTTTTAGTGGGAATATTATTTACTCAAAAAAGATTTTGTAAGTAGCACTCTTGTCCAAATTTTAGTCATATTAGAGTTGTGATGAATCTGTGAGGTGTATTAAAATTCCAATTCCAACGCTTTGTAGGTATGGACGGTTGTAATAGTGTGGGGTTCGTTTAATAGTTTTTAGTCCAGTTGGATTACAATGATAAACGCTTTTGCATTTTCATGTAAGCAAAAATATCATTTGCACATACGAAATGATCAATGTTTTTGACTCTTTTGACACAGGCTCTTGCCAGTTGATACACGTGTTCATTGTACGGTTCGTACACACATCTTTTGGTTCCTCTACTTTCATAAGTGCTCTCATACATGCTCTTCGGTTGTTGGTACTCTTGACCTGGCCTTTCTTCAAAAAAATGTTGATCTGATCGAGATATGTTCTCCAAGGTCGACCTCTACCGATTTGCCCATTCACACTCGCCTTATAAATTTGTTTCATCAATATTCCTTCATCCATTCTTTCTACGTGTCCAAACCATCTAAGCATTCCTTTATCTATCTTTGTGACCACATCTTCTTTTACACCACAGCGTTTTCTTATCTCACTATTCTTAACTTTATCCAACCGAGTCACTCCGGCTATACTTCTCAGACTACTCATCTCCGCAGCATTAATCCTATTTTCATGCTTCTTCTGCCAAACCCAATATTCACTACCATACATAAGTGTAGGAACCAACACACCTCTATGCACCGCCAGACGTGCCTTTTTTGACACTTTCTGGCTATTCATAAAGCTATGCACTGCCCCATTCATTTGTTTTTCTGCCAACACCCTTCGCTCAATGTTACTGTCATACTTTCCATCTCTAGTAAACTTGTTCCACTCTTTCTCCCTCAATCGAAACCCCACAGTTTGTCATGCTTTCTTCTCTTTTAAAAACATTAACCATCGCCTGCAACTCCCCTTCAGATAACCACACATTCCTGTCTCACACCTTTTTCGATGTTAAACCAGTCCGTGCAAGCTCCGTTTATCCTGACACAAGCAGTGGAATCCTCGTAAAGTGATTTCAGTGCTCGTATTAAACTACCACTCACCCCGTACATAGACAATGTAGACCACAATTTACTCATTACTCTGTCATAGGCCTTTTCCAATTCTATAAAAGCGCAATAGACCTTCTGACTTCCAGCCAAGAATTTTTCGACTATACCTTTATACACAATAAAATAATTTGTTTTCCTTTGAGTTTAGGTTTGCTACTAGTTTTTTTTTATTTGTAATATGTACAAATTGTTATTTAGAACATTAATAGCATAGCTTATTAAAAACCTGGTGGTGATGTATAACAAAATATAGAAAAAACAGTAAGTACTACATATATAATACAGATAAAATAAAAAATAAATTTCGTAATTTGACTTGTGATAACTTTTATATAAGTGTAGAGTTATTCGAGGACCTAGGTACTTAAAATAGTAATCACTGCCGTGTGTGTGTGTGTGCGTGTGTGTGTGTGTGTGTGTGTGTGTGCGTGTGTGTGTGTGTGTGTGTGTGTGTGTGTGTGTGTGTGTGTGTGTGTGTGTGTGTGTGTGTGTGTGTGTGTGTGTGTGTGTGTGTGTGTGTGTGTGTGTGTGTGTGTGTGTGTGTGTGTGTGTGTGTGTGTGTGTGTGTGTGTGTGTTTATATGTTCGTACTTTTGGAATTATTTTTTGTCTCGATTATCTCGAGAACAAAAAGAGATATCGACGTAAAACCAATTGCATTCGACGCATAATTAAGCAACTTAGAACTGATTAGATTTTCAGCAAAATCAGTTTAGCTGTTTTTTATGAAGAATAAAAAAACTAAAAAAAACTACCTGAATTTCCTTCGCAGGAATTTTCGTTCAAAGCATCCCGTTGCAGCTTCGTCCTTTTTAGTAAACTTCCAGGTTTCAGAGCCATACATTAGCACTGGTTTGATTAGCTTCTTATAAAGCTTACAGATTAATAATAATAATATAGTACAAGAAAATAAATAAATAATTGCAGTATTTTTCTATTTATTTAATACGATGAAAAAAGTGTAGCGTTAGACTCGTAAGGAATGGTCATTTCCACTCGGATGAATTGCTCCACGCGCCTTCGGCTTGAATCGCAAAATTTGATCCTCGTGGAATTGACCAACTTTTTTACTCGTTGAACAATATACTATCAAAGAATATTCTTTTATGACAGTGCCCCAGACGAACCCCCTGTAAAGGGTTAAATTCGTATATTCGGGAGTTTTCTTGAGTACCATTTTATGTTTTCCAAATACAATTGTTTTAAAATAAGATGTTGCATTCGTATTAAAAAAACTGCATACGACGTTATGAAGATACGCTCATGAATAGTGACAATTTAAGTGTTGGTTTTCTTGGTGTGAGAGAGCCTCCGTTGAACGGAGGATATAAACTAGATCCCTTTAGTCCTTTTGAAAGAAGCTAAGCGTTTGCCGCGTCCATTTCCCGTAACCCATCCGTTTTCCAAGATAAAATCATTGCCGTAATATACGGAGTGCATTCTTTACTTGTCCCACAACGAACGTACGGACATACATACACTACACACAAACACATACTCACTTTATTTTATATGCAATACGGTATTGATATCTGTAGATCAAAATACCGTTATGACATACCGGGCACTATATAGAATTTATATTTTTAATTGATGTCCATTATGACTTTATCTTAAGAAATTACGTCTGTTTTGTTTAAAAAAAAACATAAACAAATAGAACTTACTTTAATTTATTACAAAACGCGATATTATTTTTTCTACAACTGATTTTCAATTAACTATAAAATAATTTCTTTTTTAACTTTTTTTGCTAGTTTTTTTTCTTTAGAACTTCTTTTAATTCCTCCAAGCTTTATTTTAATCTTTTGAAAGCAAGTGTGTACATGGTCAAACCTGTTGCTGTCCCTTCAGTACCTTTTGTACATAGGCGGGATCTTATGTCCTGCTAACCCCATTATGTTACTGATGCTTTATAGAAGGACAATATTTTATTGACAGGATTGGCCATGACTTTCTCTAAAGGATAGAAGTGTGCTCCCCGATATTCGAATTACCTTGCTAAGCTTCTTAAACACTCGCAAAGTGGATACATGAATTATACCAGAATTATTCTACATACAAACAGTCACGCCTTTTTCCCGTAGGAGTAGGCAGAGACCACTACCTTCCACTTCCGCTACTGTTCTTACACACATCTTTTGTTTCCTCTACTTTCATCAGTTCTCTCATGCATGCATGCATCTAACCATTCCTTTATCTGTCTTTGTAACCACATCTTCTTTTACACCACAGCATTCTCTTATCTCACTATTTTTTACTTTATTCAACCGAGTCACTCCGGTCATACTTCTCAGACTATTCATCTCCGCAGCAATAATCCTATTTTCATGCTTCTTTTGCCAAACCCAACATTTACTACCATACATAAGTGTACGAACCAACACACCTCTATGCACAGCCAGACGTGCCTTTTTTGACACTTTCCGGCTGTTCATAAAGCTATGCAGTGCCCCATTCATTTGTTTTTTAGACAACACCCTTCACTTAATGTCACTGTCATACTTTCCATCTCTCGTAAACTTTGAACCCAAGTACACAAATTGATTTACTTGTTCCACTCTTTCTTCCTCAATCGAAATTCCACAGTTTTTCATGCTTTCTTCTCTTTCAAAAACCATTACTTTCGTTTTGCTTACTCATCCCCTTTATTTTTAGGGCATTATGCATAACATTAACCATCGCCTGCAACTCCTTTTTAGATGACGCTAATACGACTTGATTATCGGCGTAAAGAAGGCATTTGACGATCAAATCATTTATTTTCAATTCATACGCACTCTCTTTTAAGTATTTTGAACAATCGTCTATGTATAAGTTAAATAGCAATGGCGAAGCCACACATCCCTGTCTTACACCTTTTTCGGTGTTAAACCAGTCCGTGCAATCTCCTTTTATCCTGACGCAAGCAGTGGAATCCTCGTAAAGTGATTTCAGTGCTCGTATTAAACTACTGCTCACCCCATACATAGACAATGTCGACCACAATTCACTCATTACTCTGTCATAGGCCTTTTTCAAGTCTATAAAAGCGCAATAGACCTTTTGAATTCCATACATCTCCTTCCTCTTCAAAATTTTGCTTGTACATCCCATATCATCTCAGTTTCATTCGTTACTCTTTAAATCATTCTATTTAATCATTAATTATTCTAAAGCATCATAAGTCCCAACTTTAATCCACATGATTGAGCTTCCAATGTATACTTGTTTTGTCACTGCACTCCTACTTTTAAATTTTATTTTTCTGGTAACACCTTAAATTTTTATAATGAACAAAATAATTTACTATTAAATATTGTAGTGTATTTACAATTAGTCAAAAGTGTCCATAAAAAAACTTGTTTAATGTCTGTGACGGTAATACTAATCACTCTCAACGGATTTGGTCAGGGGTTTGTAAGGTAATTTTAAAATACTTTACATTATTATAATGTTTCTCTCCCAACCTTATTAACACACCAATCTCAGTTTGTATAGCATTTGCGTGTATCGCCTTTGTTGCATAATCAATTTCTTATACAATTTGTAACACTTACCTTCAAAGATAACTAGTTTCGGAGAGAAAACAATGTAAAATTTTCTGACATAATTTTACAAAAATTCAAAATTATAAAATTACTTTAAACGATTGGTATTTATGTTCCATTGAGATTTGATTTTATCGGTGGTACACTTTACCCCAATTTATACAAAAACTGCATCATGTTAGGCTAAAATTTGTTTAAGTATTTTAATTACCACCATAGCCGCGAAAAATTAACTGAGCATTTCGTATCCTGCTGTGAGTACCTAGTATTTTAATTGACCCAAGATACGGGCAACATGAAATTATAGAAGCTTATGAGATGTAGAGGTATTGGTCAAATTTTAGCTTTGTATCTTAAAAGAAGGTGCTTAATTTTGTAAGATAAACGCTTGGGTAATAATTAGTATGCTAAAACAGTATACGAGGTAAAAGATTATCAGATCCATGGAGGGCGATCAGGTCAAATAAGAGAGATATAGTTAAGATAAAAATGATCAAAGAATATGAATGGAAAGAATATTATTATGAACTATTACCGCAGACGGGTCTAAGATTTACACAAATCACAGACTATGCAATAAATCCAAAGAAAGATTCTCGGAACATTTAATAATTGTATCAAAGATCTAAAAAACCAAAAATTGCCAGGACCAAGTGGAATAACAAATGAACTTGTTAAATACGGGACAAAAAAATTATTTAAAATAATAAGGAGTACGTTCAAAGAACTATAAAAGATAGTTAAAGCATATTAGAGCAAAAGATCGGAGGAAAAATAGGTAAAAATAAGCTATGAACAATAAAAATGCAAAAAACAGATATATCCACTTAGTATTTATTGACATACGATTTGATATCCAGAAGTCAACTATGGAAGATATTAAGACAAATAGTTGATTAGAGCCATCAGTGTACTATATAAGAAAAATGAGCTGCAGGATTGCTACAGAGATGTTCTACCTCAACTACACTTTTTAAAATCCATCTTAAAAGTACTCTTAAACAATGAAAAATATTAAAAATAATAGAACAACTACTTAACGAAAAATACGAAGAAAAAAAAATAATACAATAAAAGAGGGGGTCATGACATATGGACTAGAAACATGGGTCCTAAACAAAAAGAACACATCTAGTTAATGCCGTAGAAATGGAATACTGGAGAAGATGCTGTCAAGTAATACATATAGGTGTCATTTTTCCAATATGTGTAATTTTGGATGTCGTAGCTTGAAAATAAAAAAATCATTTTAAAAAACTTCAAAAACGTTGTTTTTTTTTCAAAAAAAATACCACTGTATAGTCTGCAGAACACAATTTTTGTTTTTTGACAGTATTTGTAAATACGTCGCGACGTTAATGATCAATTAAACATGTTAATGAAAAGTTTTGCAAATTTTCAGTAGACAATTTTTGCTATAGGTCTCTTATACTTGACAATTAATGCGTAATATTAAAGGTATGCTGTAATAGAGTAGGAAGAGATGAGTTCACTAAAGCGATTACTTTAGCAATATTAGACTTTATTACTTCTTTATTTGTGAGTTGCACTGTGATTTCTTTTTTTATTTAATATATATATATATATATATATATATATTGGTATAGGTTTCCGCAGTCATAAATATTTGTAATACTTAAAGTACAAGAATTCTTGAAAATGGCTTTGAAATCGAAGCCGAAACGTCGAAATAAACAAATTTCTAGACGCGGTTTAACCCGAACTTTAAGTATTACAAATATATATATATATATATATATATATATATATATATATATATATATATATATATATATATATATATATATATATACATATTTGTATTAATGTAATAATTATCACTGACAGAAACGCTGAGGTTTGTTCTATGTTTTCTTATTCTCGTTATTATCGTGTAATATCCTTGTGCATTTAATAATAAATAAATTCATATTCTCATGCGTCCGTGAAGTAGATCAGACGTTTTTAAAAAATACAAAAAAAATTTCCCCAAAAAATTATCCTTTATGCTTCTCCCGGATGGTGATTTTTTAATGCAGACACACATCTTGTCAAAGTTAATCGGCTATTTTCTTTAACTGTGAAATACGTCGTGCATTTCAGTTGGCCATCGTTACCGCTTCCTCGTCTCGAAGAATAAGATAGCGATGTTAAATACTCAATCAACTTTTTTTCCGAAACAAAACACATGGCATCACATATAACGAATTTAGCAAAAGCCAGTTACCAAATAATATATTAGACAGAATATAATGGCATTTTATTTATTTAATAATAACCTGCTTGATTTCTGATTTTTGGTTGTCAAAAAAATGATGCAGCTGATTCGATGTTTTCATAAATTTAAAATAAAAGTCTTGCCATCAAAATGAAATTCTACTACATTTTTGTTAGTTATAAGTATCATTGGTTATAAGTTCCCAACTGAATTGAATTAAAAAATATTGTAGCATTTGTATTTGTTGGTCTCAAAAATACCTTTAATGTTTTAAGTAAAAAAATATCTAGAATGTGAACTTAAAAGGGATGATATATATATATATATATATATATATATATATATATATATATATATATATATATATATATATATGAACAGCAGCTTAAGATCATATTTAACAAATAGATATCAATACGTAAAATTTGAATCTAAAATCTAGTTAATAGTGGCTGTGTATAAAATGGTTGTGAAGTGCCACAGGGTTTTGTTCTGGGTCTAAAATATGCTAGTTTTGGGGCAAGATAGTATACTGTCGCAGATGAGACAATAATACTTACTTACTTTCCGAGTCCGATACATCAATGTTTACATTCAGACCCATCCGTTCCAATAGTTCGCAGCGATTATCGCTTTGTCGTATTGGAACATCTGAGAAGGTGGCTGTCGTTCTGAAGCTCCCCACAGTCGCACAGCTCGTCATCCACAAGCATTCTCCATCTTATCCTATTTAATTTCCAGCACGTCACTCCTGTCCTTAGTCTGTTTATTGTTTTCCAGGTGGCGTATGGTAGAAATTTTCCCGGTGGCAGCTCTTCCATGGGTTTGGTGCACATATTTGGGTGTTGTTCTTTCCACAGTTCTATGCAGCGTTGCTCTGGGCATGTCTGCAGTTGTGTTTTTTTTTATATGTTCTGGTTCCTACGAAAAGGGATATCCTGTAATGTTCAGAGAACATCGTGGGAACCAAGGGAAAGAAGGTAGGAGTTGGTGTTCTTCTTAAATTTCTGGAGGTTGTATGCCTCGGGGAACACCTCCCTAGGCAATGAGTTCCAAAGCCTCGCAATTCGTTGGATGAATGAGTCTTTGGAAAGTGATGTTCTGCAGGTCTCCAAAGTGACCACGAAGGGGTGTGAAGACTGAACTTGACGGGTTAATCTCGAAGAGACTGCCAAAGGAGGAACGATTGTTGATATTTCAGAAGAGCATCGCCCATGAAAATATCTATAAAATAGAGACAAATCGCCAACTTTTCTACGGTGTTCCAGACAAGTGAGCGAGTTTGTAAGCGAGGCATCAACGACGAGACGAATTGCCCTTTTTTGGACAGAATCCAATAGCTTTAGGGTATGTTTAGGTGCCGCACTCCAAATATGGGAACAGTATTCCAGTACAGGTCGGATCTGTGCCTTATAGATCATAAGCAGCTGACTGAAGGTAAAATAGCTCTTGGCACGAAACAAAAAACCAAGTTTTTGGGTTGCACTTTTGGCAATGGACCTCACCTGATTTTCTCAGGAAAGGTTATTGCTGATAGTAATACCAAGCATCGATATGGATGACTTCAGTGGTATGGTTACTCCTGACAAAGTTATGTTCGGCACAGTGAGATCGGCTTTTCTAGAGAAAAGACATGCTTGTGTTTTGTTTGCATTGAATTCTACCAAAATATTGGATCCCCATTCGAGAATTGTTGCTAAGTCCATATTTATATTGTTAACATTTCTTCTTTGTTCATTTCTGGTTTCACGGGCTGATATAGGGGCCCTGGAAGAGAAAGCGGTATGGAGGGTACTATCATCGGCAAAGCTGTGTACGCGACATGAAGTTGCTTTCAACAGGTCGTTGATGTGAAGTAAAAATAGTGTTGGTGCTAGAATGGATCCTTGCGGAACACCAGCATTTATGAGTAGAGTGTCAGATGAAACTCCATCGACCACTACATGGAGAGACCTGTTTGAGAGAAAACTAGCAAGCAGAGAACACAGCTGAGGGGGCAAGCCATAAGATGGAAGCTTGGCGAGGAGTCCCTGGTGCCAAACTCGATCGAACGCCTTGGAGATATCTAATGCCACAGCTAAAGTTTCTCCATACTTTTCAATAGATAGCTGCCATATATGTGAGACTAGCAGTGCGATAGGTCTGTAGTTGCTAGGTAGGGTCTTTTTGCCTTTTTTAGGGACTGGCTGTACTTTTGCAATTTTCCAATTGGACGGAAATACTCCCAAATTGTAAGAGTGGTTGAACAACTTGCAAAGAACAGGTGTTAGTTCGGGGGCACATTTCTTGAGAACAATCGGCGGGATTCCGTCAGATCCACAGGCTTTGTTGGTGTTGAGACCCAGCAAAATCTTTCTGATAGTACGTTGGCGAAAAGTGATCTCGGGCATGTGACTGTCAATAGGTGTAATGTTTGAGGGTTGTTTACCCGAAGAATCCAGTGTGGAATTTTCAGCAAATAGGTGCGCAAATATATTGGTTTTTTCCTGGGCAGTCGTTGCTAGTGTTCCATCTTCATTGTGTGTATTGGAGAAAGCTTTTCCTTGATTTGAGTTGTCAAAACTCAAGCGTGGACGACTAAAAAAGGCCACCAAGGCTCTTTTACGGGATTAATTTAATATTATCGCACACATTTTCTCAGCATTCTCCCATTTTATCTACATTTCTTTTTTTTATTTGCATTTTTTATATCATGATTGTGTGCTTAACCTAAAGTATGAATAACCTATGAATAAATAAATTTGTCCTATAAAATAATGCAATTTTATTGAATTTTAGTGCTTAAAATATAATATTTTATCGCTGAAAATACAATTGATTATTGCTCACTTAATTATATTCTATCGCTCATCTACGAAAAATATCGCTTAATAGAAGCAATTTTATATCGCTCAACAAAATCGCTCATACTATTAATGTAGATATCTTTCATTCTATTTAAAAAAACGCTCGTTTAAATATAAGTGATTTATTTCAACTAGCGAACACAATCATTTACTTTATAAAACTGACTAACTCTCGCGAACGAAGGCCAATTTCTATATTTAACGTTAAAACGAGAAAAGACAAGAAGCCTCTAACTGTATCAAAACTGTTCTATTGAAAAATTTTGATTGGTCGGGATGGCACTGGAATATCATCGACATTAGCTGTGACGTTACCGTACCTCATAAGTTAAGTAACATTCCAGTGACGTATCGCAAAAATCGTTACAATATACCTAACTATACAAATATCCATTTTTATATTTATATAGAAGATAGATAAAGTCACGTGTTATATAGGTGTTAAAAAATCCATTTTGCCAAGCAAAAATATCTATTAAGTGCAATAAACATTCTTAAACCATTATAAGTAACAACGCTTTGAAAACTGGGATATCAAAAACGTAATTTATCTTCAGACATACCTATCGTGTATTTCAGTACTTGAAAAGTTGGAACTTGCCCGTCTTTACACACATACGTTGATAACGGCTTCCATTTACATTTAAGATTATGTTGCATACCAATGGCATGGGAATAAAGCACTTGTCTATGTATTTTTTCTGTTTTGGTTCGCATGATGGAAATGAGAATGGCGTTTTCGTAGTTTTTTTTTTAAGTTTAATTCTATAATCATTTAATAATATACTTATGGGAATTGGGTTACCATAAAGTAAAGTAATAAATTAATATCTAACAGGTAATGATAATTTATTCTTGCCTAACTGTTTGGAAACATTTTGCTTTTATTATTTTACAATGTTGACTAACTGATTTACATATTTTAAAGATGAAATTTTAAACTTACAATGCTAAAATATTGAATTATAATTTTGAATTTTATTCCTCTTGTAATTAACCAAGTAAAGAGTAGTAAAAAAATCTTTCCTGTTTCTTATAATATATTTATTAAACATAATAATCTTTAATCGTATATTAAAATATGTAAAGTTTTACAGCACTACCTTTGTTTTTCATAATTTGTTAAAGTACTGATATGACTCAATATAATAAAATAGCATTTTATTTGAAGCAAATAGATATCGGTTACATTAATTAAATCTGGAAGTAAACAATTTAACACAGTTTAATTGTCGTTTTGTAAAACTTTGCGTACATCTCGATATACAATGCTGGCTAATAGCACACAAGAGTAGCGATAAATTAAACAATTAAATAAAACAAATATACAATCCTCCGCATTACAGGGAGTGGCTGTTGGGTGGTGACTGGACTACTGAATATTCAATTTCGTTGTTTCCTTACACTTACAGCAATTACTCTAATCCTCGTTACTATCTGTGCACGAATGTTACTTCTTAGTTGGATAGTGCCTAGTTGTGGCTATTTGCTATTTGTTTTCCTGCGATGCACACAAGCGGGTCTAAGTTACAGAAAAAGGAACTTTTATACTTGAGCCATTTAGCGAATTTCGCTGCGGTGTTATTCTTACTTTTACCCTTTATTTAAATGGCAATATAAACTATACAGAATCATTTATGTAAGTTGCTGCGTGGCAGCAGTTTCATGTAAAACTTCCACTGGTATTTGTATTACTCTTCTAGATCCAGTAATTAAAAACATAATATATCCCAGCGTAAAAAAACGTTAAATTTAAAAAGGCATGAATTCTTAGCTTTTAATATGGGATACCACCAAGTTCCAAGCTGGAAACATTATTGGAGCACTAGTGATGATTCAGGGAGTAAATTAAAAGGGGGGATTCATGATGCGACTCATGCAGAGCTATCTTTCAGGAAGATAGCTAACTTTCTATAAAGTGCAAATGCGAAGTGGATTGGACAATTGAAAAGACCAAAGTTGGGAATATATCAAGGATAGATAGCAGGGACTCGGAAAAAGCGAGAAGAGATCTTGAAATTAATGGTTCAGACCATTGCTTACAGATGGCGGAAATGTCCAGCACATTTTCTTGTTGCGCTCCATTATTATGAGATGGCGCTACGGAATTCCAGTCAGAAAAACAGTAGAATTGAGTTTTTCATTCAAATATGTAGATGACTTGCAAGGTTGCCGGATCTTCTTGGTACCACTTTCTTTGCATTTATTTTGATGGTCATTATTTTAATAATTGACGAGTAAAGTATATTGCAAAGTTCAGATTCATTGAAAAATACAAGAAATATTGTTTTGTGATTATTTTTCCAATAATTGAAGAATATAATATTTTATATATTGTTACATTTTTTTAGTTCTATCTTGGGTTCGGCGTTTAAAAACTCTCGATCCAATAGCAAAACAATGTTTATTTCAATACAATAACTTCTATTTTCATTAACCACTTAGATATTAACTTAGCTGATTTGTTATGATCGTTTCCCCTTTTTTATATCTCCCTATCACGATTCTAGATCATTCCACCTGTTTCTCCAAAGTTCGACGCGGTTCCCCTTTTTTTTATACCTAAACGAATAACCACGAGAAAGGTCCGGTTATCTCTCGAATTTCTATGCTCATTAAATATGCACCCTTGATTCGGTTGTAGCCGCCAGAGACGGATTTAGTAAAGTCGTAACAATATGTTTGGATGACAACATTTGTGGTATGGATTTTTATTATTGTTTCAGAACTAAGATAAGTGAGTATACCTTTGCTTTTACTTGCCAAATCTAATAACAACAAATACTTGATTAATTAGATCAAAATCAGACAATGCACATTTTAAATCTGCTGTTCCACATGTATAAATTACAAAAAAATGCTGGATTTGGCATTAATTTTAAATTAATTAAAAATCACGCTTTCACCATTTCCAAACACTCACCTTGGAAAGATATTCTCGGGAACAGCACTGACCGTTTTAAAATGATAGTGAATGAAATCTAATAAAAATTTAAACAAAAATACTCGAGTTCTACTGAACCACTTATTTGTCATTTTCCAATTTACTTTTCAAATTTATTATCACTCTAACAAAATTAATTATTGCTGCTTTTGGTATTTAATTTAACTTTCACCTTTATTTTTTTAAATTTAATTGTCACACCAGTTTTAAGACAATTGTTAATATTTTTCTAAACTATAAATTAGAATTTATTAAATTATCACACGTCTACAAATCCATTAATGTATTTTTCGGACTTTTTCGGAGAATTATTGGCTCTTTTTAGTACGCAATACAGGGCCAACAAAAATCCTGCGGTTCGCCAAAACCAGCGGACTGAAAGATTCACATTTAAAATCTAATTTCTCAATAAGTACTGGGAGGAATTTAAAAATTTAAAGAGTATTGTATAGAGAAATGTAAGAGCTTTTGAAAGACATCTTATTCGAGCCCCAATGCCATTAAAAATTTTGGGGTAATTCTAACCCTTGCTTGTAGTGGAGGAGTCAAAAATACCGAAAAAGAGTTTAATCAAAAATCGACGGGTCTGAGCGTTTTTCTAAAATGTTGATGAGGTTCCTGCAAATGGCTCTGTTTCGTTTTCGGTTGGCCACCCTGTAATGTATTTCTTTTTAAAAAACGTTTTTTTGATTCAGTCGGATTTATTTGTAAAATTTAAATTAAAAACCTCAAAGATTGCACAAAAAAATTAAATTTATTATTTATTTATTTTTTTATTAATTATTATATACAGTACATTTCTTTAGGACACAAGGACAGATTTTTTTACCACTCTCTTTCCTATTTGGTTGATTTTAGGGGAAGAAAAGTTAAATAAAGTTTTTGTAGGAGGATAAAAATTAAATAAATTTTCACAATAATATTTAGTTTAAAGAATCAAACCACCCCCTTGTCTCGACCTAAATAAGCCAAAAGGCTGTCGGGTTACTGTCAAATGAAATAACTTTAATAATAGTAAAGAAAAGGAAAAATGTACACGATGCATTATTTTTCTTAAGTTTTTCATTAATTTTCTGCTGGATAACTTGTTGAAACCATTCTTTTTTTGCAGGGAGAATTCTGCTTACTGATTTATCGTACTTTCTCAGTTTTATTGAAAAAACTCAATGCAGAAACTTGGATCTTGGATCATACTTTTAAATAATTTTAAACAATTTGCTTTACATTCCTAGCTTATTCGCTTTATATTATATTTTGGTAAAGTTACCCCTAACATCAACAAACCTTTTAAAACTCCAAAATAAAGCAAAACAGTTGCAATATTTTCACTTTTCAATTATTTTAATTGAGTTCTGTTTCACTGGTCACCACAGTACTCATCTGTATTGCTGTAGGTAACTCTTTATGTATCCGCATTAATTCTATGAATGTAAACTAGATTCTTGACAAATATGGTCTGTTTTAAATAATGGCATTCATATATTGTTTTCCGCTTCTTATTCTCCTGGCTACTTTAAAACAGATTACAGATACTTGCTTTAATGGCTACTTTTTAATATGTTTTTCCTTTCCCATGTATTACTGATTACGAAGGAAATATATAAATAAGTGCACATTTATATTTTTGAAAATAACACGAAATATGTAAGATAAAAATACTCTATTATTCATACACGCAGAATTTTCTCTTTTACCCCCAAGGGTACTATAAATATTATTTTAGAATGGAGCACTTTGCATATTTTTTTATTTCACATTCTCTTATAAAATACAACTACTGACAAAAATTACAAGGTTTTCTGTTGGAAAAACTATTTAAAGTGTTCTTAGCAGTGAGTAGAAAAGAATTATAATAGATGACTCAAAATATATAAATAGTAGGTGCATACATACATATTTTATTTACTTATTGTGAAAGGCTTTCTCGGCCATCGTTTGTTGGTGAATGGTTTTTCGGGTATATTGGCCGTCGTAGGTCTGAGTTTCTACTGACGTTTCGCCATCTCTAGTGGATGGCATCTTCTGGAGATATAATTGTCTGCTTTTTAAGGCTGACAGTCTATGAAATTTGTATGTCGCGATCGCAGGTTGTATACGTTTTCGTGGGCAGGGCATATTTGATGGCTGTTCAGAAATTGGTCATGTTCCGAAGCTTCATTCTACTTATTTTTGTAAAAAAGCAGCCTTGTATTTTTAAGTACAGGTACCCATGTTCTATTAATTTTAAGTGTTTCTTCAGGTTTTATTTACCATTAAACCACTCTTTAAAAATCAGTGGTATAAGATTAAACAAGTATTTGAGGTTGAAGATTATTTTAAAACGTACTGGTATTATTTTGTACCAACAAATATTAAACATTTTAAGTCGTGTAAAAGATTTGTCAAAAGATATGAATTTTGAACAGGAAGTAAGTTGCTTTTGTCAAATATCAAAAATTATAAACCAGCGTAATTTACATTTACAAATTCATAATTGGTTTACTATGCACTGATAAACAAAGTTTTGACAGCAAACGTTAAAACACAAGACATTACAAAAAAATGCAACAAATTGCAGCGTTTTTAAATATTGTTTCTTAATTAAATTAACTTTTAGACGAATTTATTTAGTAACATTGTAAATGTTAAATGCTCAACATTTTTATTTAAATGTCTACTATTAAAAATAACTGCTGCTTCTTGGTATGTTTTCCTGATTAGTAAAACTGAAATCTTCTTTTTTATAATGAATGGATAGAACGAGGTTTGGCTATTAAATACCGAGACTGAATATAAAAAAGAGTTTTATTTTAAAAATTATTCTACAATCAAATGCTTCCCTTTAATGTATTCCCCTTCACAGACTGCTAAATCAGGCGAGTAAGGTGCGTGTTCTAGCACTGGATAGCTGAATGGCTCTTTTCTGAATGGAATCTAGAAGACGAAGAGAATGCCTTGGTGCTGAACCCCAAATGTGCGGGCAATACTTCAGTAGAGGTCGGATTTGAGCCTTGTACGTCGTCAACAGTTGATCAGGAGTAAAAAACTTTCTGGCTTTCCACAGAAAACCTAGCCTCTGGCTTGCCGACTTTGCGATGTTAGCAACATGATCATGCCAAGACATATTATTGGACACCATGACTCCCAAAATCGAGATGGAGGGACTTGGTTCAAGTGTATTTCCGGACATTGTGATAGGATGATTTGAGGAATTCACTTTCTTGGAAAACGTGCCATTTTGTGTTTTTTGGGTGTTGAACTGAACAAGATTGTTGGTTCACCACTCAACGATTGATTTAAGATCTCTATTGATGGAATCAACCTGTTCCTGCCCGAGTCTATTTGTATCATTCACCGAAAGTGATCGATATGGTGTGAAAGTTAAGACAAGTGTGCTATCATCTGCGAAACTGTAAATGAGGTTCGTGGTGGTTTTCAAGAGGTCATTGATGTGTAAAAGAAATAAGGTGGGGGACAGGATGGAACCCTGGGGGACCCCGACATTGGTTTTAAACGCATCAGAAGAAACACCGTCAACTGCCACATGTAAGGAGCGATCTTGCATGAAGCTCAAGAGCCATTGGTGCAGTTTGTTTGGGAGACCGTAGGCAGATAATTTACTTAACAATGCCTGGTGCCAAAGGTCAAAGGCTTTAGATATACCACTACAGGGACAAAAACATGTTTTCGTACTAAAATAGTACACACTTCCAGCTATCCAATGCTGCATTCGTTTCCCCCCCTACCCCTCTAGGACGCTTTTTGCGCGCGCAATCTCGTTATTTAATAGCCAGACCTCGTATTGGATATTTGCTCGTAGTGTTCTGCTTTGATGAACTATTCTCAATAACAATTTTGTGTCAAAAATACCCTTGAACACAATTCAAATCTTTTAACAAACCTCGTGTACGATACAAAACATTTATATGATGGTGGTGTTTTAGATTTAATACATAATTTTTTTTGCAAAAAAAGTAACTTTTTTTATAAAACTAATATAAATTTTTTTTTCCACATGATTCTTATTTAAGAAGACACTCTGTATATCAGGAAAATTACGTGGTTGTTTCGAATTTTTTTTGCTTGAATTTCAAATTATAGCTCTAGGTACATTTTAAGCATTTGATCGGGTTGGCATCCTGCACTTCTTAATAAACTATCTAAGTATGGTCTTCCATCCAAGCAATGTACGTCGGTTTCAAGCTTACTAGCTAATCGAAGCATTAAAGCTGCTAATTGTCAGTCCTCAAAGCAAAGTGATCCGTACTAGTACTCACGCTTTTCCTTCAGCACATCAACGACCTCCGTACTCTCACAGATAATCCAATGTAATTCAGGAGCAATTTAGTAATATGTAATTTACTATTAAATCAATATTTCGTGATTTCACTGAAGGTGAGCAGGTCCCTAGAGGGTCTTATACCATAATATTAACTAGACACATTATACAGTGCTGTTTGTTATGTATCAGGGGAAATGCGAAAGTGAAGTTATATATATATATATATATATATATATATATATATATATATATATATATACGGATTTTATGGCTATTGCCGCCTCTCTGTCCCCAGTTTTCAGTTCCTTTTGTCGTAGCACATATCCTCCTCTAAATTTCATGCTTCCATAGCCTCGTCAACGTCATCTCTTCAACTTCTCCTTGGTCGTCCCTTCTTTAGTTTTTCTGGCAGTATTCACTTCAATACTTTTATTGGCCATCTTGTTGAATCCATCCTTTTTGTGTGTCCGAACCATTTCAACTGTTTTTTGTCAATTTCCTCAATAATATCTTGCTCGGTGTTTATGCTCCTTTTAATGTCCACATTTCTTATTCTTTTAAGTCTTAATCTTCTGCAGCTTTTTCCTAAAAAGGCCAGCAGTTTTCTTTTATGTATCTTACTTATATTCCATATTTCCGAACCATTTGTCAATATACTCTAAAGGATTGTTTTGTATATTCTAAGTTTGGTGTCTCGTCTGATGTTTCGTTACCGAAGTACGGAATTTAGTGCTCCAATAGTTTTTCTACCTTTAATTATTCTTTTTAAATTTTGTCCTTACTAGTTTCTTGTTTGTTAAATATAACTCCTCGGTATTTAGCTTTCTCAACATTTTTTATTGTTCTGTTTTCTAAGGATAAGTTGTTGCATTATCGCTGCCCACAATAAAGTACTCACATTTATTTAGATTTATCGTGAGACCAGCTCTTGTACATTCCTCATGTAGCTTTCTAAACGTTCATTCTAAATCCTGTTCGTCCACCGCAATAACCACTTGATCATCTGCGAAAAACAGTGTATGTAGAGTGTCATTCCTCACCCGTAGGCCCATATTTTTGCATTTACGAGCCCACCCTTTAAGGGATTGATCTAAGTAAATTTAAATAATGTAGGAGATAGGCAGCACCCTTGTCTAAGTACCTTTGTTGTGTGAAAATATTCAGTCAGTGATGTTTCAACCTTAATGGCGATAGTAAAGTTGAACGGCCCAGATTAATGCTGGCCTTACGTCAAGCTTTACCATTTTTTTCTACAATTGTGATATTGGGACGCTGTCGTAAGCTTTTTAAAAACTATGTGTGCCCTTCTATTTCGCTGGGCACGCTTTTCCAAAGCTATTTTTAGAGTAAAGAGGTTATCTGTTGTGGATCTTCCAGTTTGAAAACCTGCTTGTTTCTCCGGTTGTTTATTTTTGATGTCTTCTTCTAATAAATGATAGGTAAAACTGGTAGGCGCACTTAATCAAACTAGTTTTCCTCAAAAATATAACGTACTTTGGTCATGCTGTTTCATGAAAAGTAAAGACCCACTTACACTAGCAAAAAAACTTACGTTTTTTCTGAGAGTCGATGTCTATTTTCGTGTGACACGGATGACAGTAAACCGGGTAGTTTTCTTTGTTCTCGCAAACAGGTTTTAGCTATTTTGCTTGAAACTAGGTATAAATACGTGGTTCATTAGCAATATGGTTGGTACCTTTTATTCCGAAGAAAGTAATAATTCGCTGTTCAGTACAATCACAGTTTTAAAAACGTTCTCCTTATGAAAGGGTTAAAATATTAAAAAAATAAAAGAATGTTTGAATGCAATAACGTTTCCCAAACTCGTCAAGCTGCCGCAAAGTCGACAAAACTGCAACTTTTAACAAAAGAATCTCTTAACATTTGCTGTATTCCTTCTGCATGTCCATTTTATTGTTATTGTCATCACTAAGTAATCTAGATTCACCGTTGTCGGACAAATTTCGTATCTGTTCTGTTCTGATAATCCATCACAAATTCCACTGGCATTTAACATGGACCGTCACGTCTGTACAGCCTGCTTTTTAATCTGATAGTGACTAATGTACCGGAACCGGCAATGGTAAAGTCGAGACATACAGATTCTACTTGGAAGTATTATATAACTAATGTGGTTGTTTAATGCGAAATGGAATTTCAAAATGCGAATGGACAAAGTAAACAAAAATGTACTTACAAAAAGAAATCCGAAAATTTGAAGAAATAAAAAATTATATCACCTTCAAAAATTTAATGAACACAGACACAACTTTGATAAATTAATTTATTTACATTTAAAGCTTTACAACTTTGTTTAGTAGTGTAAATTTCAGTACTCATTTGTTAATATAGATATTCAAGATAATCAATAAGAAAAAAATAGCTGTGAAAGTAGGGTAGACCTAAATGACGAGCTGCAAGGTGTACGATGATGTACTGATAGAGTACCTACCTACTGGGGGTTTTGTTGTGATCTGCGATCACATCACTTCTTTTTAAATTTTATTTTTTTTCAGTATTAATCCACTACGTTTTGCCTCAGGCAAAATCCGCTCCCCTTCACCTTACCCGCGATATCTCTGACCGGTATGCGCCGGTCTTCTTTTTCCCTTTGTTTTCAATTTGCAGAGTCGAGTCGGTGCAGTAGTAGTATTGTTCCGACAGTCGCAGTGAGCTGCTGTCATACAGTTTCTTTTCCACGGCGATTATACCTCGCTTGTCACTTGCGATAAGTAGTATTCATTCGACCGTCGAGAGTGACGAATTATTCCTTTGTTTCAAGCTTAATTCGTTTTTTTTCCACGACATTGAAGTAAGATTCAATATAGTACTCGTAGTGCCCTGTGTGTTGTTTGAAGAAAGACATAGTATTTTTATACTTTGTATTAAATAAATTGTTAAAGAAAACCAGCAAATTTTGATTATTTCAGTCCACTAATTATATCGAAGTTAAGTAAACACTTTTAAAATAAGTGAATTTACAAACACCAGATTTCTACGGGTTTTTTAAAGTAATTTAAAAAAGTCCACCAAAGAATTATGTCATGCAGTTAGCAGGTCCACAGATTCCTTGCAATAAAGTTTTCTCGAAATCGTTTTAAAATCTCTTGTTGCGGTAAAATTGTTTTTTGCTATTACTAAATGTTTTTAATACTTTTTAAATTTAAAAGAAGTAAATCATAAAAAATCACTTATGTATTGACTTTTAAAAAAATCTAAATAGCAGGTAAGAGATAATCAGGTTTAAAAAATTTAAACAGAATATGTATTTAATTAATCTCAAAAAATATTTACATATTTAAACTAAAAATAACAGAAAAAAAACCAAAACACCAAAGTGAGACCACTACGATTTTTAAGGCATGCTTAAAATTATTTTTAACGGTATCCTGAGAAATGTCATTCCAAGTTTCTTGAATTCAGTAATAAAGGTCAACTAGGTTATTTGGTGGTTGCAGTAAATTACCCAGTCGTTTGTTGAGGCTATCCCACACATGTTTAATTGGTGAAAAGCGAGTAGGCTATGAAAGCAGGGTCACGTTATTTTTTTATTGAAATGGGGGTGAATTAACCCTCTTAGGTACGGCAGTGTAACAGAGGTGACCTACTACCGTATGTTGTAGCTGTATACTTTATAGCAAAAAATCTGCATTCTCGTTTTACTCTTCTGCGGCCATTTAAGATTTAAAGACATAAATTGGACTCGTCAGAGAACACAACAAAATTCTGTTTACTATCCCAATTTCATCATCATCTGAAAAGGAGTTGCAGGCGATGCCCTAAAAATCAAAAGGATAAAAGTAAATGTAAGCAATACGAAAGTAATGGTTTTTGAAAGAAAGAAAAGCATAACAAACTGCGAGGTGCTGATTAAAGTAGAAAGATTGAAACAAATAAATGAGTTAGTATATTTGAGTTCAAAGTTGAGGAAAGATAGTCTATAAGAGAATAGTGCTGGCAGGGAATCAAATATAGGGTCCCTGCATAACTTTATAAGCAGCCATAACGTGTCAAAAAAAACACGACTGGCTGTATATAAAAAGATCTGGTACACTTATTTAGAGTAGTAAATGATGGGCTTGGCAGAAGAAGCATAAAAGTGTGAATAATGCTACGAAGATAAATAGTCTGAGAAGTATATCTGGAGTGACTCTGATGGATAAAGTGAAGAATAGTGAAATAAGAGAACGCTGTGGTGTGAAAAAAGATATGATTACAAATATAGATAAAGGAATGCCTAGATAATTTGGACACGTAAAGAGGATAGATGTAGATTGACGAAAAATATTTAAAAGGCGAGTGTGAATGGGCAAGTCGGTAAATGTCGACCTCGGCGAACGTTTCTCGATCAGATCGTCATTGTTTTGAAGAAAGGTCAGGTCAAGAGTACTAACAATCGACGAGCATATATGAGAGCACGATGTTAAGGTGTCAGTAAGATTCATAAAAATGGTCTATATGAACTATGAAACCGCAATTTTTGCGCGAGGTCATCTAGATTGATTCATGACGACGGTAATGGATGCCTTTATCATACCACCTGATTTTTTTGTCCATGTTGTCATTATTTTTTTTTTGTGTTTAGTATAGAAAATTTTATTCTTTTTGCGTGTTCGGTAATTTATGAAAATCATTATTTTTTATTTTTTATGAGATGAACACTAATTTTTGAGACAAAAAGAATTGCAGGTTTCCTCGTTTTAAGACTGACTGAATATTTTGTTGTCGGGAGCCAAATGTCCTTTTTAAAGGTCTTTAGGACCTGTTTTTTGTATGGACGCTCCAAAAGGTCGCATTTAATAAATGTTATGCTGTTAGGATCACAAAGTACAAGCATCGAAATAAATAATGAGTTCAGATTTTAAGTACAGAAATCACTAAAAGAGTATGATTGGACACCCTAACTTAAAAATATATTTCAATAACAACATTATTTTTTTTTCATTAACTATTTTTCCGTAATCGACAATGTAGGCATAACGCTTTTACCCTAGACTTTGTGAATATGTACATGTATGTACAGTTCACCAGATCAAGATTATTTGATCATGCATTATTCAACCGACTTTAATGTTTGTTTATTTCTCCACGCTTATACGGCAAAATGCATGAAAATATTTTTGCAATATATAACATTTTATAAGTCGTCATATATAAAGTTGTTAGTTGTAGAAAATGTGATTCAATAATATTGAAACCGTCTTGTGGTTGTCAATGCATTGAAGAAAACCTTTCAGAAATGGATAATTGCTTTTACATCCTTTAGGTTGAGGTAGAAAAACAATTTAATTTAGATAATCTTTAATTTTATGAATCAAATTAATTAATACAAAATATGGTAGCAAAGCTTTTTAACAAATTAAATATTTTGATAATAATTTTACATTTTTTTAAACTGGAACAATAACCACATTATCTTAAGTAATTTTTTTTACATTCCAACATTCTTTGAATAAGATATTTATGGATTTCTATAATTTTTTTAAACATGTGGTATCAAAATTGGTTTTTAATTTTTCGTTTTTCATCACTTGCTGTAAGCTGTGTAATGTGCCAACCTTTCTTTAATACTATAATACGAGTAATTGTAATGTTTTGTTTCACTATTTTTTCTTTTTACTTCTGAGACCCATGTTGTATTGTTTCAACTCTATGACATTTAAAGATGATATAGGTATTTGATTTTCTTACCGCCCATAAAAATATGTGCGCGTCGCACCTAAAATATGTGCGCGTCGCACCTATCAAAATTATTTAAGTATAAACCAAAAACATTGACTCAACTATTCGATTAGTGGAAATGTAATAGTTCATAGTGTAATAAGCTGCTTCACACGATTCAACAAATCAAATGTGTTCATTTTTAAAGCGCTTAGAAGACGACACTCGAACCGTAAATATTAAATAAATCTGCAAACTCTACAATAACATAAAATATCAAATTAACGAGAAACGACAGTTTTGTTGGAACGTTTGTTGTTAGTGGGCGTTAGATGAGCGTCATGTCGGCAGTATACAAGGAGCTACATTTAGTATTTGTCGACCTGAAGAAGGCATACTGCCACGTCTTTTAGTTCTCTAAAGAGTACTCTGCCAGTGGTCTCTCTACTGGCAAATTATGCCCGAGCTCAGCCGTAGAGGGTAGAAGAAAGAAAAAAATATATATAAAAGTGAGCCGCGCCACCGACTTAGACGGTACAAGTCGGAAACCCCTAGGTCTTGTAGGCACCAGCAGAGCCACACGATAAACAACAAACAATTATGGTGAACTAGATAAATAAAATTATATCAAAAATATATTGAAAACTTTACTCACACAATAATTTAAAATACACAGCTCAATAACAAAATTATAACACATATAATCAAAATTAACAGCCAACAATAAATCGAAACTTCAAAATTTACAACTTTATGAAACAACAATAAATCAAAAATCCAAAGTTTACGATTCCATTAAAATAATTAAAACAAAGGTAAGAATGACAAACCTTATCAGGTTACAAAAAAAGCATATTCAAGTCAACTTTTTACGTTCACGAACGGCTGATAATTTAATCACTTTTTTTTTCTTTTTCATTTACATAAAGATTTACACTGTTAAAACAATCGATCTTATTTAAAAATATTTCTTTTTAGGATGGCTGTCCTTCAAAATAGCAATATTGGGATATTTACAAATAAGTATGAATAAACGTTCTTACTTGGACACAAAGAACTATTGAGAATATTACTTTAATCAAAGTTCAGACTCGGCATAATATCCAATGCAATAAATAGTTTTCAACAATGTACCATATTAATAAATTAAATCACTTATAACCTTTGGATACACGAATTCACGAATCCTGTGGCCTACTCCTGGCCCGGTTTGAATTATGGAACTGCACCTGGTACTTCACAATGGCTTCACTCCATCAGATCCCGCACGCGGTTATTTTAACTCGACCCCAATAACCAAAAAATATCCACCACAAAGTCACGACAGAATGGTCAAGTTAAAAATTAAATGGTCCTTCTTCAAAATCCAATTAAGATGGCCCAAATACAGCCAGATATGAAAGAAAGAACCGTAGAAGTTCTGCTCACGTGTTAATATCAAATCGTTCCAAAAACTCTCACCCGACCTCCACAACTGACACCAAGCCACTGATAACCACTCCTCACTCCCAGGCTGGATATCAGAAAAATGACCCGGGACACGCGTCAGCCAACCTTTGCAAATCTAAGTTCCTAACTCATAATCGCGTTCGTCCGTGTTGATAGCCAGCCCATTCACACAGAAAAGCAAACCAAACAATAATATAGCTGACAACACACGACAATCGAGGCCAACGATCAAGGCGAAATCTAATAACAGAGACTCCCACTCCAATTAACAGAATGTCACAGCCATTAATGATTAAATACCTTCCCTGCTAGGTATGCAACACTATATACAACGAACCAAATACGGTATGCAAAACTAATTACGAACGCCAGACTATCATAATAATGAAACGGTAGATGGGAAAAAATAGGCACGTGAGAATACGGCAGCGTGCCACTGGTAAAATTGTGGGAAGATCTACTAACAACAAAATATATCTCGAAAAAGTGTTAATGAAATGGAAACGGAAATGTTCAAATATGGGTGGTATCCCGCTTAACCATTCCACATCGTAAGATTAACCATAAATTTTCAAATTTATCGTGCTTCAAGCACGTAGCTCAGGAGTATTGATCATTTAGTTACAATTATATCACACTCGTGCATTCGCCTAACTCGACTATAAATTCCTTCATGAATGTTCAAGAGATTTTATTAAACAGATTAAAAATACTAAACTGACATAATTAAAAGATAATTTCCAAAACACAAAGTATTTGTGTAGATTCATTTTGTTCATCTATTGCTGTACCTACGCAATCAATCCAAGTCAAAAATAGTCGTATATCGTTTGAAATAATGAAACGCTTAGTTGCACATTGCTCCATAATTAATCCTTAAGGTCGATCTATGGGTTCAGATCCTTAAGAATAGGTCAAATTGATAAAAAAAATGATAATTGTTCGATTACAAGAGTTAGATCACTAGGAATTAAATTATAAATCTTTTACAATAATTAGTAATAATTTAATTAATTAATACCGCTTCAGATTTGCGGCCGCTGGGATTGTACTGTTAGATATTAGGTAATAAATTAAAGAGGTGGTAATAATTGTATGGGCAATTTGCAATAATCGGGGACAATAAAAAACGGCAATGAGGAAACTAAAATTAAATTGAAAATTCACCAGGGAAGTTTGTATTGACTGTTTTTTATCAATAAATTTACAACAAAATTTTTTGGAAAAATATTTATTGTTAGTTGAATTTTTCTGTGACATATGAAAATTTATTATTTAATAAAAATACTATGGACGATATTGGGATCGCTAAGTTTGATAGTGACATTCCCAATTTTGTTAACACCGCTACGAAAGGGGTGGGAAAAGGATGAAATATTAGAACTATTAAAAACGGCTGATATTGGTGTCAAATTCATGGTCTTCGGGTCGTTGAATGACTTTTTCAATTAAGTTAGCACCCTTACAAAAGGATTCGAAAGGATAAAATATATAACCTCTAAGTTTCATAGTGATATTCCTAAAGCAGGCAAGCCAACGTTCGAGCAGAACAACGTCCGCTATGACAACAATTAAAAAATCATCATAGTTTGGTTGGGCATATGAAATTTTCAAACAGAAATTTTTTAATTAAACCGATATTTGAGCGCCAACTTTAAAGAGCTATAGTTCCCTTTAGCAGGCATTTTTGAGTATCGAACATTGGCTATCGATTTTGATTTAAAGAGCGTTTCTAGACATCTTGTACAATAACGTTTTTCTTAAATAAAAACGAAATGTTTTTTATACTTTTGCTTTTAAAAATTTACCAAATATAATTTGTATAAATGTTACAAATTTTTAAGAAATTATTTAATGTTTCAAAAATATTTTATATTTACTATGAAAAAATATTAATAAAAATATGTTTAAATCATAATTATATCTATATTAACATTTGAGTAGGCAAATCTGTATTCGAAACAAATTTTTTGTTCTTTAGTCTCATTTCATTTCAGAAACTTCCATTGGTTGTAGGAGTATCATAGGCGTATCATCATCTAGAACTGTCTGCTCGCGCCTGAAGAGAAGCAGATATCTTGCGACATTTAACACAACGTATAAAACACCAAGACTTACACATCGGTTATCTAGAAAGAGTAATAGTGTTTGTAGTTTGTCTTTAGACGATTCTTCCTATTGAAATACCTTTTCGTTTTTGAATAAATCGTTGGTGTGTTCGTGGAAAGATTTCAATCCTGGAATTTGTCGTCTATTCGCGACAGATTTTTTGCGCGACGCCTAAAAGATTACGTATTAGATATGTTAATTAAAATTTAAATTAGACTTTACCCGACAAAATTGTACATATCCAAAATAAATTTAATTTAATAAATATTGCAATCGCAATTATTGTATTTTACATTTTTAAAAAAAAAAAAGGAAAGAAAACGATTTCACACTTTCTATACCTTTTGATAATAATTTTTTTAACAGACAATTAAGAAAAGATGCACGTTATAATGTGATCAATATTCCTTCTTTAGGGCTATAAGAGAAGTACTCCAAGCTCAATAAATGACTGCAAATGAATCTTCAGCTGTAGCAACTTCAAACCTCTGCTAAAAGTTTTTTTGCTGTCTTTGTTTGGAAAGCAATAAATCTGATGCTACTGTGCATTACAATAAGTAATTATTAGTTACCAAAATTTATTGCTGCAATTTTTTAACAATGTTCAGGGATATAACAACAACATTCAATTTATTTTTTATTCCAGCAGGTTTGTTAATGTTTTACCTGCATTTCGTACGCCAGTGAGATTTGTACAGAATTGTACATCTTCAGCATTTGCCGCTGCTACGTTACGTCCAGTAAATGGTCTTAAGATGCGAACGAATACTTTAAATACCGAAAAACTGATATTACTTTTAAATTAATCGAAAAAGTAATCTTTATCTGTATACACTATTATAAAAATTCTTCAGAAGTCTGTCCGTACATTGAAATTTGTCTCCATGTTTGTTTGTTTGTCTGTTAGGGCATTACGAAAAAAAAAACTGAATAATTTTGATTAAACTTTTTGAATTTACTTGTGGTAAGTCTCAGAAACTAACAAATATTAAATCTCGCTACGATTATAAAAGCTAGAGATATAACAATAAAACTTCATTTTTCCCATCCAAGTGTAACCAATATAATGTGAGCACCCATTTTAAAAGTACATTTATGATGTAGTTGTTTAAGTTTTTGTAAAATTAAAATAGTATCAGTGGTTTTTTAACCTTATTGATCCTCGAGGATAAAGAGAAACTATATAATAAATAATCAACTAACTCTCGACAACATTTCATTTTATTTTTCCCTATTTCCTTTTAATACATACTTTTTCTACAATCAAAGACTACAGCATGAAGACGAAGTCAGGAGTCAGCGATTCATTTAATAAAATTGTTAAAAACAAATTGCTAAAGCATTATTAAAATTAACATTTTATCTTTGGTATTTTTGGTATAAAAATTGTTTTTTCTGTACATCCTAATAAAATAACATCATTATACTTATGAAATGTCTATCAGTGTGACAAAAAAAATAATTTTTGAAATATGTCAATGTATGTTATGTACTCATATTCGTTAATTTAACTCATTTTACATGTAAGGTTATACAATTTATTTATATTAGATGTTTTTTAACCATTTTTAATTTTTAGTCTTGAAAAAGACAATAAATTTGTCGAAAGCTTGGCAAAGTAAAGAAGAGTTTTTCTTTTTGACTGAATACCCGTAAATTTTAAATATATATATATATATATATATATATGTATTTATACTGGCGGTCAGTTCAATATTCATTAGAGTTTAACATCCCTAAAACTAACAAATGATTAAATGACAAATAGACGTCAAAATTTAAAGGTACGTTCAGAATTCAAAATTTTATGATTATTTCAAATTTATCAGGCATATAAATTTTCATAAATAATATATATCATATCATTTATACCGATGGTTAATTCAATATTCAATTGAGTATAGCATCATGGCAAATATTTATATATAGCATATTTTCAGCTTTTTAAACTAGGTTGAATTTTAGAATTTTTAAATAATGATGATGCCAGTCAAGCAATAAAAAATATTATCATATTATTTTATTTCCTTTTTAATGATCTTTGACAGTTATTTCAGGACATCAACGCGAGCAAAGCCGCAGGTAAAAGCTAGTATAAAATAATACTGTTGGTAATACATACATACATATAGTCACGCCATTTTTCGTAGGAGTAGGCAGAGACCACTTCTTCCCACTTGCGACTGTTCTTACACACAACTTTTGCTTCTTCTACTTTCATCAACGCTTTCATACATGCTCGTCGATAGCTGGTATTCTTAACCCGGTCTTACTTATCTAGACTTATTACTTATCAGACTAATTGTCTCTGCAGCATTGATCGTCCTTTTTTTTTGTCAAACCCAACATTCTCTAACATATATCAGTGTAGGGAGCAGCACTTCATTACACATAGCCAGTCGTGCCTTTTTGACATGTTCTGGCAATTTATAAAGTTATGCAGAGCCCCATTTTTTTATTGCCTATACCCTTCGCTCAAGATCTCAGTCATACTTTCCGTCTCTCGTAAACTTCGATTCAAATAAGCAATAATAAAAGAAAGAAGAAATTTTTGCAGAAACCATTATGGTTGCGAATCAAAAGAAACTGCTGTAAAGAAAACAACAGAAGAAAACCTACACATTAAAAATTAAAACAGCAGATGAAACACCACACGCTACTTAAAATAAAAAAGCTTCTAGTAAAATAAACGAATTATTTACCACACAAAATACATAAATAAATAAATCTGATTTAAAAAAAAACAGCTGCATTTACTGAACGATACCTATACAATATACATATAGGTATAAGGTGAGTCAACTATATATTAGAAAACAACTACTTTTCTGAAAATATGCCCCAACAAACATTGAATTATATCTAATAGATTATCGTGCATAATCTCTTTCGAGCATTGTTCAAATGCTTGTTGAGTAAAAGAAATAATTATTAAGTATATCTCGTCGAAGTCACCACATAGGACCGGTTTCGGGGTGTTACCACTCATCAGCATAGGCTAAGTCACTTTGAGAAGATACATTAAATAATTCTTTTTTTTTACTTAACAAGCATCTGCACAATTCTCGAAAGAGATTATGCACCAATTATCAATCAGTTATAAATCAATGTTCGTCGAGGCATATTGTCAGGAAAATAGTTGTTCTCTAATAAACAGACCGTATACCTATATGTTTATTGTAAAGTTATCATTTAGTGAATGCAGCTGGGTTTTTTTCAGATTTATGTATTTTTATTTTTTTTCCTGGCAAAACTATATTTTAATTATATTTTAAAGCACTTTTATTACCTGCTAGAAATTTTCAAAATGAAAATATTAAACGGTAACATTCGCCAAAAGCAACAGTAGCTGCTTTTAACATAAAATCTGGAAATTCCTTACTATTGACAAAATTGTTAAGATTGCGAGAGATACTTTTAAAAACAACTAAATATTCGGTTTCTAGGTTAACGTCATAACTATTTATCATTAATTTAATGACAAAACGATGTACTTTATCGCAAGAAGAAATTTCTTCTCACTTTGCAGCAATAATAAACATCACTTCATGTTGGGAAAGTGTTTTATAAATAGTGGTTTTATGATACCAAAGGTTTGAGATGTTAAATTTACCATTTAGTGGTTTTAATTACGCTTTGTATCCTTATTTTTTCGGTAATATCATTACTATCTTCACATTCTGTGAGGCTTGTAAACATTGTTTCGAAGAAAAACTAGGTAATTGTGACATTTCATTTTCAGCGACGACTTGTTTGTTGCAAAAACCAATCACATAATTACAAAATATTATTTCGGATTATAAAAACAATTTTGTTATTACCCTATCGCTTAGCTTAATATAAATCTTACGGTTACCGTTTTATTGCTAACTTAATTTATCGAATTGCCCACTAAAAGTAACGGACAATACAACCGAAGACAATGTAATTGCAATTAACTTAACTCCATTGGGCCCTTATTTAGCGAGAAACAGGTAGATTTAACAATGGCTAATTCGAAATATAGACTTGTCCGAGCTATTTGCATAGGCTAATTGCTTCAGTAAAATAGACGAACAAAAAAAATAACCAGTGACCTAATTTTGCGGCAGGCAGTACGTTTTTGAAACCAGTTTTATACATGTAACGTGCCTCTTCCTTATACGTTAGACAAAGAGAGGATGTCACTCTTTGTAAGGAATAGATTGTTTAAATTTATTTGATTGCCCTACCGCGCAGTTTACAATGTTTATAAGCTATCTAAATAATAGATGTGGAGCGGTAAAGAGCCGGATCTGAACAATAGTGCGCGATAATACTTTTTTAAAGAAAAATCATGCACGTAGGTCGCGCTCCTAGAAAAGTAATACATATTTTTTTAAGAGACCTAATATTAAAACTTAACCCCATTTATCAGTTCTATAGACTATTTCAAAAGTTTTAGTGTTTGTTTTATGTTTCCCATTAAACTGCGATTTGTGAAAGGATGGATGAAGGAAGATTGACGGAACAAATTTAAAGGGCGAGTGTGAATGGACAAGTCGGTAGAGGTCGACCTCGGAGAACATATTTTGATCAGATCAACATTGTTTTGAAGAAAGGCCAGGTCAAGAGTACCAACAACCGACGAGCATGTATGAGAGCACTGATGAAAGTAGAGGAAGCAAAAGATGGGAAAAAGGCGTGACTTTATGTATGTATGTATGTATGTACCATTTTAAAAAATGCAATTTTGCCATAATTAAAGAGAAATAATTGTGTTTAAATTATGCACGGGTAATGTTAGGTTAAATAGAGAATTTGGATCTTTTATAATTGCTCCGGAATGTCAAGGACCAACTTAGAAATGTTAGTTAATTTACAAAGGGCATAAATTCAACTTTTAAGGGTTTTAACAAAAAAAAAGCAATATTTTTTTTCTATTTGTTTGTATACAGTTTGTGTTTTATCCGGCAAAAGCAAGTTGGTTAAAATTATGACCTATAATCCGGTGTCAAATAAGATAACGAGTTTGTCCCGCCGAGTAAATGCATAAAGGGGTAATATTGTCAAAAAATCTGCTCTGGGAATAAAAAATGTTATTTAAAAAAATAAAGGGAACCTTATTTAAGAATTTTTTTACATTATCTTATTTCGTTGATCAGCTTTATAAATTTGGGACATCTCTACTTAAAGGGTCATCTATAAACAGGACTTCTAAATAGTGAAAATTACTGACACTGTATAGATTGATATAGATTTGGGAGACTTGCTTATTGAAAACAAATGCTATGCTTGTTTACACACTATTTTTCTTACATACATACATAAAGTTACGCCTTTTTCCCAAAGGGGTAGGCAGAGACCACTTCCTTTCACTTGCTACGGTTCTTGCACACATCTTTTGCTTTCTCTACTTTTATCAGTGCTCTTATACATGCTCGTCGGTTGTTGGTACTCTTGACCTGGCCTTTCTTCAAAACAATGTTGATCTGATCGAGATATGTTCTCCGAGGTCGACCTCTACCGACTTGTCCATTCACACTCGCCTTATAAATTTGTTCCGTCAATCTTCCTTCATCCATCCTTTCTACGTGTTCAAACCATCTTAGCATTCCTTTATCTATCTTTGTAACCACATCTTCTTTTACACCACATCGTTCTCTTATCTCACTATTCTTTACTTTATCCAACCGAGTCACTCCCGCTATACTTCTCAGACTACTCATCTCCGCAGCATTAATCCTATTTTCATGCTTCTTCTGCCAAACCCAACATTCACTACCATACATAAGTGTAGGAACCAATACACCTCTATTTTTCTATGCTTTCTTTAATTGTATTTTTTATGGTTGTCATAGAAAAGACTTGTAGAGTATTAAAATAAATAAACACGCAAAAAACAATTGCAACAAAGAAATAAAATATAAAAACTTTCAATTAAAAAATACTCTTGAATTGGTAACTTACAAAAACCCAAAGTACCTAAACGTGATTCAATAATGTCTCTGTTTTCCTCGATTATAAACAGCTTCTTATCATCGTCTGGGTATACTCAGAATGAAGTGATCAATGTTCTGACTTATTTAAAGCATCTAGAAGTTCTAGAAAAAGGTTTTTTATTGTCTCTTGACCTTTCTATTTGAAGAGCTCCTTTTTACAGCATATTCCACGTATGCTTAATGCTTGATGCAAGGTCTGAGGATGGCCGATGGTCGATATTATTGTTTTTTAAAATTCCATTGCAATCCTTGACTTGTGTAGTCTGACATTGTCGTGCATGTAAACAAAGTTAGAATCAATAGCTGCTGCATGTGAAAAAACAACTCTGATCTACCATTCACTTCAACTTCTCCACCAGAATGAGGTCAGTTGATTATCCAATACTGATTTTTTCCCTGATAATTTTCCGACCTTGCACTTCCTGAACGTTTCGAAGATGGTTTGCATTTTCAGATTTTCTCAACACGCTAACCTTTCTGGACTTTTTTTGAATTCCAAACTGGGATTTATCGGCAAAAAGCACAGTAGCTCATTTTTAATTTGGTCATAAAGAATCTGCTCACAATAGGCGTACTCCTCGGTAAACCCTTTGATTGAACCTACAAAATCGATGACTTAAACTTCAACATTAGGTACTTGCTGGTGCACGTTTTTCAAACTAAAGCGGTGCTAAAAATGTTAAAACTGGACTCTCACCAGGGTGATAAGGAGAACAGTATTTAATTTATTGTAGAAAATAAGAGGGTTGCGCAAAAAATAATAAAAACTTAATTAGAATAATATAATGACAGGAATTTTACACTTAATCATTAAAACATATGCAACAAATTTTCCGTGATCCAGTGCCATCTGAACATTTTTAATAACACCGCTTAAAATACTTTGTGCGCCTGCACCACTCTTCTCTCGAGAACAGTCCAAGACACATTATGCATTTGACGTCTTCTTCATCAGCAAACTCTATTTATTTAAAACATAAAAGATTTTAAATATTTATATGGTCACTATAAGATGTTGTTGGGTCAGCTAATTACGTAATTACTTAAAACAGAAAAACCCTCAAGTAGGGACTGAATAAATTAACCGACTTGGTATTACATGGATCTCACAACTTTTTACGGTAGAAGAACTGAGTTGCGAGACTTAGTGTTTTTTACAAGTTATGTTTTTGATGCCATCTTATTTATTTTTGTAAATAGTCCTACTTTTTTCTTTTCTATTATGCATATAAAGGTACACTGATTCATTCATTGCAAATGTAACCTTGTAATCCTATATATTTATAAGCGATTACAAAGTTATTTATTCAGTTAGTGTATCTAGAAAACTGGACCAAAATTGCAAAATATTTTAGTTTTTTCATGATTTATACACTAAACACTAATTGTATTCTAAATATGAAGCTTCTATGTCTGCTAAAAGTGCCTTAGAGTTTTGATGATCGGTCAGTTAGTCAGTGAGTGACTGACAAAATTAAAAAACTTTGACTACTGGTTCAATTTTAATTTAAAATATACCGTGTTTATACAATGCCTGCATCAAAATTAAAAGCCAAAACTCGGTTTTATTGCGGAAAAATCAAAAAAATAATAACGAGGAATGTTTTCTTTCTCTTATGAGCTAAAACATTAATTAAGCAATATGTTGTAAATGACCTATAATGTTAATAAAGTAGTGGTATTTTTATAAATACAGCAAATAATCGACCCTTGAATATATTTAAAAAAAAATTCCAATAAAATTTAAAATATCTTTAGACATTGCGTATGCATGTATTGAAGTCTTTCTAATTAAATTTATAATACGAGTATTACCCAATCGGAATTGTCCAATCACGCGTGTAGAAGTTCGTAATTTTTTCGCAATCACGCAAACAACCTTCTTCGTTTATTCTTTTCTTTGTCGTGTCGAATTCTTTATGCAAATCACAGCGAGCAGAGGAACAGGAAGTGTATCGTTCAATAGTTCGACCAGAGTATCTAGTTAGTTACCATATGGTCATAGCGTGGCGTTGCGAAAATAGCGAACAATGTTTGAATATTCACGATATGAGCAGACTTTGACAAAACAATGAAAGCACAAACAGTTCTTTTCGATTTGAGCAAGGTTCGCTAGCAGATGACGCTGTGTGTTTCAAATGTCGCAATAATGATATTGAAAGACCGTGGGTACATACCCATTCGCATTGATAGTATTTACTAGGAAGTTGTTTAGAAGTTGTACTAAGAACTTTTAAAAATTGAGATCGCTGTTCGGTGCCTATTAGAGAAAAAGCTCCTGCTTGTCATTCTGTTTGGTGTTACCTATAAAACAACATTGGACGGCTAAATTTAAATAATACATCATCAGTATGAAGTAAAATGCTAATCGTTTAGTTTATGATTTATTTAATTATTTTCATAACCGTTTATTTTTATACATATACGATTGTTTAAAAGACTTGAAAGAGAGTGCCTATGGAATAAGAATTAATTATTTGATCGTCAAATGCCTCCTATACGCCGATGATCAGGTCATATTAGCATCATCTGAGGAGGAGTTGTAGGCGATGGTAAATATTATGCATGATGCCTTAAAAATTAAAGGGTTAAAAGTGTAACACGAAAGTAATGGTTTTTAAAAAATAAGATATAACAAACCGCAAGGTGTGATTAAAGGAAAAAAAATAAAACAACACAGATGTGCAATTTAACTCGAAACATCCTTATCTTTAATTATGCAAGTTTCTTTCGCTCCATACCCCCTTGTTGGAAATAAGTATCTAAATAATTATCATTTCAAAATAAATAACCAAATTTCTTTTTCAGGAAAAGATTATTTCACCACAACAACATGGATTCGTCCAAGGCCGTTCAACCTTAACTAATCTGTTATATTGTGTCAATGACTGGACATCATCGCTTAATAAACAACAGCCCGTCGATGTTGTATACTTAGATTTCTTCAAAGCTTTTGATCGGGTTCCTAAACGAAGATTTCTACATAAACTCGATCACTTTTTGATACGAGGGCACTTGCATCTGTGGATCGTTAACTTCTTATCGGATAGGCGTTTAAAAGTTAGAGTAGGAGAAGCATTCTCAGAAGAAAAATTAGTTGAAAGTGGGGTGCCTCAGGGTCCTGTTCTGGGACCTTTGCTATTCATAGCATACACCAGCGATCTCCCCTTTTACGTTTCAAGAAAAATATCTTTCTACGCAGATGACATAAAAATCTATTCAAATCCAATAACGAACCAGTTATCTCTACAGGATTATTTAAACTCTATATCGCTATGGTGTTCCCAATGGTTGCTCCCTCCCAATGCTGCTAAGTGCGTAGTGCTTCGAATCGGTAAAAACAACCCACTTCTGTCCTACTTCATAAACGGTCAAACTTTAAACTCCGTATTCTCTTAAACTGACTTGGGAATTAATATTAACAGTAGTCTTACTTGGTCCGATCATATTTTGTCAATTACCAAACGTGCTAACAACAGGCTATATCTTATACGGAAGTGTTTTTCGAGAGTTACGTTTCAATCGTTTTGTAAACTTTACACCATTTATGTAAGACGCATTCTTGAATATGCGTGGCCCGCCTGGTATCCTGACTTGATTCGTGATAGAAGTTTATAAAAAAAAGGTTCAAAGAAAAGCCACTCAACTTCCCTTGCGACTGAGAAAACCTTCCTATGAAGAGAGATTTGCTATGGCCAACTTAACTTCTTTTGAACTTCGACGTCACTATGGAGATCTTATTACAACATTTAAAATATTAAAATTTAACTTTAGAAACCTATCTGTGATATTTTTATTAAACCATGACAACCGGCTCAGAGGACATGAATTAAAACTTAAAAAAGAAAACTTAGTGACCAGATCAAGACAAAATTTTCTGAGTAATAGAGATTTTGACGCCTGGAATAATCTCGATGTTGACATTATATCTGCTTCTTCTGCTAACATATTTAAAAATAGACTGGACCGCCTTGTATATCAATAACATTTAATTTAATATTTATCCTGAAACCAATTATTGTACTTTTCTTTTATCTTATTTTTTTTAATATTTATTTTTGTTCATTTCAATTTATGTATTAGTTTGCTAGAAGGTAATTTATTTGTATACAGTTTTTGGGTAATATAGGGACTTCTACCACTGAACTAGCGATGCGATGAACTATGTTAATATTTGTTCTGCGCGCATGCGTAGTTCACACACTAATTCTATCTTTCTAACTCTCATGCAATGGATCCCATTTCGTTATTCTATCTGTCTTACTCTCATGCAAAGGATCCCATTTCGTTACGTGACGATTTCTACCAAATCACACTACCCGTAAGCCGCGTTTCAAAAGTCACAAACAGCTTCTGCTGAAAAAGGTTGGTTATTAAAAATACAAATAAAAATGATTTAAAAATATAATGTACCTAAAAACCGAAAAATCTTTTAAAGTATATAATAATAAACTTTATATTCTTATCTTCTCGAAGTTATAGATTTAAAAAAAAATAAATTCTTGCTTTTCTTAAACTTCCTGAAGACTATAATATCGTCAATTTCATTATTTTCCCACTATCGTTTTCCCTCTTACATTGTTTATAATTTTAATAATTCCTTTTAGAACTGCAAATGACATACATCGATTATTTTAACCTAACCTAACAATTTAACTGTTCTTTTCTGTCTATAAAATTGATACGAGACTACAGTCAATTCGCCGAGTCTCACCGATTAATATTGCCTTCTTGAAAATTCATTTAAAGGTTTTAGATAGTATACCTATTGTCATAGTTTTACACGTGGCATTGAAAGATGGCGTGCTCTTCTATCATCTCTCTTTTTGTTTGGGTAATTTTTCCACTTGCATCTTTTATTTGTAATTCATCAATGAAGCTCTCACGAATAAACTATTGAAGATGAGTCATTCTTAACAGCGTATTTAGCAGTGATTACTGCTCTTAACTGTAATTGCCCATCCATATTTTAAGTATTTATTACTTAAGAAAAAAATTATACTCTAAAGGTTAAGCAGATTGTACTATTTAAGTATGTTTGGTTTCGATGAGAAGAGTTAACATGTTTTTTGACCCTTATTTTAAACTGGAAAATATACACGGTATTTTATTCGTTATTTATTTTCGAGCAACGCAAATTAAAATCGTACACATTAGCGTTTTATGTTTGTGTGCCTTACTATGTATTCCATGATATCTGAACGATGAAGGAGATAACCTACACGCATGGGAGCTATCTCTCTTCTTTTACAAACCAACTTATTTTTAGAGGAAATGCACATACTAAGCTTGAAAATTTTAATTGGTCGCCGTTTCTTGCAAAATGAAACACAAGGTGTATCTTGTCTCATGGAGAAGTCCTTTGTTTTGCTGGTTATCATTTAGTTAATAGCTGGGAATCGTAGAAGGCATCGTACTTTGGCTTGTTAGATACTAGCAGAAATACTAGATAAACAACTTTATTTTTAATAGCTTGATTGAACATTTTTAATAAATAAATAGTAAATTATTTTTACCACCGACAGTTTGATTTCTCTTTTTATAAACTATAAATAAAAAAGACTTAAAATGAAATATTAACAATGATAAGACAATTACTTAAAATATTTTAAACATTTATCGTCCGGTGTTTTCATTTCAAAACCAGCCAGTCCAAATACCTTCCACAGAAAAAATAGCAACTTGTCACGTGCCTATTTTTTCCCTTCTACAGTTCCATTATAATTGGGTCTCTGATAGTTTTGTATTCCTCAGGTACTCGTAAATAGTTTCGCTTACCGTATTTTGTTGTAATTTAAATATATCATTCGTTGTAAAGTGTTGCATACCTTGTAGTGATAGGATTCGATTGTTAATGGCTGTGGTGTTTTCGTTATTAGATTTTGCTTTGGTTTTTGGCCTCGATTGTTGTGTGTTGTCGGTTATATTATTGTTTGGTTTGCATTTCTGTGTGGATGGGGCTGGCTATCAACACGGACGAGTGCGATTATTGGTGTGGAGCATGGACTTGCGAATATTGTTGGTTGACGTTTATTCCGTGTCATTTTTCTTGATATCCGGCTTGGGAAGCAGTCAGTCGTTTGGTGGCAGTCTTGGGAGTGGTGTGGTGAGAGTTTTTGGGACGGTGTGATATTAACACGTGTGCAAAACCTCTACGGTTTATCTTTCATATCTGGCTGTATTTGGGCCATCTTAATTGGATTTTGAAGAAAAACCATTTAATTTTTAACTTGACCATTCTATCTTACCTTCGTTGTTGATATTTTGGATTTTGGTGTCGAGTTAAAATAACCGCATGCGGGATTTGATTGAGGGAAGCCATTGTTAATTAGCAGGTGCCGTTCCATAATCAAACCGGCCACAGGAGTAGTGAATTCGTATACCCAAAGGTTACAAGTGATTTATTTTAGAATATTTAAACGACGTGATTTGTTTTTGACACCACGATTAAGTTTTGTTTTAATTTATTAATATGGTACACTGTTGAAAACTATTTATTGCATTGGATAATATGCCAAGGCTGAACTTTGATTAAAGTAATCTTCTCAATAGTTCTTTGTGTCCAAGTAAAAATGTTTTCTTCATACTTATTTGTAAATATCCTACAATTTTGATATTTTAAAGGTCAACCATTGTAAAAATATTTTTAAATAATCTCGATTGTTTTAACAGTGTAAATTTTTATGTAAATGGTAAAAACATGAGTAAATTAGCAGCCTTATGTGAACGTTTGATTAAGTATTATTAAAAAGTTGACTTGTATACATTTTTTTTGGTAACTTGGTAAAGTTTGTTACTCATACTTTTGTTTTGGTTATTTTATGGAATCGTAAACTTTGGATTTTTTATTTATTGTTAGCTGTTGATTTTGACTATATTTGTTATAATGTTATTATTGAACTGAGTACCTTGATTTATTGTTAGCTGTTGATTTTTACTTTATTTGTTATAATTATGCTATTGAGCTGTGTACTTTGATAAATTTTAGGAGTAAAGTATCCAATATATTTTAGCTATAATTTCATTTATTTAGTTCACCATAATCTCAGTTGTTTATCGTGTGGCTCTGCTATTGCCTATAATACCTAGGGGTTTCCGGCTTGAACCGTCTAAGTCGGTGGCGCGGCTCACTTTTATATATATTTTTTCTTCTACCCTCTACGGCTGAGCTCGGGCATAATTTGCCAGTAGAGAGACCGCTGGCAGAGTACTCTTTAGAGAACAAAAAAGACGTGGCAAACTACATTAGGTTTTATAGAAACGCCTACACTAAAAAATGATGTACAGGAAATGTGAAATGATACTAGAGTCTAGATAAATGAAATAGTTAAAAAAATCTGTACACCTGGAAACACAGAGATAAAATCTCTACTTAAAACACGAAAAAACTTAAAAGCCTTACCAACAACAACATCTGATAAAGAGCTAAATTTAAAAAACATCGATAAAGAAATAAAAAATAGCTGTAGACAGGATAAAAACACACACATTCACGAAATCTGCACGGAAATAGAAAGACACTCCGCAACCAACGAATCTAGGGAATTGTTTAATAAAGTAAAGTACCTCTCTCGTGAGTTTCAACACAAATCATACAGGACGAAAATGGTGGAAGGATTACTAATCCGGATGGCATTGCTGAGATCTGGCGGAACTACTGCATAAAACTATACAGCGATGATGAACCCTCTAACAACATTAACCATCCAAAGTTTACTGAACATGAAACTGATATCCTTAAATCGGAAGTAGAACATGCCTTAAAGAGCCTTAAAAATAATAAAGCTCCAGGTATAGATAGCATAGCTATAGTGATTCTAAAGTCAATAGGACAGCCATCAATTGATGTTTTACATTTTCTATGCGATCGGGTTTGGAAGACAGGAACTTGGCCAGACGAATGGTGTAGTTCACTTAATATTCCGTTATACAAAAAGGGTAATCCGGCAGACTGCAATAACTATCGCATGATTGCATTAATACCCTATGCGTGTAAAATTCTCCTAAAGATCATTAACTGCAGACTAAGACCGTATCTACTACCAGATTGCAGAAGAACAAACCTGCTTTATGCCTGGTAAGGAAACAAGAGAACAAATAGGAAAAGTACGACAGTTAATTGAGAAAGCCCGGGAATTTAACATAAAAATGTACCTTTGTTTTGTCGATTATTCTAAGGCCTTCGACTTGGTAAAATGGCCAAAAATGTGGCAAATACTTAAAAAAATGGGGTCACTGGCCACCTAATTCTACTTATCCGACATCTTTATGAACACAATTATGGTCTTATAGGAACTAACGATGTCGCATCAAACAGGTTTCAAGTAATGGAGGGCGTTAGACAGGGGTGCATTCTCTCGCACATATTGTTTAACACATACACCGAACACATAATGCGTGATTTTTTTTGTAGGACCTTTATGATTGTACTTATCAGTATTACTCCTCGATTGTTATTACGGTGTTTTAGGTCCCCTTTCTAAAAAATTGGTACAATTAGCGCTGTGGGTGAGGTAGCAAATTAGTGCAATGTTTAAAATTAAAAGTTTAAACCAATTATTCACATGCATTTCGTAATAATTTATTTTTAGATATGTAATTTCTTCGATACTAATAAAATTGTGACTTTGTTTCAGTGTAATACAATCTAACAAAAACCTGCGAAAGAAAAAAAAACACCAAGACATTCCGTTAAACGGTGAAATCTACAAACCTACATATTTTTTTCGTGGCCTTTCAACTCTTTAAATTCGATGCCAATACGATGCATATCCTTTCTTTTCTCCACGGTCAATCACGACAGTTCTGCTGATGTTTTTGTAGACATCGATATTCTCCCGATTGGTGTGGGATGTATACTAAGTATACAGGTTATCTTATTTATTATATATGCAAATTTAATTAACGAAATTTTTAAATTAATTACATCTACAAAAAAAAATTGGGGGTTTCAAAGTATTTATTATCCAAATAATCAGGTTTAAAATTATTGTTTGCAGCGTAAAAATTGCAACAAATAAGATTAAAAACATTCAAAAAATGTTTATGTAATAAATATACAGGGTGTATCATTAATAAGGGAAAATATTTAACTGGAAAATTTTGGGCTCAAAATAATAGTTTAACTATTTCTCATTATTAATGATACACCCTGCATAGAAAACAGCCAAAATCTGTACCATTATGTCCTTTGTATGTACTGTAGTAAACCATGAGTGTTCTAGACACTAAATAAAGGTTACAGAGGAAAATTGTAAATTTAGGCAAGGAAATTATTTTAAGAAGTTAAATTTAATAAACAAATAAAGCAAAAAAATAAATGGTGCATTTATTTAAAAAAAAACACATATCAAATTATAGCCTAGAAAAGAAGGTAGATAAAGCAAGTTGGTCGAAAAATCGAAAGACTTCAAAAAGAGTTCTTCTATATCTACAAGAGAGGACAAAAAAGATGCAAAAAAAAATTAGTTAAAGAAGGTTAAAAAAATATTCCATGGTTACAAAATTGTTGGAGACAAAGGGTACTTTAACGTTTTACTTAAAAATAATCGGGGTTCGAATTTATATTCAACACATTTTTTTACTGTAAACTAGTAAACACAATAATCAAATTTTCAATACAGACTAAACTTCCGCGATCGGCGGTCAAATATTTATATTATAACGACGCTACTGTCTGGAAAATTCGAGATTATTCTCTTCTGGAGTTTTCTCATAATTGGATGCGACGTTACTGTAGCATATTTCAGTGGAGTATCGCAAAATCGTTACAGTACCATACCAAATATAATAGAAGAGAGTAATTTGAATATAATGAAACCCGATTACAGAGTTACTTCTATATAAAATAAAGTTTTTTTCTTTAATGTATACAACTTTAAAATTCAATATCGGATTTATTTATAGGAAAAAATTTTGACAGTTCATACAACCATTCAAATTTTGTCATTTTGTGTCATATGAAACAATTTTACCCAATCATGTCAACAGTACACCGATAATTGTATTCAGTGCAATTATCAATCACTATGACAACACGATTGAGTTTGACAACTTTATTGCAAATAAATTTCAAAATGTCACGTTTTGGCAATGCGAATTTTTAAAGTATAAATGCGCGAATCAAAGAAAAAATTCCCAGAAATACAACCTACAGTCACAAATATATTTGGGGAATATTTATGAAATTTTGCTGCGAACGAGACTATGAATTAAATGAACATGTGGAACGTTTCGTACAAACTTTTGCAAGAAAAGTACTATAATGACTATAATATTATGATTGACCCGTTTAACAATATAGTATTTAAACCGGTTCAGTTTCGTTAAATTTGTCTGAAGTTAACAAAATAATATTTCTATAGGATGAAAATACTTTTGAAGCTCTTACGCGTAAATTTTACCATAATGCAGCTGTAGAATTAGCGTGGCGAGGAGGAGAGGCAGTTGCTTTTCTGGTGGATTTTTTTCAAATGGAGAAAAATAACGATGACTCTCCAACAAATCGCATTGAATACAATCCGGTGTTTAGTAAAACGTGCCAAGGTGGTTCTTGAAGCTGTACAAGTAGTAATTAGTTGGTTTCCAAGAGTGAAAGATAAAGCTGCCCTATACGCCTTTTTCATAAACGGATATCAAAACGAGGCGACAATATTACCCCACCACGACTGTTTTTAAAACCAAATCGACACTGGAAAAATTAAACTGACAAATGGTACGATAATGTACCTGTTGGAAGAAATACAATAAATGAATGGACTAAATCTGCTGCTAAGGCAATTGGCTTGAATGTAAAGGACAAAAAGATAATCACTTGAATAGATCAACTGGTGCTAGCGAATTGGAAAAAAGTGGTGTAGAAGAACAATAATTGCTGAACATAACTGGTCATAGCAATCAAAATTTTATAAAACCATACTTAAATCTCGATCAAGAACACCACAATAAGATCATAAATATGCGTAGTAATAGATCTTCTGTAGTAGAAAACAGCAACGAATCTAATGTTAAGTTAAATTTTAATAATTGTTTCGTTGTGTTGAGTTATAAATTTTTTTGTCAAAACATTTTCCGCCGAATATCCCTTGGACATTGACAAATGCCTCATAATTTTATGACAAATTTTTTTGAGCTCGTTGAGCCTTCGGCTTCGAGCTGTTACCAAGAAACGAGCTTTCGATTGTCATAAAATTATCTCGTCTATTATTAATGTCCTAGGGATATTACTACTGATAATTTGATACCATTAGTGTTTACATTTGATTTCTGTCGTATTGGTATAGCTCGAATAAAGTGCAATCTTGAAGTCAAATTTTTGAGCCACTGAGGCTGCAAATCAGCAATAACACGGCTAATATGCGAAAACGATTCGTGGTAATTTGAACAATTTGTTTAAATGGACGATTATGACAACTAACACTGGGTTTATACAGCAAATAAGATAAAATAAGAAATAAGATAGGAAAGTTGAACATACGTAACACAACGGAAGCGTTTATACACGAAATAAAATTAAATAAGAATCAAAAAATAAAAGAAGAGTCTACCAACTTTCAACTGTTATGTTATTTTATTTAAAAATGAATGTGCGCATGACTAGACAAAATTGTTCTGTGTCAGAAAAACTCTGTGCTGTTATGTTCTATACTAACCTTCATCTTTCTTTTAAATTTCGTTCCAACCTAAAAGTTTTTGTATTTTTATTAATTTTTTTTTGATTAAATAATAGTTTTGAACTAAAATCTTAATACAGTGTATACAGTTTTATATATTTTCGAAGTACAGAAAACAAATTAAAAAATGAAATTGGCAATAAAAACAAGCGTCATTGTCAAAAAAGCCCTGATTTTATTGGTTAAATCTTAATTCTTATTTATTTTTATTCATCTGTATAAACAGGTTTATTTTCGACTTCTTTCTTTACTTATTTTTTATTTTACCTTATTTGCTGTATAACCCAGGGTAAAAGAAAAACGTGGAATATGATAAGTTTAGCGAATTTGAAATAAATTTGCAAACGTTGTTTTAGTGTAAGCTTATTAATGGCAAAATATACTGAACAACAATCAGCTGTCATTTGCCAAATTTACTGTCAATTGAAACAGCGTTGTTATTTTAAAAAACAAGCCTGTTACGCAATTAATTGGGTTAACGTAACTAATAAAATTATTTTTAAAAAACTGTACCAAAATATCTAAGTGGTAAACAAACGGCGAAACTTGTTCACTTTCCCAGCGATTAAATTAAAATACCCGAAAAATTCTAGCGGTAAATTCAAAGCATATTAAACTAATAAATAAAATTTAAAGGCGTTTAATGACAGCAATAAAATCGGATCTTCTATAAGTATATCGTTAAAGTCATCAAAGTGACTTACCAAAATAATTATATCGAATTAGTGATGAAAAAATGTAAATGCTACTGATTATGAAACGAAAAAGGTAGAAGGCCAAAACAATTAAAGATATGTATGAAACACTAGTAGCAGTCACACTAAATTATTTCGAAATTTTAATATTGACGGTTTTGTTTCTTTACGGATCCAAAGCTTAATAAATCATTACCATAAATTATTTTATACATTTTTGAAGTGATAACTTCTTATGGCACGCTGTGAACTTTTTTCGTAATGGGTAAAAAATGTTAAACTCGCGTCAGGACACGTGGCCTGATCGAAAATTCGTAAGACGGATGTATTTCACTGGAGCAATATAAAATGCGACTTTTCTTGACTGGTAACTTGGCAACCTTATTCAACAAACTGACAAATTCAAGTACATTTTTTATGTCATTTTGACAAATTAATTTAGTAGCTAAATTCAAAATTTAAGTGCTTTTCATTAGTTTATTGATTAAGTTCTGCTTTTGCTGCATTAAAATGGTCCAAGGAGAGGTGTCGTTTTTAGCAGATGTTATGGACACCATAGCGTGTCTTAATGACTCTAATGGTTCTCCCCCCGACAAAATTTTAGATCAAATAATTTATCAGTGCAAGAAGCCGTTAAAAAATGCATCAATTTGTGTTAAAAAAGCATTAAAAACTGGACTGAAAGCTGGTTTGATCAAAGAGAACGGGGGAAGGTTTAAATTAGGTTTTGGTTTGCCGATAACGGAGGCTCGAAGACGAAGAAAAAATAGAAGCAGAAGCCGTAGACGACGTAGCCAAAAGCGACAAAACCGAAAACGAGGTAGCCGAAAACGAAAAAGTCGAGGTAGGAAGAAAAGCGCCATATTGAGAGAAGATCAAGCAAAAAGCGGAAGAAAGAAATCGAAAACATTCAAATCTGGTACTGATGTTTAATATATGATTTATAATAAAGCGTTAATAAAAATAATGCATTATTCATACACTATGGAAATCTGGAGACAATATTTTTCAGATTAAAAATAATATTTTCACGCGCGTTAATACTTAAGTTTTCACTTCTGCCGGCACTCCCACAGTGCAACCCGTAAAATTTTTTTTTTGAACATAAAATTATTTGAGAATTCATTTTTTTGTCAATTCAGCGTTCTTTAAGATAATATTACTAAAATTATATTTATGAACACTTCACAGACAAATATGGATCCAAAAGCACTTACATTTCGAAGTGGAAAATATTTTAAATTTAAATATTTCTCGATTGTAGTGTAAGCATTACAAAAAAATTTTTTTATGTGAATGCAAAAATGTGTTTTATTTCATTGTTGCAATGTAACCTAAATCACACAATTTGCAGATTTTTAGGAAAGCTGTTTATATCAACCTGAAATGGGCATTATTTCAAATATTATAATATCATATTTTGCTAATTCTGTAAAAGGACTATTAAAAATGTGAGTAGGTAAGGTTATGTTAGGGTAGATTTTTGTGGACGTCAAATAAAGACATATATTTTTTAGGTCTATTATCACCACTCAACAAAATACCGAAGTTTCTGCAAAGTTATTTGTTAAATAGATCTATTATGTCCTCCTAGTGATTAGAGCTCATCCTACAAATCCAGCAAGACTAAGTACCTAACCAATGATATACATCAAAATCAACATATTATAACCATAAACAACCAACCAATTAAAAAAGTAGAAACATATATATATACTTGGGTCAAGATAGAGGTAACAAATAATAATTTGACTGCAGATTTATCACGCCGAATATCTTTGGCATAGTCAGCATTTAGGAAAACAACAGATGTCTTTAAATCCAACCTGCCTAATACAATAAAAGCTAGAGTTTTCAACCAGTATGTCCTCTCGGTTCTCACTTATGGAACATAGACCTGGGCACTAAACAAGAACATAATAAATGGACCACAAGTAACACAACGAGCCATGGAAAGACGAATCCTAAACATCAAGCTACAAGACCGCATTACCAACACAGAAATAAGAAGAAGAACAAAAGTTAAAAATGTTATGGTAAAAATGTGTGCACTAAAGTGGAACTGTGCGGGACATATTGGGAGAATGACAGACAACAGATGGACGCAAAGAATGATAGAATGGAAAACATGGGAAAACATTGGAGTAGAGGTAGACCGCAAACGAGATGGTCGGATGATATAAAGAGACTGACTAGACATGACTGGATAAGGAAAACCAATAACAGACGAGACTAGCAGATGTTAAGGAAGGCCTTTACTCGGCGATGGGTGGATTAGGCTGGATGTGGATGTGGTATCTTGAATAGGGATACCGTTAGGAAAATTTTTTTACAACACAAACCGAACTTTACAGTGTTCTACCATCCTGGCAACGAAGCCGTTTTTTTTAAACACCCTGCATAAAATTAATTATTAAATAATGTTTTTATTTTTGGTTAATTTCAAGTAAATGAGTCTCCTATCTTTGTCAGTTTACACTTTTTGTTGGACATTTCAGTGGCAACACTGTAAGGAGAGCCATTATTTTAAGATCGTGTCGTTCACACGCTACCGACCAAACCGTCGGTAAACCATTGATAATGCCGGTAAAATCCCATCAGCGGCCAGAAAAGGCAGCAAAATATTATACGGAAAACGATAAACGAAAAATATAGACGATTACAAACAACTAAACGAGATTCCCGCATCTTACATTTACATGCAGACGACGGTTTACATCCACTGACATGAATGATTGGTTTATTGTAAAAAAAGTCATGATTATATAAAAGATAATAGGCTGAAGTTAAACTATATCGTATGACGAGGATTATCAAGAACGCTATTTAAGTATTAAACATGAAGAGGCGCTTGCGTATGCTGCATTCCAAAACTAGTTGGTGCCCGACATAACCAATCAGTAAAATCTCAAATTTTACCAACAAATTAAACATATTCCATTTAAAATAATAATAATTCTCTTTATCACCAATTAGTGTTTGTAGAGTGTGTACATTTATAATTCAAGCATCCAAGCTTAAAATCACTTTCACCAATGCATCTTAATCTTCTAACTCTTCTCTTCTCTTATCTGTATCTTTATTCTACAATCTTTCTTTCCTCTTTACAAATTTAAAATATTAGACAGACAGGTATAAAAAGCAGTCCTTCAATTGATGCAAAAATTACTAACCACACAGATAATTTAAAAAGCAAAAGTGCAGGAGTCTTAATGAACTTGTTTCGATATTTCGACATAAATATTGCAGCAATATGTCACTGTAAGAGCAGTTACTAGGTCAAGAGTTTAAGCAAAAGATCATCACTATATTTTATATTTATATTTATATAATACATATTTATATTTAACTTCAAACTTATCTGTGATTGTTAGTAAACCCTACAAGAGTTAAGCAGTAAAAAAAACTGGATACCGGACCAGTCAGGTTACATGGAAAATTATAAAAATTAGATTATTAGTTAGAATTGTAACTTTATATAAAAATAATTAGGATAATAAGGTCATGACTCGATTAAGATAGAATACCGGTTTGGATTTCATCAAAATTCCAAAAAGGTAAGCGTGTGAAGAAAGTCTGAAAGTGCAAACCATCTTCGATACGTTCAGGAAGTGCATGGTCGTAAAATTATGGTCAGGAAAGGAATCAGTATTGGTGGATCAACTGACCTCATTCTGTTGGAGAAGTTAAAGTGAATGGTACATCACACGTGGATCAGATTCTAGCATTACCCAACTTTGTATACATGCACAACAATGCCAGACTACACACGTCAAGAACAGCAATGGCATTTTTAAAGAACAATAATATCGAACGTTACCATGGCCATCCTCAGACCTTAACTGCATTAAGCACACGTGGAATATGCTATAAAGAAGAGCTCTTCGTATGGAAAGGCCAAGAGACAATAAAAAAACCCTATTCTAGAACTTCTAGATGCTTTAAATGAGTCAAAACTGATCACTTCATTCTGAGTATAGTTCCATAGGGTCGGTCCCTGAACAGAGCCCTGTGGGGCCCCTGCAGTCATTTCTAGATGTACCCCCTTGTCTATTTAAACGTATCTGTCCTCTAGGTATTTATTGATTATTTCGATTAGATAATTAGGTATTCTTCTCAAGCTTAATTTTTCTAGGATTTTATCCCAGGAAGCCGTGTTAGAGGCGTTTTTTACATCTAAAGTGATGAGCGCTACACATCCACATATCCATGTGTGTTTAAGAGAGACCTAAAGTTTGAACCAAATCGGCTATGACTAAACTAACAAAAATTTGGAAAGATTACCACATTACGAAGGCAACATAATGCATGTTAGTTAGAACACTTATTTTTCCCATTGCCATATACGGAGAGGAAGCTTGGACCTTGAGGGCCACTGACATCAAAAAGCTAGATGGCTTTGAGATGTGGGTGTGGCTAAGACTCCTGAGGATCCCTTGGAGAGCACGTAGAACCAATAATTCCATACTAGAAAAACTGTTAATTCAGGAAAGGCTGTCAAGTGTAATAAAGAGGCGAATCCTAAAATACTTTGGACACGTTACTTAAAGAAAGGGCGAAAATCTGGAAATAGTGGTTGTGCAGGGGCAGCTGGAGGGAAAACGACCTCGAGGCCGCTCTCCAAGACAATGGATCGACCAAGTAAAGGAATTTACCGGTGCTCCGTTTCAAGAAAACATCAGGAATGCCTCAGACAGGGATAAATGGAGGAAGATTACCTAAACCACAACTTAAATGGCAACCATAAGATAACGACACTTTAGCCATGAAGTATACCACTAGAGAGAGAAAAAGTTTGAATGTGATAATTAGCGAAGAGTGTTGGCAGATAAAGAAATGAACGGGGTCCTGCATGACTTTATGAGCAGCTAGAACGAATCAAAAAAGGCACTATTGGCTCTGAATAGAGAAGTGCTGGTCCCTTCACGTATGGTAGTGGATGTTGGATTTGGCAAAAAACGCATGAAAGTAAGATTGATCAAAGAACTAACTCTGATGGATAAATAAAGTAGGGAATAGTGTGAAAAAAAAAACATATTCATGAGGCGAGTGTGAATGGGCAAGTTCGTAGAGTAGTAGATACGGTCGAAATTGTTTTAACGAAAGGCCAGATTAAGAGCACCAGCATCCGACAAGCATGTATGAAAGCGCTGATGAAAGTAGAGGAAGCGAAAGACGTGTGTAAGAATCGTAGCAAGTGAAAATAAGTGGTATCTGTCTATTTCTACGGGTAAAAGGCGTGACTATATTATAAAGTAATTTTAACATCGCTGGATGTTTCTTTGAAAGATTGTTAATTTAATTTGAAAATCAATATCCAATCGTTGATAAAAAGAAGGAAAGACGTAAAATTAAAAAGTATGGCACTTTTATTTTAGTCGCTTATATGTTCACACGTCACGTTTACAAGTTACGATTAATCACGTGTGCGTATGGTTACTTTTCTATAAAGCGTGCTCGCGTTATAATTATTTAATGGAAAAATCCACTTTGATTTATTATCAGCACTACAAACTTCTTCTTGCCTCCTTGTAAAGAAAGAGTTAAATAGATGGTGGCAATGGGATTCAGAATAGAATAATTAGTATTTGTTAATAACCATTAATCATGGCAGTAAATAGAAATTTAACGATGACCGTGTTGCGTGTACTTAGTAGTTTACAAAAAAAGGAAAAAAATTTACATCGCAACGACGATACGGACAACTTTGTATAACACGTAAAATAAATGATTCTGGGTGAAAAACAGCACAAAACAACGTATAATATATTACGCATTATTAAGAATGCTTCTAGTTTCGTGTTAACATCGTATTTCGTCACGAATGGTTTTTCTTTATTTTTTCCATAGAGGATAATGTAATTAACAACGTTGACTTTATTCTGTGTATAAAACGATTAACGCACTGAAAATATTCCAACATTATCATATGTTTTTTTTTACAATTATCTGATGAAGATGATAAATAAGCAATTTTGTTCTAACCCAATTTATCTGGGGTGAAAACTTTTAAAAGGTCCCACTCACTGATGTACCTTAGGTTAGGTTAGGTTAAAACGGTGGTTTGGAGGGAACCCACTTAGGCCTTTTGGCCCGTTGTAATTTTTTTTTTTCATGAAAATAGTCTCAAAAAGGGTAGACCTATCGTGTGGGCCGCGGACGGCCCGCACTGCGACTATTAGAAGGGGAAGGGATTATAGAAAGGAAATGATTGTGGACACGCTTTTTAAAAAGTTGCAGGTCATAGTTCTCTGGAAAAACTGATTTTGGAAGCTTATTCCATTCCGTAGCAGCCCTGTAAAAGAAGGATTCTTGCTGAAAATTGGTCCTTGTAGTGTCAATCTTGAGAGTAAATGGGTGAGACTGATCAGCGTGCCGAGTTCTTCGGCCGAATGTGGCCAATGGTGGTACAGGAGTTTTTATTTCTCTGGATCATCTGCCATGGAAATATCTGTAGAGCAATGACTGGTCTGCAACTCTTCTTCTATGTTCCAGAGGGTGAAGGGTATCTGTGAGAGTTGAGCTGTTTATCAAGCAAATGGCTCTTTTCTGAATGAAATCTAGAAGAGGAAGAGAATGCCTTGGTGCTGAACCCCAAATGTGCGAGCAATACTCCAGTAGAGGTCGGATTTGAGCCTTGTACGTCGTCAACAGTTGATCAGGAGTAAAAAACTTTCTGGCTTTCCACAGAAAACCTAGCCTCTGGCTTGCCGACTTTGCGATGTTAGCAACATGATCATGCCAAGACATATTATTGGACACCGTGACTCCCAAAATCGAGATGAAGGGACTTGGTTCAAGGGTATTTCCGGACATTCTGATGGGATGATTTGAGGAATTCACTTTCTTGGAAAACGTGGCACTTTGTGTTTTTTGGGCGTTGAACTGAACAAGATTGTTGGTTCCCCACTCGACGATTGCTTTAAGATCTCTATTGATGGAATCAACCTGTTCCTACCTGAGTCTATTTGTATCATTCACCGAAAGTGATCGATAGGATGTGAAAGTTGAGACAAGTGTGCTATCGTCTGCGAAACTGTAAATGGGGTTCGTGGTGGTTTTTAAGAGGTCGTTGATGTGTAAAAGAAATAAGGTGGGGGACAGGATGGAACCCTGGGGGACCCCGGCATTAGTTTTAAACGCATCAGAAGAAATACCGTCAACTGCCACATGTAAGGAGCAATCTTGCATGAAGCTCAAGAGCCATTGGCGCAGTTTGGTTGGGAGACCGTAGGCAGATAATTTACTTAACCGTGATCGTGATAGACGGCGGTGCCTTCCTCTCTACCGTGAGAACCAGTTGGAACTTTTAATAACAAGTGTGGGGTCTTAATTGCTGAGCTGAGATCAAAGTACGGTTGTCCTAGTACAGAAAGCCGTATTTTACTTAGAGCAGAGCAGTGGCAGAGAAGATTTACCATTGTTACCTCCTCTTTCTCATCGTGACAGCTTCTACCGAAGTAGCTTTGCAATTCCCAAGCGCCATGCATGGGATCCACCTGCCCAGTGTCCTGTTATGGTCGCGATCGCATTTCCAATGGACTCCTTGGATAGAGTAAAAATATCATTAGTTTGACGTAGATCTAGTTTAGACCAAATCTGTTTTGATGTTGTGCATGTTGGTTCATTCTGCCACCTCAAGTTGGCTTTTTGAACTACTTTGCTGTGCAGAAGGAGCCGGCAGTTTGCAATCGGTACTCCTTGCTGAGATGAGACAGATACTGCTGGGAGGGTGGTGGCATCTTTTGCTAGCTCGTCCGCCTTATATTTGCCACTGTGTCGGAGAACCCAGACAATGTGAACTCTAAACTTAGCTGCTAACTCATTCAGGGCGGCTCGGCATTGCACCGCTGCCCTAGAGGTCAAGTAGATCGAGTTCAGTGTTTGATAGCAGCCTGGCAGTCGCTACTAGTGTGTTTAGTTAACGTGTAACCTGTAACACAAAATCCGCACAATACATTGCTTTTAACTAGAAGAATCAGAACAATCACTATACTTACTCAAAAAGCTTTATTCTCTTAATCTTTTTTACTAATTTAGTATTGTCGATGTATCTTTATGGTTTAACTTGTTTAAGTAGCGTTATAACCTCTGCTTCTTTTCTTAGCTTAGGTACATACCTCACTCTGAATGAGGCATGTAAAAAAACAAAAATTCATGTATTTAGTGTCTCCTAATCGGTGATTTGGATATCTTAACAACATATTGTTACGGATTGTATGTGAGCTGTGTGGTAAACACTTTTAAAACCAATACTGTTCTTTGTTATGATCGCTTCCCCTTTTATACCTCTATATCACAATTCTAGATCATTCCAACTGTTTCTCCACCCTTCGCGACGCGGCTTCAAGAGGTTGCTCGACCTTGCGAGACCCCGTTGGCGGTCGGCAAAGCGGTCTAATACGGACCCTAGCCGCGGTCGATTCCTCAGTTGCCGACAGGACCGGATTTGTAACAATATCATAACCTTTTTTTATAAATATGCTTAATAGACAGATAACTTTTGTTATAGGTTTATAATTGTGTAGATAATAATAAACCCAGTGATTATGTCGACACTTACTTCAATTGAAATCCAGGGATTAATCAGGAACACTTAATTTTCGTGATAATTTAGAGTTATACGTTTAAGAATGATCTATCATAATATTTATTGTTCTTTTGATTTCCTTTGTGGTACAAATAAATTAAAATGTTAACAACTGGGTGAGTTTAAAGGGAAATGGACTGTTATTTGAATACTAGTGAATAAAATAATAAAAAAGTGTATTATATGAAGATCAAGAGATTCCTTAAAAAAAGAGCCACTCACCTTTGCGTTCGTCGTTGATTCTTAGACGTATTACTGGCTGGAATGTTGTCTTATTAGCATCAGTACGATAACGTTTTTAGTTTAACGTTTATATTTTGGTACACAAGGGAAATAATTTATCCCTTACTGGTCCGGGCGAGCTCTTTAAATACTAGACGAGAGTTTGGTGACGAGAAAGCGTCTCTCCGATCTTCTTTTATTCCTCGGGAAGTAGATTATACACAACTGTACACTTGTAAGCCAGACATCCGCACTGCGTTGTTATACTCCCATGATCTCGAGTGGTCCAAAGAAATCTCTTATTTATTTGACATTATAATTAGGAAGCAATAATAAATTAAAAAACTCTGGGTGATATTTACAAAAACAAAACATCTACTCTATTTTTTATTGTAATTTATTTTAAAAATATTTCTACAAAAAATTTAAACTACGTAATAACTAATAAAAACGTTTGTATTAAAGCAAAATATATTACAGTTCGTCAAAAACAAAATCTAAAGTAGGTAACTAATTAAATACTTAAATTAACCCATAAATATGTTTATTTATTTTTTTATACAATTCCTGTTTTTCTGTTATAGAAAACACGCTATTAATACTTTAACAACTAGTTCTGAATGTTTTTTTGTAAATATTTTATTTAAAATATAATGAGCACTAAAATCATAATAAATTATTATTAATATTGTTTTAGTTCGTTTTTTCAACATGGCAGTAAACACAAATAAATGTTATTTTTTTTATAAAGAACACATACAATTAAAGGCAGTAATGTATGGCAATGATTAATATCACAAAAAAGATTATTTTTACTACTTAAAAAAATTAAATCAACAGAATGAAAAGGAAAATATCTGCCTGGTTTTTAGGTAAAACAGCTTCTGGCAATATTTAAATACTAATGATTATTACTAAAATTGACTTTTTAATTCAGCAAAATTTTTAAAAAAAAACCTGTGTTAAACTACTAAATTAATTCCTTTTCCTTAATTTTGTTGATTCTCTAAATTTACTGAATTTAAGAATACGAATATATTTTATTACTTTAATATTAGCAGACTTACGGAAATTTTGATAATTACACTATTTTTTTTATTTGAAGACAGTTATCTATCTACTTTTCTGTCACAGTTATTCTCACATTCAATATCAAGGGTTTCTGGTACGTTTCAGATTCCAAAATGACTGTTTCCGGTCGGCCGTGAATGGTCAAATTAAATTCACCGGCTTGCTTTAATCGCTTTTTAAAATGTAGCGCCCACACTCCGTGCTTTTTGATCAGTTCGAATTTATTTTCTTCGTTACCTCTTACTATTGTGTAGATCATTTCAGTCTGAAACAAAAAAAATTCACGTCGACAATTTTGATTTACCAAAAGGTAAATGTTATGTTTATACTTATTATCTAAACCACATTTTCCATTCAATTTTATTATTTTTTTATATTTTTACCACAAACTAAAATGATTTAAAAAAAAAGATATACACAATTTAAAATAAAAAAGATTATAGTCTGTTTACTTGGCGTGTATAGCTAGTGAGCTGAAAAAAAAAACGATTTGTTTTATTATTTGAAACATGTTTTTTCAGAAAAAAACAGTGGTTTTTTTTTTAGAAACATTGTTTTCCTTAATAAAAAGAGTGAAGAAGAAAAACTAAATAAATTCACACATATCTGCGGAACTATCAGCAGAACATTAAAGAATATTTAAATTTTCAAGAGTCGCTACCCTACTGATGTTCGGGCGAAGATACCAAGTATCAACCTAAATTCAAGAATCAAGATATATACTGCATACATGCAACGGAGGGGTTTTAGTGAGTATAGCCCTTTATACGAAGAGAAGAGTCTCACACTACCCTCGCAGGGAAGAACCATTGCGAGGGTGTCCCTAACGGATTTCCCCTTCAACCACCAAAAAAAAATAATAATAAAAGAATAAAACAAGAAACGATACACAAATAAAATTAAATAAAATTTTACAAAACGATAGCTGTAGCAACCCTCTTATACGGTAGTAATGTTTGAACAACAACGAAAAAATAAGAAAGTAGAATACAAGCACAAGAAATGAAATTTTTAAGAAGAGTGAAAGGTTGCACAAAAGTGGAAAGACTAAGAAACAGAGATATAAGAACGGAATTAAACATCTTTAACATAAACGAGAAAATAAAAGTAAGTGGAAAGAATACGTAGAACGGATGCAAAAAAATAGGATACCTGCTAAAGTCAGATTTTATGAATGTCGTGGAAGAAGAGATGTTGGAAGGCCGAGAAAAAGATGGGTAACGTACAGGGCAAAGTGCCTAAAACCTGAAGTGAAGAAAAAGCAAAAATGTTTGGCAAAAGTAGTAGGCAAGCGTTTTTAAAATGTTTAACAACGGGTTTTTAGGACTCCAAATAAGAAGGATTGTGGATTAATAATAATCCATATTGGAAAGGATATTTTTGTATATGGTGGTTATCTTGCACTTGCATCAAAATCTACCAAAGATTACCACGATGAAATTAATTCCGAAGTTATTAAAGAGATCCAATTCCGATGATCAAGTCATATTAGCGTTATGTGAAAAGGAGTTGCAGGCGATGGTTAAATCAAAGGGATGGAAATAAATGTAAGCAAAACGAAAGAAATGGTTTTTGAAAGAGAAGAAAGCTTGACAAACTGTTGAGTTTCGATTAAGGGAGAAAGAGTGGAACAATTAAATAAATTTGTGTACTTGGGTTCAAAGTTAACGAGAGGTGAAGAGTATGACAGTGACATTAAGCGAAGGTTGTTAGCAGGAAAACAAATGAATGGGGCACATCATAGCTTTATGAATATCCAGAAAGTGTCAAAAAAGGCACGTCTGGAGGTGCATAGAGGTGTGTTGGTTTCTACACTTATGTATGGTAGTAAATGTTGGGTTTGGCAGAAGAAGCATGAAAATAGGATTAATGCTGCGGAGATGAGTAGTCTGAGATGTATAGCCGGAGTGATTCGATTGGATAAAGTAAAGAATAGTGAGATAAGAGAACGCTGTGGTGTAAAAGAAGATGTGGTTACAAATATAGATAAAGGAATGCTTAGATGGTTTGGACAAGTAGAAAGGATGGATGAAGGAAGATTGACGAAATAAATTTATAAGGCGAGTGTAAATGGACAAGTCGGTAGAGGTCGACCTCGGAGAATATATCTCGATCAGATCGACATTGTTTTAAAGAAAGGCCAGGTCAAGAGTACCAACAACCAACGAGCATGCATGAGAGCACTGATGAAAGTAGAGAAAGCAAAAGATGTGTGCAATACCCGTAGCAAGTGGTCGCGCAAGAAAGTGGTCTCGTAAGAAAGTGGTCTCTGCCTACCCCTATGGAAAAAAGGCATGACTTTCTGTATGTATGGAATTCCCGTTAGTTAGAGTTAGTTCATAGTTTTTGATAAAGTTAGCTATTTAAGGTTAAAGAAACCATTACCCACAGCAAAAAAACAGTTTATAAAAGACTGGTTAATTGAACAGGGAATCACTACCAACAATGATATGTTAAAGAAAGAACTATTATTGTTAGCATGGCATCTAAAAAATACGTTATTAATGAAATGGCTAAGAAATGTAGAATTACTGTTCTTTGATTACCTCTATATTACTGCGAATCAAATTAGGTCGAGCGTATTTGGGCACAAATAAAAGGATATGTGGCTTGTCGTATTGTAACATTTTAACTTATTAATATTTGACAATTTTTATTGCAATCATTATCAAAAATTAAATTTTAATGCATCATTTACAATATTAAATTTTTTAATCCCCACTCCTAAATATGGATTTTAAAATTTCATCCTTATTTATAATTTTATGGTTGTATTGTTCATGTACCCAAAAAGGGACAGACTTATGGGAAAACAAGGTGGTCAATTTAAAATAAAAATATCAGTGGTCTGAGTGCGACCCGAGAGGTCCACACGACTAACTTCACAGTGGAAAGAATGAATATGTTTTGTTGTTATAATTATTATTATTAAAATTATTATAAAAAACTATTTCAAATTGTTTACAACAAATTATAATTGTCATTTACACAATATTCTGTTTATATCAACCGTATTCTTTCAAACTTTTTCTTATCATTTCATAAGCGGGAGCTATTTTAAATTGTTTATAACAATTGAACATTTTTTTTAATTATTATGATTAATAATAATTTGTTAGAAACAATATTTAATTGTTATAAACAATGCTCGATTATTACTAACAATAATTTTTCACTGTTATAATATCTTCAATGCTATTCTCTCAATACTGACACAAGTTTAAAATTTTCTAATTCCTATTTTTGTTTTCTAAAACTAGCTATTTTTTTTTGTGAAATATTGTCATCATATTTTTCATACAAATATTCCTAACGTGCAATAATCATATTATTTAAAAGATCTTAAAATTCTGTATTAAAAATAATAAATAATTTATAAATTACAAAATTCAGGTAGTTTACCATTTTTTCCAGTTTTTTTATTCTCCATGAAAAACAGCTCGACCGATTTTGTTAAAAATCTAGTCAGTTCTAAGTTGCGTAATAATGCAATTGGTCCCACGTCGATATCATTTTTTGTTCTCGTGATAATCGAGACGAAAAATAATTCTGAACGCACATATGAACATACGTACATACACACACACAGACGTCCACTTAAAAACTATTGTATTCGACTCCGGGGACCTTGAAATGTGGAGACATGTCAAAGTTCGGGATTCGCAAAATCGGACCCATTACTATAACTTACCACTGCGGAGTTAATTAAACTATATAAATGGGTTTATGCGAGTATACATTTATTTTACATAGCGCCACTCTGATAAAGATAAATTCTTTCGGTAACCTGTTATACACGCCAAGCGAACGAAGTATAAAAAACTAAATTTCCATTGGTAAAAGGGACATACCTTTATAGCAGGCTGAATCTTAATAATTCTTGTGCGGTGCCTTGTTTGAGATAAATTAAGCTCGAGTTCAATTGATTCGTCGCTGTGTTTGTGTCTTTTAAATCTTTTAATACTGTGTAAATGCTCTGTTATATTGTTATTATGCAAAGCTCTAGCTAATCTCATCCGTCTGGAAGATCTTCTGTGCCTTCCGTTGACCTGAAAATATAAAATGTATATTTAGAGTTTTATTAACGCTTTAGATTATTATTGTTCGCATTTTAAATTTTTTGTTATTTATATTCTACTCGTTACTTTTATTATTAGTCCAATAAAAAATACTCACTTTGCATGAGAAGCATCCTTCAGTTGTGATTAATTTATCTTTGGATCCCGTGGGATAGTCCTCGTCGATGGGATATACGGGAACGTCTCCGATATCTTGACCGTATCCTGGGTATGTAGGCGTGATGGTAGATAGACAATGTCCTTGCCCGATGCGTTGGTATCCTTGTGGACATCCGCAGCTGTATCCTGATCCTCGGGAGTTGCAGCCGAAAGCGCACGGTGCTCCCGAGCAACTGGAGCTAACCTATAAAAAGTTTCCGACTTTAACGTAAAGATGGCAGCACTCGTTAATAAACGCTAGGGAATCTTTTGACTGATACCAGAGAGTAGAGACGTAAATAGAAGTTTTTTTTCTAATGGGTCACTGTGGCCGGAAAATTTAGTACGACCCAGTGTCGTTAGATGGCAGGACAGCATAGTTTCGGATTTTCTTCAGTTGTTGGGCGAAACTCAAGAGTTCGTAATATAAAGGTGGGAGCAAATCCCCTCTCTTTCATAGGCTGATTGCACTGATTGCACGTGTCGCCGCCTGATGGTTGGAGTACGGAAACTTGCATCCATGGTGTCGCCACCTGATATTTTTGGTGGGAACTTCGCAGTTTGGGGTGATCTGGGGTGATCGCCAAATACAACGCATCATTAATCTTCTATTTACGTCTCTATTCACTGCTGATACTTACCAAAATGTCAGTCATTTTGGATTCGCAGTTGTTTAACAATCGTGTAGTTAAGTCAATGTGAGTGTTTTTGTGAAAATGGATAAAATCTAGTATTGAGCTGTCATTAAAATTTTTTTTTAAAAGACAATACGCCTACGCAAACGGAAGATAAGTTGGACGCTGCGTTCGGAGATTTTGCATCATCATTTACCACCGTGAAATTTAGGGCAGCTGAATTTAAACGTGGCCGTACCAGCATGGGAGACGTTGAACGTTTGGGACATTCTAAAAATGCAACCACTGACGATAACGTCGCTTAAGTTCACCAAATCTACCCGCGTACCCAATACTCCAAACCAACATTTTTGATCTCTTCCTCACGACACATACCGACCAGTACCCACTCTATATAACCTCTCCACTCGGAAAATCTGATCATAAACTCATCTCTGTGGAAAACGCTAGAGTCCAACCCAATTTAAAAAAAGGAAAGAATACTATTTCTGCGAATTATCGCCCTATTGCATTGCTCTCAGTCATATCCAAAGTTATGGAAAAAGCGATCAACATAGAACTCATCAAATATCTGGAGAAATTTGAGATAATTCATGACAGACAATATGGATTTCGACAACTTCAGTCTACTGGAGATCTGGCTTATGTCACTCAGCTCCGGACAAACACTATCGAAAAGTTTGGTGAATCCCGTGCATTGAATATATCTAAAGCCTTCGACCGCGTTTGGCATCAGGCATTGTTAAGCAAATCTCTCTTGTTTATAAGTAAATATAATTAAATTAATTACCTGAATGCAAATATTAAGACTGTCATCGAACTGATAACCTTCGGGACATCCACACCTGTAGCTTCCCAAAGTATTAAAACAATTGCCGCTGTTTCCACATGGATTATTATTGCATTCATTTTCATCCATGCAATTATTGGAAAAGGGATGAAGAGTGTATCCTTGTGGACAACCGCATCTAAAATAAAGGCCAATGCAACCCATCAAATATTTTATTTACAAATATTTCTCAAAAAAATATTTTCGGATTGTTAAATCATGTAATAAAATAATACAAGCTAATGGTGCGAAATAGTAGAAAGAATTTTACGAGAATAATGTTAGTTTTTCTACGACCAATGTGGATTCTACAACAATTACATATTGATGAATGGATATAATTTTTTAAATATGATGAATCCTGATACATTATTCAACAGCTGACAACCAATCACCAACTTCAATATTCAGGATCCAACAGGCTGAGACCAATGAGGAAGCTGCAATAGAACAGCTTTTTCATAAGTGGGCTCTGCTTCTCTAACTCGATATCGCGAATGTCATGTTCATTCTGATGAACTGGCATCTCGACTATTCGATTACGACAATAAGATGGAGAATTTAGCGAGTAATAGTTAAGATCTGCGATAGTCGTAGAGAAATTATAGTCTTCTAATCGCGTATAATAGCTATTATTCTATCGGATGATTCCAAAACTTGCCTGCGGTTCGTTTCGAAATTTTTATCCTTGAGAATAATAGCCATTATTATACGCCGGTTGAATAATATACTATACTATAGTTACTAGGTACTTATCAAGTCATTCTTACACTTGATGTTTTTAAAGAAGTTATGAATTACCTGTATCCGGCAACCAAATTTTGACATCCTTCTTGACATTTAGTATCGTCAGCACACTCGTCTATATCCAAGCAATATGTACCACTTTGGTCCAATTTAAATCTTCTTGGACAGATGCATTTGAAGCTTCCCAAAGTATTTACGCATCTTCCCGGTTTCGGGCACACTCCTGGTTCCTCACACTCGTTAATATCTAGAAAAATTATCATTTGCATGTGGCCGCTTAGAGGGCGCGTCAGATGAAACGTTAGCAATTATCTACGGAGGGTCGAGATAAGAAGAAGAACAATATTTTATTGAAAAATTGTCCACCAAAATGTTATACTAAGGTAGCGCTGGTGGACGTGATGTTAGATCTGAATTTAGCTGTTTTGATAAAGTAAATTTACTCAAATGGAAATAGATACGCAACAATTTTTAAACAAAACAATTGTGCAGTAAAAAGTTGCTCAAGTGAACGTGAAAGTAAAAAGTGCACATCATCCTGTGACCTTTTTCCCAACAAATTTGGCGTTCTTTTTAAAAACAATATTCTCCTACAGTAACGTCATCTTAATTCAATACACTTTCAGGGACATTTTTTAACACAGAGTTTGTTTTCCTTGTCTCTACCCTCCATACAATTAACCCAACGTTACCCTGCGATCGTTTTTATTTCACTAAAATCGTGTCTTATCCTTTTACAAACATTGTTTATCGATTTTAAACATTTTAACCCCTGTAGATATCTTCTTCTTCTAGTGCCGTACGCTTTTTATTGTAGCGCGTTGGCGATCACGTGTTCATTGAGTAATGTGAAGCGTGCCATCTTCGGCTCTTCTAAATATCGTGGCGGCTTTCGCGATGTTACACCAGTTTCGAATATTGCGAAGCCATGAATGTTGTTTTCGGCCCGGTCCCCTTTTTCCCTCGATTTTTCTTTCTTTTACAATGTTCAGTAGTTCAGTTGTTCTTGCTCTTTGTAAGACTTGCTCGTTTGATATATGATCTACCCAGGGAATCTTGAGTAACCTTCTCAGGATCCACATTTCAAAGGCCTCGATTCCTTTAAGGGATTTGGCCTTTAGTGACCAGGTTTCTGCTCCGTATAGTAGTATTGGCCATATATAGCACTTGACGACTCGCAGCCGGAGATTCAAGGGTATTTCTTGTCGTAGGAGGTAGGTTTTGAACCTGACAAATGTGATTCGAGCGATAGCCACACGTATTTTGACCTCATCATCATTATCCCACTTATCGTTCAGCGTTGTGCCAAGATACTTAAACTTGTTCACTCTCTCGATCTGCATATTATCGATGTAGAGGTGAGCGTTCTCATGAGGCTGCCGACTCACTATCATTAGTTTGGTTTTACTTACATTGACATCGAGACCAAAATCTTTTCCTATGGTGTTTATAACATTTATGGTTGCTTATAAATCCTCTATGTTATCTGCTAATATAGCTGTGTCATCGGCATAACGCAAATTGTTAATGGGAATGCCGTTCACCTTGATGCCTCTTGGGTTTCCTTCCAGTGCCAGTTAAAAAATCCTTTCCACGTAGACATTGAACAGCATTGGAGATAGTATGCAACCCTGTCGGACCCCTTTAGCAATAGTTATGTTCTTTGTGTGCTGTGAGTCATGAAGTCGCAGCTTTGCTGTTTGGTTCCAATATAGTTTGTGTATTATTTGTATATCTTTTTCATCAATTCCTGTCTCTCGTGAGATAGGTAGGAGCATATCATGTCGTACGTTGTCAAATGCTTTTTGTTAGTCGATGAAACATATAAATACGTTCTTTCGTTGGTCATAGCATTTCTGTACTAGCAATTGCATGCAGTATAGGGCTTCTCGTGTGCCTAGGCCATTTTTAAAGCCAAACTGGGTTTCGCCAGATTTTTCTTCGCACTTTTGGTATATTCTTTTGTGGATAATTTTCAGGAATGCCTTTAGTGCATAGCTCATAAGGCTGATGAGTCGGTGGTCTTCGCATGTTTTAGCGTTTGGTTTTTTAGGGATTGCGACAAAGGTGGAAGTTAGCCAATCGATTGGGATCTCTCCAGTGTCATATATGTCATTAAAGAGTTTGCACAACCTTTTGGTGTTTACCAGTTTTAATACTTCCGTATGTATGTTATCCTGACCAGATATCCTGTAGATATAAACATTTTTTTTATAATACGAGGGCAGTTTAATAAGTCAGTGACTTTTTGAATTTACCGCGCAGTTACTTCAAATGCAACAGTGCTGCCGTTAACTATAATCTATAAGTGGGCAACTTTCTAATTTTGAGCAAGCTACGTCGTGCAGTTGGTGTTTGATAGCCGTTCAAAGCAGACAACCTCGTGAATTTTTACGAAAATGGAAAAAAGTGAATTTCGTGTGCTGATTAAGCATTACTTTTTACGTAAAAAATCCATCACTGAAACTAAGGAAAGACTTGATAAATACTACGGGGACTAGGCGCCATCAATTTCAATGGTTAAGAAATGGTTTACAGAGTTCCGTTGTGGTCGTACCAGCACTAGTGACGCCGAACGTCCAGGTCGCCCAAAAGAAGTAATCACGCCGGAAATCGTCGATTTAATCCATGAAATGATATTGGATGATCGGAGAATAAAGTGCGTGAGTTGGCTCATGCTGTAAGTGTATCTCAACTGAACGGGTACATCATATTTTACACGAATATTTGGACATGAAAAAACTCTCTGCGAGATGGGTGCCGCGATTGCTCACACTCGACCATAAGCGCAATCGTGTGACCACTTCAAAAGAGTGTTTAGCGATGTTCAGCCGTAATCCGGACGAATTTTTGCGCCGTTTTGTTACTGTGGATAAAACATGGATCCATCACAACACGCCAAAGACCAAGGAACAATCGAAACAGTGGGTTGCTCGGGGTGAACGTGGACCAAAGAAGGCGAAACAGAGTCTGTCAGCCAACAAGGTCATGGCCACAGTTTTTTGGGATGTACGCGGTGTCATTCACATCGATTACCTCAAGAAAGGTAAAACGATCACCGGCGAATATTATTCAAAGCTTTTGAACAGATTCGACGTTGATTTGAAGCAAAAACGGCCGCATTTGGCGAAGAAGAAAGAGCTGTTCCATCAAGACAATGCACGTGTGTACACTTGTCTAGTCACGATGACCAAAATCCACGAATTGGGATACGAACTGCTACCCCATCCAGCATATTCTCCAGATTTAGCCCCCTGCGACTATTTTCTGTTTCCAAACCTAAAGAAATGGCTGGGCAGTAAGAAATTTGAGTCGAATGAAGAAGTCATTACCGAAACAAACGCATATTTTGAGAGCTTTAAAAAAACCTATTATTTGGAGGGAATAAAAAAATTAGAAAAACGCTGGACTAAATGTATCGAGCTAAAAGGTGATTATGTAGAAAAATAAAATGTTTATTTGCGGAAAAAAATTTGTTTTATTCAAAAAGTCACTTACTTATCAAACCGCCCTCGTACTATACAGTAATTGAGCAAATCTGAAATAGTATTTATAAAAAAGGACCTATTTGTACCTAAGCTACAAAAAATATTCCGGTGCCGTCTTCTTTAGAAGGTTGATTACAACTTTTTTAACTCTGTCCACCGCTGACCTAAAAAGTTGGATTGACGAACAGTTGAACCACTCTCTCAAGTTGCGCAGCCACGACATTTGTCTACGACCTATGCTGCGTTTGCCAACAATTTTGCCCTGCATAATAACAGAGTCCTCCTCTCATAACGTGGCCCAGGTACTGTAGTTTTTGGATTTTCGTCTCATTCACAAGCTCTGTCCCTTTTCCTAGTCGTCTGAGTACTTCTTCGTTAGTAATTCGGTTTACATACGATATTCTGAGTATTCTTCTGTATAGCCACATTTCGAAGGCTTTCAATTTTTTTAACGATATTTCATTCAGTGTTGCTGCTTTTATGCCATATAGAGGAGAGTAGAGAATATGTAACATTTTATCATTCGTATTTTCAGTCTTTGATTCAACGATCGGTTACAAAAGAACTGCTTCTTCCTTAAAAACGCGTTACGGGCTATTTCGATCCCTGATCTTTATTTCTTTGAAGAGTCATTGCGAGAGTCTTTTATAGTTTCTAGATATTTATACGTAGAAACTCTTGTTTATGGTCAGCTGGACGTTTGTATTTACCGTTTTAGAAAGTACCAAAAATTTTGTTTTATTCAGGTTCATTTTCCGGCCATATTTAGAACATGTTCTTCTTCTTCTTATGATGCATCTCCTATCGGAGGTTTGCTATCATCACAGCTATCCGGACCTTATTGACTGCAGCTCGAAAGAGTTCAACATTGCTACAATTAAACCAGTCTCTTAGGTTTTCAAGCCAAGACAATATTCCAATATTCCTCCTTTCACCAATCTTTCCCTAAACTATCAGCTGGAGAAGTGCGTATTTGGGTCCTCTCAGTATATGACCTAGATATTAAAGCTTTCTCTTTTTTATGGTCATCCGATTTAGGACTTCCACATTAGATATCTTTTCTGTCTGGATATTCTGGATATTCTACGGTAGCACCACGTCTCGAAGGCTTGTAGTTTGTCTGTGTGATTCTTCTTGAGAGTCCATGCCTCCACTCCATACAAAAGCGCGGAAAACACGTAACAACGCAGCATCCTCATCCTAAGTCCAATCTTGATATCTCGACTGGTAAACAACTTTTTCATTTTCGTAAATGTTGACCTGGCTATCTCTATTCTCGTTCTTATTTCTCTTGTTTGGTCATCCGATTGTTCTATCCAGGCTCCCAAGTATTTGTATGACTGCATATTCTCTATTAAGATGTCTGCTACTGACACGTTTACATGGTTGTGATTTTAGGGGAACTTTGTAACTACCCTTAGCTTGGTTTTCTTAAGATTTATCTTTAGACCGTATTCGTTACATCGATAATTTAATTTCTATAGAAGATTTTGTATGTTTCTTTCATTTCTCGTTAACAAGACGGTGTCATCAGCATATTGCATATTATTTATAACCTCTCCGTTAATAACTCTACCTACTGATTCTTCTTTAACATGTTGTATACACCCAATGAACAATCCTTTGTAAGTCATCAATGTTCTCTGTAAGCAAGACTGTGCCGTCCGCATATCTTATGTTGTTGATAGGCTTCCCATTTACGACCACACCGGCTGTTTCTTGGTCACGAGTTTGCTCCCTACCAAATTTTGTATAACGCGCCTTAAGAAGTTTTCACTTTATTAACATTATTTTTGCTGTAATAGTATTTATCATACACACAAATTAAATAGAGTAAGCTATCTTTAAGCCCTAATTTAGGCAAATAAATAACATTCGTTGTTAATATCCCACTCCAAAATACCAGAAGTAATAAAGAATCACTTTATTAAAATATTACGGCTATCTAAATATCTGAGTAACCAAAACTGAAATGCTGCTCAGGATTAAGAGCGTTAATAGCTTCGAAAAGAAATGATGTAATCGATTTCGACATGATTATCCCATCAATAATTTATACATAGAAACAGAATCTACATATCTTAACGGGAAATAAGAATATCCAAATCTTTTTAAAATTAATAAAAATTGAGATTAAAATATAAATATATTTACTGCATTTACTGAATTAATAATGATTTCTTTACGAATTCATTATTTTTTCAACGCATTCTTAGTATTTAATGATATCCAACAAAAAAAAAACAGTTTTTACCTTGGCAGTTGTCTCCAACTTGATTGTATCCTTCGTCACAGGAACATTTGTAACTTCCTTCGGTGTTTATACAATTTTGTTGGCAAATGTTTTGTCCTGTCAAACATTCATCCAAATCTCTACAGGTTAAACCATCGGGATTGAGCAGGAATCCAGGGGGACACGAACAAATGTACCCACCTTCTGTATTCTGACAGTGATATTGACAATGGGATGTGTTCGTGTAACATTCGTTGATATCTACATATTTAAATACAATACCATTATTTATGTTATAAATGAAAACATTCTAAACGTATTCGGAATTTGTATGAGTATCGACTTTGCTGAACTATTAAAAAAAACGAGCGAGCCTTACAGTAATCGCATATGATGTGTAACATTTGACATCTCACCTTAGTAATAAGCAATTTTAAAATTATATTCATAAAAATGGGTCAGGTATTATTTGAACTGATTTTAAATAACAAACAATAATTCTTTTTAATGAAAATTGTATTTTATTTAATTGATACTTACAGTGACAGAAATCAACCTCAAAATTTAAGAAAGCTAAATACTGAAATATTTTATTCGAATAATTATTTATTATTACTTACTTGAATTTTTGAATCAATAATCTGCACTTTATTGAGACTTATTATCAACAGTAAATATTTATTTATATAGTTTACGCATTTAACAGCAAACTTAATTCACAACACTCTCAGAAAATTGGTTGACGTCTATCTGATGGCCACCTCTAACCGCACGCTCATTCGTTAAATTAAATATCGTGTGCTTCCGCGACTTCACATTTCCGAAATCAATGCCACAAATTAGGAGTAAGCGAGAAGAAAGATATTACACATGCAAGAAAGCGAGAGCAACGATGTTACACATCAAAAAAATTAAAAAAAAAAATTCAATAATTTGTTCTAAATTAATAATAAAAGTTTAATAGTGCAACGAAGGGTCTTTTCTATATTTGCATAGTTAAATAAATAAATTACCCTACCTAAGCAATAAAGTCTTGAAGGATCAGGTCTAAATCCTTTATAACAAATACATCTGTATGATCCTAGCGTGTTGATGCATTCACCATTTCTACATAAATCTGGTATTGCTTCACATTCATTAATATCTGAAGAGATACAATACAAAAGTAATTATGGTTACAAATGGACAATAATAATCAGATATTTATTAAAAAAAAAGACGGAGGTGACATTCGGTATAACAAGGGAAATGATTTAATGAATATTCTCGAGTTTTGAATAATTTTTTTTTCTCTGCATTGAAACTGCAACTGGTCAAGTATGACTAACCAGCAATTTTGCTTTAAGGTACTTAAAAACTAATGACCTAAATCTAAGATATCACCCACTGATGTTTCTTAACTTTGAATTATTAAAATTGTAATTTTTGTATGTTTTAAAATTTACATTTTATAAGTAAATGAGTAGGAATGTTAATTTTTTTTGAAAAAGTTCAACATTCATTTGAGGTTGAGATTCATAACTATAGGGACATAGGCTAAGGGTGGGTGATTTGGATTAAAATATGACGATAGGACCAAAATGCCTTAATAAAATATTGCTGTTAAATTTGAAATTTTGTTTTCATTTTTTGCTAATAATTTCACTGTAAATTTATCAATTGTTATCAAAATCGGTAGAGAGACATAACTTTAGACAAGGAATATTATTTTACATTTTGTTACAGGAAGCGCCATGTGAATGATGCCTGATGATGAAATCTACTGGTAACTTTTATTGACGAAACTTTTTAGTAATTTTAATTAAAACGTATGACGCAGACATCATTTTTACGTAATATTGGTACTTATGGTTAGACATGACGATTTCATTCGGGAAAAACGCAATTGAACAATTCAGAGTCTCTTCTAATTTTTCACTACATTTTTCCCAGCTCTTCTGTTTTCCTCCTTTCACTTTATTTTTTAAAACAATTTTTTCCTATTTTATGTGATAAGAATTTTCTCTATTTTTCTTTTTGCAGAGGCTGAATCTAAAACGCTATTTTTAAAGTGCTTTCAGATTCATTATTTATAAAATCAACAATACTTGTTTTAATATCAAATCAAATTTTTAAACATTTTTTTATCGTAAATATTTAGGCACCAATTAATAAATGTTTGTTAAGAAACAAAGAAAACTTTTGTTACCGCTCTAACCTTTATTGTTTTGGTTAATTTTTTTTTGGGGAAAAAAGATTCAAGGGAGTTCAAGTAAAAATTAATTTTTTTTTCCATCTCTATTTTAGGCGATTCGCCTGTTCTAACTTCGTTACCATGCCTGTTCAGGTGTCAAATTGTCACTACATCTTTTTCTAGGTCTGCCTATGGTGACCTAATGGTGATTTGTCACGTGCTATTTTTACGATTCTTGTATTGTCCATCCGGTTGATGTGTTGGTTCCATTTATTTTTTCTACCCAGTAGCCAGCAATTCACATCATCCCCCACCCCGCACGTTTTACTGATATTCGTTCTCTGTCCAGCAGTGTTTTTCTGGCAATCCTTCGAAGTATTTTCATTTCGGTTGTCTCCAACATCCGCCTGATTTTCGCTGTTTGGGTCGTGTTTCGGCTGTGTGGACTTCGTTTCTTTTCTTATATGTTTATTTCGCCAGATTGTGTTGTTGAGATATGCTACTATTCTAGCCGCTTTGTTGGTCTGCTCGCGTACTTCGGCCTCAACGTCCTTATATCCAGATATCTCTACGCCGAGGTAGTTGAATTTCGTTTCGTAATGGATGATTTATCCATCGACAGCCAGTTTTGGAAGAGGCCTAATTTTTCCCCATCCGTTTCAGCATTGTATGCTTTTTGTACCTTTCTAGCTCCTTAGTATAGTCCCATTTTTTTAATTCTTTTGTTAAGGAGTAGAAGCTCTTGTACTGATATTGCCGCAGGTGAATCACTCCCTTGGTTTTGTATACAACCCAGGTAGTGCCTTTATTCGAAGAAAATATGAGTGGCTGTTTCCTCCCCCTCATTACATAATTTGCATATAGGTTCTGTGTCAAACACGCCTATATTGTGAAGATTTTTTCTAAGTTTTTCCCTACTGAGCGAGAGCAGCTTCCTTGCCTGCTTAGGTAAGGGTTCTTTTAGTTTTACTTTGCTGTGCCTAGCTCACTCTGACTGTTCTCACTTTAGCTGATGCTAAGAGTGGATCCAGCTATTGATCGCTGCTTTAACGCTGGCCTTGGGTATCCCTTGGGTGTTCCAGAGCCCCGCCTAGCTAGTTTTTCCGCTTCTTCGTTACCAGAAATACCTTTATGCCCTGGCACCCACGACAAGGTAACCTTGTTATGCTTAGCCAAGGTTCGTATGTTTCCGGCACATTCCCGGACAATTTTTGAGTCTAGTCTCCGTGATGCCAAAGCTTTGAGTGCCGCTTGACTACAGCCAGCTTGCTGGTGTTCTGGTGTCCAAAAACAAAATTTTTTGTATTTCTTTTTCATTCTTAGATACAAACCATAAAGAAAATATTACTGAAAATCCATCTGATTTTACGAGATGGTTCTTTTGATTGTAATTATGGATTTAATTATTTGATAAAACTTGTCTCTCGATGACTGTTTTATGCTGTCTTTAAATAAAACAGATTGTTTTTTTAAATTTATTTGTAGAGACAAAACATTTAAATTATTTAAACCCTTTTTCTATCGATTACTATTAATTAAATAATATTTAATTAAAAAAACTACTTCACCTTTTCCATCGACTAAGAATCCGCTGTCCAAACATAATTCTTGATATTGAGGTGTGTATCTGGATGGACATAGCTCGCATTGAGGTCCCCATGCCTCTCCCATAGAACAGCAACAATCGGCTCTTGTGGATAATTTAAGTTCATTTTGAGGAGCTCTACATCTTCCGTTGTATAATTGTCTATAACACATTCCTTGCCGTTTGTCTATTTAAATAATCAAGAATTAAATTAATCAATTTGGCGAAAAAAAGTAAAAACTGTGAACTAATTTGCATCGTCAAGGACCCTAACGGTAAACTAGCAGAAAATAATGCATAAATATTTTTAAACTACGGTCTACCAACAAGTCGAATTATATATCCTTTAAAATTAAATAAAATATTAGGTGTTTTGTAATAAAGTAACATTTCATACCAACGCATCGTTTGCCATCTTGACTAGGCTCAAAACCATCTTCACATTCACACCTATAACTTCCCTGCAAGTTGATACATCTGCCATTGTGACACACGTTTCCTTTGTTACATTCATTGATATCAACACAATCATCAGTTAATGCCACTTGACTATATCCTTCTGGGCAAATGCACATAAATGAACCGATGAGATTCTTGCACATAAACTTACAGTTGTTGGCTGGGGTATTACATTCGTCCACATCTATTAGTGCACCAACAAAAAATTGAAAAATTAAAATTTCGTATCTGGCGGTTTGTAATAGTTTAAATGGTTACGAACCTGTACAATGTCGGCCATCAGGTGCCAACGCATATCCGTAAGGACAAATGCATCTAAAGGAGCCAGGTACGTTGTGACATCTAAAAGCGCATTGGTTTCCAATTTCATTGCATTCATTTACATCTTCACAAACCTTAAAAAAATAGTCATAATAAAATTGAAATGAAAATCAAAATTATTTAAAAATATCAACAATTCTTAATATAAAAAATGGAGCTATCAAAAACAATCTAAATATACATTGCCTATATTAGATAATAAAGCTTAGCGACAAATCGTGTTTTTTTTAAATTCTGGTTCACTCCAAACGTAAGTGTCATTTGTTATTAAATAAAATGGAACAACAACTTAATGAAAGTGCTGCGTTGTTAATAAATGTCAAATGTGATAAATATGATTTGTAAGTTGAAAATACTTGATTTTTCACCATGGTTATAATCTTAACTGAATAGTTACCTCACTAAAAGAATTTATTATGTCAAAGTTAAGAACCATATTTCCAATCCAGTACAAGTTACGTCAGGTGTTCCACAGGGGTCTTATCTTGGACTATTCAATTTTTATATAAATGATCTATAATCTTACTTTGATTACTGTTATTGTTTAATATTCGCTGATGATGTAAAAATATATATATTCCTATACAGACTTCGAACTACTGCTTAAAACTTCAACATGATATTAATAAATTCATGATTAGTCTCTTACAAATGGTCTAGCCCTCAATTTTGATAAATGCTGCATTATATCGTTTACAAAATCAAAAGGTCGCTTGAATTTCCAATATGAAATAAATGGATCAACCATGAAATGAGTTGACAATATAGACAATATGAAGGACTGTAGAAGTTTACTTTGATTCTTAATTAACATACATTCCACACATCAATGCACCTATAAGCAAAGTAAACCAAATTCTAGGCTTTATTTTACGCAACTTAAGTAACTTATCTATTAATACTTTAAAGATTCTTTACAACTCATTAGTGTGTTCTATACTTTTGTATGCATCTACAGTATGGTCACCCCACTATCAAGTACTTATTAATTCCATTAAAAGTGTTCGGAATAGATTTCTGAGACATGTGGCCTACAGATTGAATCTACAATTTTAAAATTATTATTATGAGACTTTTCCAACATTACTGAACATTTCAACCCTTTACAACCAAAGAATAAGAAATGATCTACTTACATTATTTAACCTAATTTTTTTTATTCAAAATATAAAGTGTCAATTTAAGATTAACAAAGTGTGTGAAACAAAATAAGTGTAGAATTATGATAAATAAATAATATTTTATATTCAAAGGAGTGATCGAACCTATACGTAAAAACAGACAGCAGCTGCATGTTTACAAAATTCTTTGCCTCCTTTACAATTGCAGGTGGTATTTTTTACCGTTCTGTTTCACCAAACATTTTGTTCACATAAGGAATCAGAAAAACATTTTAATAAAAAAAAAATCTTTTTACTGGAGTTATATTTTGAATGCTTGTGCATGCACAAAAAATCTGATAGGCTTAGGTGCTTTAGTGGCTGCATAGCTTTCACGACCCCCCTACAATCTACAATCTAATGCTTGTGCTTCAGTCTTATCTGATCAACATTAAATTTTTAGGTTGTTTATAATTTAAAGTTTTAAACTTACTATTATAATAACATTATAAAAATAAGTATTATTTGTTTAGCTTGTTTGCTCTGGTGTTTCTTTTAATACCATATCAAAAATTCGCCAAGAATCATAAACATAAATTTCTTCATACTCATTAGAAACATAAAAAATATATATTTTTTTTTTTTATGAAAATAGTCGCAAAAAGGGTAGACCTATCGTGTGGGCCGCGGACGGCCCGCACTGCGACTATTAGAAGGGGAAGGGATTATAGAAAGGAAATGATTGTGGACACGCTTTTTAAAAAGTTGCAGGTCATAGTTCTCTGGAAAAACTGATTTTGGAAGCTTATTTCATTCCGTAGCAGCCCTGTAAGAGAAGGATTCTTGATGAAGATTGGTCCTTGTAGTGTCAATCTTGAGAGTAAATGGGTGAGACTGATCAGCGTGCCGAGTTCTTCGGCCGAATGTGACCAATGGTGGTACAAGAGTTTTTATTTCTCTGGAGCATCTGCCATGGAAATATATGTAGAGCAATGACTGGTCTGCAACTCTTCTTCTATGTTTTAGAGGGTGAAGGGTATCTGTGAGAGTTGAGCAGTTTATCAAACGAATGGCTCTTTTCTGAATGGAATCTAGAAGATGAAGAGAATGCCTTGGTGCTGAACCCCAAATGTGCGAGCAATACTCCAGTAGAGGTCGGATTTGAGCCTTGTACGTCGTCAACAGTTGATCAGGAGTAAAAAACTTTCTAGCTTTCCACAGAAAACCTAGCCTCTGGCTTGCCGACTTTGCGATGTTAGCAACATGGTCATGCCAAGACATATTATTGGACACCGTGACTCCCAAAGTCGAGATGGAGGGACTTGGTTCAAGGGTATTTCCGGACATTGTGATGGGATGATTTGAGGAATTCACTTTCTTGAAAAACGTGGCACTTTGTGTTTTTTGGGCGTTGAACTGAACAAGATTGTTGGTTCCCCACTCGACGATTGCTTCAAGATCTCTATTGATGGAATCAACCTGTTCCTGCCTAAGTCTATTTGTATCATTCACCGAAAGTGATCGATAGGATGTGAAAGTTGAGACAAGTGTGCTATCGTCTGCGAAACTGTAAATGGGGTTCGTGGTGGTTTTCAAGAGGTCGTTGATGTGTAAAAGAAATAAGGTGGGGGACAGGATGGAACACTGGGGGACCCCGGCATTAGTTTTAAACGCATCAGAAGAAATACCGTCAACTGCCACATGTAAGGAGCAATCTTGCATGAAGCTCAAGAGCCATTGGCGCAGTTTGGTTGGGAGACCGTAGGCAGATAATTTACTTAACCGCTCGTAATTATGTAGGTACTTATAATTAAGAACAAAATTAACATTTCACATATCAATTCACATGATGAAGAGATTGTTGTGAACCACGATTTAAAAAAACCCCAGATAGTGCAAAACTTGCACGCCAAAGATACTTTTCTAGCTTATGGTATCTAAAAAATAATTTTAAATTTTAAATAGAAAATAGTTATAAACTTCTTCTAAATGTTACTTTTATTAAGTATTAAAATTCCTACAGTTGGGTATAAAAATTATTTTATTATACCTGCATGGGTCCTGGAGCAAATCCATCGCTACAATTACATTCAAATCCTCCATTTACATTGGTACATGTACCATTACCACAAACATTTAAAGTGGATACGCACTCATTATCATCAACGCACTTTTTACCCGATCCGTCTATGACATATCCTGGAGGACAATCGCATCTGAAGGAACCATCAGTGTTGACACATTCACCCCCTTCGCAAACATTTGGCATCAGTTCACATTCGTTTAAGTCACTTCCTGTATCCATTCTCCCTGGACCTTCTGGGCACATTTTCAAAAACTCAGCTGCAATAGAATCATGATATACTAGCATATACTACTACATATACTAGCATATACTAGCATGATATATTAGCATTAGTTATTAATGAACAATCTTAATAATTATTATTATCGTGGTCTAAAAATTGAAATTAGTTTTTACAAAATTTGTTTTTGTTTATATTTATTTATTAGGCTTGCTTGGTTATACAATTTGTCTATTTGTTATTTTTAAAATGAAGTTCCTTATCGCAGAAGTATGTGTAACAATAATGTCAAGAATGCGTTAGTCGCTATCTCTCTTCCTCCACACTTACTGCCTGTAGAGAGACTGAACCAATCATAAAACGTCGTTTGAATTAGAATAATTGGCGGGGATAATTTATATTAAGTGATTGGTTTATATAATCTGATTAAAAAAAATTAAATATTGTTTAAGTATTCTTGATCTTTTAACATCTATAAGTTGACAGTGACGTTTATTGGTTATAAAAACTTAAACGGCTAAAAAAATTGTTTAGTTAAACTTTTAAATAGGTCTTCAGAGGTAATTGGGGTTAACAGTAATTTGAATTAGTTTATAACAATGTGCTGTAAGTTTATAATATGTTCAAATATCAAAACTTAAAATTTATATTATAAATTGTTGTAAATTATTTTTTGCCATTTTTTTTAAATGATTTAAGTTGACATGGCAAAACTTGTTTAACTTGTAGTTTTACTAAATGAAATTTTATTTGAGCTTTAGTTTTTTAAATCGTAGTATTGATTAATTTCTTAATAATGTTACCTTCTCCTCTAGGTACCACGGCTCACCTAACCTTACCTACATATTGGTATTTATTAATTACTTACATATTTATCAAATAGCCTTAGGAACTTCGTTTTTATAGGGTGTCCAATGACACCACACAGCTTGTTATTTATTCATATTCTTATATTACTGAAAAACATGACTCACGAAAAAGATCCAAACAATTGTTATCAATTAAAAGTTTTTGGTGAAAATATTATTAAATTAATAGCTTATTGGTTATTTGTGTACATACATGAATGTTCTGGTGGACATTTTTCGCAGTATCTTCCCCAAGCAGCTCCCTTAGAACAGCAACACTCCTTCGCAGTTATGCTCATACCTCTTGGTTCGGTGCAGCGATCTCTGATTAAGACGTCATAACATTGTTCCTGTCTAACATCTATACATTTCATTGTAGACTAAAATATAAATTTCATTTATGAAAATATCAAATAGTTATGCAATTACTTCCATTACCTGGTCAAGTATAAATCCTTCTTGACAAGTACAAAAAGCTCCTCCATCAGTATTAGTGCAGATACCGTTCTCGCATATTCCAACATTGACTATACATTCATCAATATCTTCGCAAATGCCTGTTACTGCACTCAATTCGTAACCTTCTGGACAGCTGCATACAAACGATCCCATAACATTAGTGCATTTGCCAGGAGGTGGACATGCTCCAGGTGTCTTAAATTGCCAAAAAAAAGTACTTAAAAGCTTGGTGAAATTAAAAAAATTGTGCGTTTAAGTACATTATATTTATTTTACATTACTTGCAACAAATATATTAGCAAATTAATTTTAAAGAATCTTCTTACCTCTTGGCATTCGTCAATGTCCCTACAATTGTGCTTGTCATGCGTTAAAACGTATCCGCTAGCACAATCACAATAAAATGATCCCAAAGTATTTCTACATCTTCCGTTTCTGCACAAGAAAGGCATCATGTGACACTCGTCTATGTCCACACAATCGTTGTTATTGCTTAATTTAAAACCTTGGTTACAGTGGCACTTGTAATGGCCCACCATATTGATGCAGCTGCCATTGTTGCAAATATTTGGATGGCGCTGACATTCGTCTATATCCAAACAGGTATCTCTAAAATAACATTTACCTGTACCCATACTATTTTGGATGGTAAATACTCACTGATTTTCTGTTGTACAGATGTAAATATTTTATTGTTACCTATCGGACGTAAGCAAGTATCCAGTCGGACAAATGCACTGAAAACTTCCTTCTAAGTTCTTGCATTCTCCATTCTGGCATATATGCGGCTTTTCCAAACATTCGTCGATATCTACACAGTCCATAAAAGTGGACCCGTGTTTGTACCCAGCGGGACATTTACACTCGAAATTGCCAGGAAGATTGATGCATTGGGCATTTCCTTCGCAAGGATTTCGTAAGCATTCGTTATCATCAATACATTGGTGGGAGTTTTCATCGTAAATGTAGCCTCTGAAACGAGTTTTGTCAAATATTTATGCTGCACCATTAAATTAAGTATTAATTATAAACACATTTCCTTGTAGTTGTATACATACTCGGAGCATTAAACATAATGAAAATTTCAAAACAAGGGCAAAGGTAGAAATCTCCAAATTAAATCCACACTCGCAATTAGATAATGACTCCAACTCATTATGAAACAAAACAAAAACGGTATTGCGAGAAATCACATCACAAACTGAAGTTACAGCGAAACAAAAGAGAAAAGCATGGATTGCAGAGAAAACCTGGAAAAACATTGAATCGCGAAAAAAAACAAGGCCGTGGGCCTACACAAGGAAGAGGATAAAGAACAATATAAAAGACTCAATCAAGTTATCAAACGCCACTGTAGAAACGACAAAAACAAGTACCTAAGCGATATATGCGCATAAGTCGAGCATCACGCACACAAGAATGAGTCAAAGAACCTGTTTAACAAAGTCAACCAAATTACACTTACGTTCAACCCAAAGTCCTGGGCAATAAGATCAAAAGATGGTAAGCTAATAACAGACAAGGCACTGGCAAAGGAGCGATGGAAAAACTATTGCGAGAAATTAATGAAAGACACTGGAAACTCAGAAAGTCACAAGTAAATTATAACATAAAACGAAAAAGAACCTCCCATACTGAGAGAAGAAGTGATGGCAGCAGTTAGCAAGCTGAAAACCAACCAGTCGCCTGGAGAGGATGGCGTTGTTGTTGAAATGCTAACTGCACTTGAGGATACAGGAGTTAAACTACTTCATAGGATCTGTCAAATGGTATGGGATATCGACATACCTTTTACCACAATTACCACCAGAACAAGCAGGCTTTGTTCTAGGGCACGAAGCCAGAGTACAGATACTAAACCTCCGACAAATAATCGAAAAATCGAAATGGGCGCACCTCACCACTTAATAACGCTAATACAAAATTTATACAACAACAACACAGCATACGTTAGAGTAGTAGGAGATCTGACCAATCCATTCAGAGTGAGTAAATGAGTCAGACAGGGTTGTATACTAAGCCCACTACTCTTTAACATCTATGGGGAGTGGATCATGAGGAAAGCTCTCGATGACTGGCAGGGAGGAATTACCATTGACGGCATCAAAATCTGCAATTTACGCTATGCCGATGATACGACTCTAATCGCTGCATTGGACGAAGTGTGAAGAAACAAGCAACGAAGTAGGCCTGCAGATAAACAAAAATAAAATCAAAATAATGATAATTGATCGCCAAAATAATAACAGACCTGAAGTAAAAAGGATATATCCTGGTACTAGCATCTCGAGCAAGGGCGAGCAATCTCCTCCAGCGATGAGATAAAGAGGAGAAGCGCAATAGCAAAAGAATCCATGACCAAACTAACCAAAGTATGAAAAAACTATCACATATCCCTTAACACCAAAATGAGATTGGTCAGGAGCTTGGTGTTTTCAGTCTTTCTTAATGGATCAGAATGCTGGACTTTAAAAAAGACTAATAAACGGAAAATACATGCTTTCAAAATATTTTGCTGGCGCAGAATGCTGAGAGTGTCCTGGACTGAGAAAAGAACCAATCAATCCATTCTGGACCAACTCAAAATTAGGAAGAGATTGAGCATTGTGGTAGCGGAGAAAATGGCTAAATTCTTTGGTCATGTGGTTAAAAGAAATGGTCATAAGAGACTCACTTTGGAAGGGACATTCACTGGCAAAAGATCAAGAGGAAGGTTGCTTACAAGATACATGGATCTTATAACCGGTCTAACCGGCAAAAACCTTACCGAACATTCAAGATGGCAGAAGATAGACAGGAATGGAAAACACAGGAAACAAACACAAACAATACAGGAATTTATGATGATCGAAACCGAGCAAACGACTAAAAAGTATACATACTCAAATGCCTTTAATAAGTAAACTCCTGGACAAAATTTACGCAACAACATATAAAATTATACAACTTACTATAATGTATTAATTTTAATATTTGTTTATGGACGCTGGTAACATTTAAAGTAAGAAAAAACGTATTCAGTTACTTTAAAGTAAATTAGCTTTAATATTTCTCTATAAGATTGAAATTAAAATTATTCTTAGGACTTCATAACAAAATTGTTACTTTGAGAAAATAAATTATGGAGTAAATAGGACACTGTAGCAAAATTAATGGTGTAAGTACGACACTACTAGCGTTTGTTGCCTCCTTTACTTTAGATCACAGCATTTACGCGTGTAGGCATGCTTCTAATTAAATTTTGGATGAAATCTTGAGGCATATTTTTCCATACTGTGATAGCAGCATTTTTAAGTTATTTTAGGTTTCTAGGTGCAGGTATTTGACGTTTAACATTTGTCTTTAGATGATTTTATAAATGTTCAATCGGATTCTGATGCGAGCTTTTAGGTGGCCACCTCATAACTGGTTTACCAACTTGATTAAGATAATCTAGTACCCCTCCAGCTAAATAAGGTCTAGCGTTGTCTTACATAAACGGAAAATTGGGTTACTGAATAGGATCTAAAGGCATTACATGTTCTATTTCAATATTTTTAAGATATTAATAAGAATTCATGGATCTCGTACGGACAGGAACTAATTATGTACGAGCGTCAAAGCATATACCACCCTAGAACATAACAGAGCCACCGCCTAATGGAATCGAGCAAACCTCTCTTCTTTTCTTCGCTAGTCTCGTTCACGACTATCTGGACGTTTCAAGCTAACCCTAGTTTCTCTTGTGAATAAAACTTGTTTCCAATTATCCACAGACCAATTTTGTTGATTTCAAGCAAAACGTAATCTGTCAACTCTGTTCTTTCTATTAATCAACGGCGCAGTGGCTGGTCTTCTACTGTTTAATCCAGCTTTATTAAACCGTCTTCTAACTATTTTGGAAGAAATTGTAATATTGCCACCTTCGAGTTCGTTTTCAACCACAGAGCTAGTGGCAGTCCTATTTCTTAAAGTGTATTGTCTAATAAAACGTTCATCTCGGTCGCTAGTGGATTATTTTCGTCCTTGCCCTGGCCTTCTAAAATAATTTTCCATCTTATTTAATCGTATTACTATACGACTTATTGTGGAATGAGAACTTTGACAATATCCCTTATCCATTCATACTAAGGCCCCCACTACCTCTTGTTCAGGTAAATTTAGTGCTCGATTTATTTTTCTAATTTTTCGGGCTCAACAATTAAACAGTCTACCACAAAAAACGTATTACTTTAAAAAAAAAACAATTTATAAGCTTACTTTTAACGATAAAATATCTGCACAAAACTGTATATCTTCTAATAAAACTTTTAATCTAAACAAATTGTTTTGATAGCTGTCATTAACAACGAGACAAAATATGCACAGCCTACTATTTAAATACTTAATAAATTTCAAAAACGGTGATGAGAAAAAGGTAAATTAATTTTTTGGCTTATTTCATATTGCTGCGTTAATTTTGTCCAGGAGTTTTAGTGGTATTTCAAAAAAAAATTACCAAACAAAACAGTTCAATCTTATTACAGCACTTGGCTTAAGAAAATTAAATGTAAAAATTTATAATCAACTTTATCAAACGTATAATTGGAGAAAAAAATTACTTCTATAACTGATTTTAACCTCTCATAAATAAAGGTCAACAAATTGGGATAATAAACTATGAAAAAGCGTATAAAATTTGCCATAACAACCAAATGTAAAATCTTGTATTAATAGTTCGACGAATCTACCACATCCTATTTTTTTTTTCAACCTCTCCTCTAGCAATTACCATTTCTCTTGCCTACTTAAAAAGGCATTAGCGAAAAAACATTGAAAAGTAATGACAAAGTGATTCAGACGGCGCATAATTGAATCTGCACGAGGTTTTTGTTAAATGAAGTCTCCTATTATTTATGAATTGAGTCAATTTGTTATTTATATTAAATTATGTTTTTTTATTTCCTAAGGTCTAAAAGAAAGATTATAAACTTACCTGTTACACATGCATTCGAAACTGCCTGGTGTGTTTATACATTCACCGTGTTTGCACATAGATGGCATTAGTTCACATTCATCAATTTCCATGGTTTCATTCGTTATGGGATTCACTATCTGACCAGGACGAACGCCGCACAGAGAAACATGCTCAGCTAAAAAAATAGCAATTAAAATAAATCTTTGTTATTTTTATAAATTAGTTAATAGTTTATTAAAAAGATATGTAGAAAAGAACAGTTAAACAGATGTAAAGAAAGTAGAAACACATATTACATTGAACTGGGAAACAGGTACATCATTATTAAGTAGGTAAGTAGTACATTTTTTTACGAACAGATATTCTATTAAAACCAATTTAAGACTTAAAATTTAATATTTTATAATTTCAGATTTAATATTTAAAGTTCCGCATTTACAATTATGTTAGTGCCCTACTGCAGCCGTAGAGGTAATGCTGAACCTTCCACCATTACACATGTGTAATGAAAGAAGCAGCAATCAGTGCCTTCAGTCTGAGCCAGACAGCAAATTTTAGAGCAAGAAATCGGAATGGACATTTGAAGATTTTGGAAAATATTATGAAGATATTATGCCAGTTAGGTACGACTTCAAAATGCAGTTTGAAGTGGTTTTGAACAACCACCAAGTTTGTACAGAGAACGGACCTCAACTAGGAAGGGATGCTTTAGTGTGGTACACTGATGGATCCAAGATGGATGAAAAGGTTGAAGTGTGCGTTATAGAGCCGAATTTTAGGCTCTCAAAACCCCTTGGTTATACCCCAACCATCTTTCAAGCAGAATTACATGCCATAGAGAGATGTGCCCAGGAGTGCATCGAAAGAAATCTATATTTTATCAGATAGCCAAGCAGCACTTAAAGCTATGAAGTCATACATTTGTGAGTCTAAGCTGACTTGGGACTGTAAACAGTCCCTGAGACAACTGGCAGCAAACAATCAGGTTACTCTGATGTGTGTTCCAGGTCACAAGGGAGTTAAAGACAACTAAGAAGCAGATTGCCTTGCCAAAGAAGGGGCAAATACAAAATTTTCCGGCCCAGAACCCTTCTGTTGACTTTCCAAAGCCCACTTGAAAGAAGAGGTTCGACGTTGGGAAACAGATGAAATGAAATCTCACTGGCATAAAGTGCCAGGACAAAGGCAAGCGAAAGGGCTAGTAACTCTTTTGCCAAGGAAAGCTAAACAGCTTCTCGAGTTGGACAAAAAAGACTTGAAAGTGGTGATGGGACTCCTCACTGGACACTGCCCTCTAAGGTACCACTTGAAAAAGATGGGCAAAACAGAGAGTGATAGTTGCCGCTACTGCGAGAACTTCGCTGAAACTGCAGAACATTTGCTTTGCGAAAGCCCAGCGCTTTTCTGCAAGAGGCTCAAGTTTCTGGAAGGGGCCTTCCTAAAGCCCTTCGATATCAGAAACTTAGCCCCCCACGAAACTGATAAACTTTACTCGAAGCTTTGAAATCCCATTTGAAAAATCGTAAGAAATTATTTATTTTCAATCGTTATGGCTTACCTTCGGAACTCTAAATTGGCGTATGGCGATAATACGATTGAAACGTAAATATGCTCGAGGTAAGTGATTAGGAAACATTAGGAACATTTTATATTATTTAAAGTTATACATAATTAATCGTCGCGAATATTTATTATATATTGTGCTGGTCGACTGGCTAAAGTACATTTCGCTCTTATGCATTGAAATTTCTATGTTTCTTAGATATTTTTTCATATCAGTATAAATTTTTCAGAATCGATAGCGAAGAGCTCGAATAAACGGCAGTCAAAGAAAGAGAGACAGCAGAGAGTTAGGAGACAGTAATAGTAATAATAAGAGTTTAAATTAATTAGCAAATAAAAGAAAAATACTTACCAATGTTTATTTGCATGCGATGTTTTTTATTAATCGTATTAGTAAGGAAATTAGAAAATAAAATGAAGTAAGTGCAGTAAGTTATACCTACTGGTGCCTGCAATTGGACAAGGTTCGCAAGGTTGACCCCAAGCTTGACCCATGGAGCAACAACATACTTTTCTCGTTTGATTTTGCGTCATGGGCGTGGTACATCTCCATCTGCTGTAGTTCAAGAAGCACAGATCTTTACGCATATCGACACACTCACCTTAAAATAAAAATTTTAAGTGCAAAAATCAACTTGGAAATACGTCATTTTTATGTTTTTTGTTAATAAATTTTGTGTACTTACGTCGTCCAGGCATTGGCATATATCCTTCAGGACATTGACAGTAATACTTTCCTGGTTCGTTGACGCATTCGCCGATATTACATATACTGGGATTTTCGAAACATTCATTGATATCAATACATTGGTAACCAGTTGGATCAAGTCTGTAACCCTCATTACACGAACACATGAAACTACCAAAAGTGTTGGTGCAATGTCCGTTTTGACAGATGTTTTTGTGTTCTTCGCATTCATTAATATCTTCCAAAACAACCTTAACAGAATACATTATTTAAAACAAATAAAACAAAACGCCCGTTTCAGAATTTGTTGCGTTGAACGACAATAAAACAAATTGTGTAAATTTGTCAGTGACTGTTGAAATTATAGTGCTTAATAACTTAAAGGAAATGTTTAACTTACAGTTATTCCATTTGGTTTGTAACCCATTCCACCGGGGCACAATTGTTGATATTCCTGACTGTCAGATTGAGGACATAACTCGCAATTTGGTCCCCATCCTTGACCGACGGAACAGCAACAACCGGCTTTTGTAACGTAATCAGCTGTTGAAGAGGAACATCTACCTGGATTGTCTACTTTTAAGTAGCACCTTGATGTTCTTCTATCTAAAAAAATTGTAATTTTACAGCTGTAACAAATACCATTTTGTTTAAATAATTTTATTAACAAAAAGACTTTCGTAAAAATATTGTAATTACAAAACGTAATGAAAGATACTTTTTTTATTTACTCAATTATTATAATTATATTATAAGGGTCTTTTTCAGTCCCTGATATCTTGATTTCCCTTTTATCTGGGCCCTATTCAATTATCTTTCCTTACAATTTCAGGTTGTATTTGAATTTTCTTAGATTTAAAATGATGCTCCTGGATGGTGGGCATCCCAAACATCGTCTTCCGAGTTTACCCATACTTCCATGGAATAAATTTAGTTATTTCTCTATAAATTTTCACGATATGAAGACACTTTTTACAAATAACTTTTTTAGTTTAATACATAAATATAGTAACGCATTTTTCCAGTAGGGGTATGAAAAGACCTTTTCTTTCCACTTGCTGTGGTTTTTACACATGTCTTTCTACTATCATCAGTGCTTTTATACATGATCGTAGATTATTGGTGCTTTTGACCTAGCCTTTCTTTAAAACAATTTCGATCTGATCGAGATACGTTCGCCTACGTCGACCTCTACCGGCTTACTCATTTACACTTGCTTATAATTCTGTTTTGTCAATCTTTTTTTATCCATTTTCTTTTCGTGTCCATTTTACATGGCATTCCTTTATCTATCTTTGTTACTACATTTTCTTTAACACATCAGCGATCTCTTATCACACTATTTCTTAATTTATTTATCAGATTTACTCCAGCTATATTTCTCAGACTAAAATAGCAGCAGCAAAGATTTTAGTTTTTATGTTTCTTTAGAAAAACTCAACATTTACTACCATATAAAAGTGTAGTGACCAGCACTACTCTATGCACAGCCTTCTTCTTTAAGTGCTCATACGTTAACGAATATTAGCGATCATCATTCCGCATTATGTGACCTAAGTACTCAAGCTTCCTAGTCTTGATCTTCTTTATGATCTTCATATCTTTATTTATTCTCTCGAGCACTCTATCATTTGTGACGTGGACTTTTCCTAGGTATTTTATATATTCGCCGATATAGCCACATCTCAAATGCCTCAAGCTTTTCTGTGGAGTATTGAGTGAGTGTCCATGATTCTGTTCCATAAAGCAACACTGGGAAAACTTAACAGCGAAGCATTCTTACTTTTGATGTTAGATTAAGGCTTTTAAAAAGATTTGACATTTTTAGAAAAGCCGCTCGGGATTTTTCAATCTGGCAATTAATTTCACGAGAATGCACAGCCAGTTCTGCATTTTTGACACTTTTTGGTTGCTCATAAAGTTATGTATGGCTCCATTCATGTGTTATCTACCAACACCCACATACAGCAAAGGAGTATTTCCGTCCATGTGGAAAAACTCTAAGGTCCAACCGATTCCGAAAAAAGGAAAGAAGACTATTCCTGCTAATTATCGCCCTATTGCATTGCTCTCAGTCATATCCAAAGTTATGAAAAAAGCGATTAACGCAGAACTTATCAAATATCTGGAGAAATTTGAGATAATTCATGACAGACAATATGGATTTCGACAACTTCGGTCTACTGGAGATTTGCTGGCTTATGTCACTCAGCTCTGGACAAACACTATTGAAAAGTTTGGTGAATCTCGTGCAATAGCCTTGGATATATCTAAAGCCTTTGACCGCGTTTGGCACCAGGCATTGTTAAGTAAATTATCTGCTTACGGTCTCCCAACCAAACTGCATCAATGGCTCTTGAGCTTCATGCAAGATCGCTCCTTACATGTGGCAGTTGACGGTATTTCTTCTGATGCGTTTAAAACTAATGCCGGGGTCCCCCAGGGTTCCATCCTGTCCCCCAACTTATTTCTTTTACACATCAACGATCTCTTGAAAACCACCACGAACCCCATTTACAGTTTCGCAGACGATAGCACACTTGTCTCAACTTTCACATCCTATCGATCACTTTCGGTGAATGATACAAATAGACTCAGGTAGGAACAGGTTGATTCCATCAATAGAGATCTTAAAGCAATCGTCGAGTGGGGAACCAACAATCTTGTTCAGTTCAACGCCCAAAAAACACAAAGTGCCACGTTTTCCAAGAAAGTGAATTCCTCAAATCATCCCATCACAATGTCCAGAAATACCCTTGAACCAAGTCCCTCCATCTCGATTTTGGGAGTCACGGTGTCCAATAATATGTCTTGGCATGACCATGTTGCTAACATAGCAAAGTCGGCAAGCCAGAGGCTAGGTTTTCTGTGGAAAGCTAGAAAGTTTTTACTCCTGATCAACTGTTGACGACGTACAAGGCTCAAATCTGACCTCTACTGGAGTATTGCTCGCACATTTGGGGTTCAGCACCAAGGCATTCTCTTCGTCTTCTAGATTCCATTCAGAAAAGAGCCATTCACTTGATAAACAGCTCAACTCTCACAGATACCCTTTACCCTCTAGAACATAGAAGAAGAGTTGCAGACCAGTCATTGCTCTACAGATATTTCAATGGCAGATGCTCCAGAGAAATAAAAACTCTTGTACCACCATTGGCCACATTCGGCCGAAGAACTCGGCACGCTGATCAGTCTCACCCATTTACTCTCAAGATTGACACTACAAGGACCAATCTTCATCAAGAATCCTTCTTTTACAGGGCTGCTACGGAATGGAATAAGCTTCCAAAATCAGTTTTTCCAGAGAACTATGACCTGCAACTTTTTAAAAAGCGTGTCCACAATCATTTCCTTTCTATAATCCCTTCCCCTTCTAATAGTCGCAGTGCGGGCCGTCCGCGGTCCACACGATAGGTCTACCATTTTTGCGACTATTTTCATAAAAAAAAAAAAAAAAAAAAAAACTTTAGCTCAATATCACAGTCATAATGTCTGTCTCTCGTAAACTTTAAACCTTAATATACAAGCATTTTTTAATTCTGTACAGTGCAAAGCATTGCACGGTTAACGGCTCTTATGTAGTACTTAATATTTTGACAGTAAGCAAACCGTACAAGATAGTTCCTTACAGTGCACTTTATGAAAGCATATTTTCGACGCGCCGGCAAGAAAGAGGTAGGTTTCTAGAAGAGGGTTGTTGAAGGATGTATGATGATGTCGATTTCTGCCTCTGTTGAATCTCGCCGTGCCTCGATTCGATGTTAAATCTTCGATGGCTGGCTCGTATATTCTACTTGCTGTCAGTTTTTCCGGCCTTACCACCGTGAACCTCTTGATAAAGTAATTAAAAAACTAAACTTTTCTTGTTTAATAATGTATTGTAGAAAAATTCGTACAATGAGTTTACAGTTAAACCTCCTGTCTCTTTAGAATTTTTTCACTGGTTGTGGCTTTTTAAATAGATTGATTTTATTAAATTATATTGATTATAAATTTTTACCACGTGGTGTATTAAATCTAACTTGCTTGTTCTCTCTACGAAGACGATGGACGAAGTCAACCTAACGGAAGTGGTCAAAATAGTTTAGTAATAGCAGCGCTGATGTCAGCTTTTTTAATTGGTTTTGCTTGTGACTTAATGTATGATTGGTTGCCTACAGTAAAGCGACTAATCTCAGGAAACCGAGTGAATAATTGGTTGCCTATAGCACGCGTCAATAATGAGGTTTTTAAATCAAGAAATGGATTGAAGGACATTCTACAGTTGAAAAATACGGAATTTTCAACACATACGTTTGAGCTTTCGCTCTTTTAGAAGGCGATGAGTAATAAATCTTTTTTAGGTCCTTTCTGGTACGGAACCTTAAAACAGTAGAACTCCAAACATGGAACAAATCCAAGCTCTGTCTTATTTTAGCATTGTACAATATTAGTAAATTAGCGGATAAGAAATGCTTCCTAGCTCCAAACAAGAATACTTTTGAGCGGCTGTTTTGCCTAATGATATATGCTAATGTGATCTTAGATTCCATTTGAAACCAAATTGTAAGAATATTTTGTTACAAATATCCCGAACGTTCTATTTACACGTTTTTACATTTTTCGTAACAAGACCAATTTTATTATTAACTTTTAGTCTTACCTATGCAGGCATTTCCTTCTGATACCAAGTCATGGTGTGGAGGGCATATACATTTAAAATTACCATCGGTGTTAGTACACTCTCCGTAGAGGCAGGATTGAGGGCTCTCACATTCGTCAATGTCCGTACAATTTCCACCAGAACTGTCAAGTTTGTAACCGTCATTGCACTCACAACGGAAAAAGCCGAAAGTGTTTTCGCATTTGCCGTAAACACAAAGATTGTTGAACATGTCGCATTCGTTAATATCTAAAAAACCATTACATTTTTTAAAAATAATCCAAGTAAAATACCCGCTCTATAAAAATAGTATATTGTGCAACTAGTGCGATAAGTTGACGATTGCTCACGAGAGCGGAATTGAACGCACGAGCGAAGCGAGTGAGCAATCGACAACATCGCACGGGTTGCACATACTATTTTTTATTGTGCATGCGAAATAAACGCAAGCATAAAACATGGGTACAGACCAAAAATATTAACTAAAATAAAAATATAATCTTTCTAATGTCAACTTGACAGTTGCGCGTTCGGCTGTTAACCGAAAGGTTGGTGGTTCGAATTTGCGTGCGACAAGGATAGTATGCGTGTGCTAAGTATAATTTGCGTGCGCCAAGTAACACTCAAATGACGTAAGCGTGCACCAAGTAAACTTGTCGCATTCAAATGGAAAAACAGCTATTTTTAAACCGCAACAGCGTGCTCTAAGATACTACTTATCTCGCATGAGTGATAAAAAAGAAGTTATAAAACCCAAAACGAAAATACAAAACTATTGTGTTAAATTATTTTGAAAAGTAATTACATATGTACCTCTACTGCTACTAATGTTAATAGAAATGCTATTTAATAACAAAACTTTTTTGCATTTGAGTTATTTTTATTGTGGTTTTCAGAAAAATTATATTTTTAATTTGAATTAATATTCGAATATTTTTCTTGTTGACTGTTAAATAATGAGTTAATAACAATTATTGTTAAATTAATTAAATCGAATAAAAATATAATAGCTCTTAAAACTAAATATACCTGCTTATAAGTTGGTTAGTTATGTATTATATATTAGTGTTTGAATTAATTAGTTGCTACCATCTACATTACTACTTCGTCATCCATTGATATCTGCGTATGTATTTCTTCAATTATCGCTTATCCTATGCCGTTGCTGCGTTTCTATATTATTAATACTGTAAGTGATTAAGCTGCGAAAGCATGATATTAAAACCTTTTAATTTTATGTAAATCTTTAAAAAAGCAAACGATTACAGATATTGGCGAAATTTTCTAAATATAAATCATTAGTGTCTTATTTCACAATGTGTAAGATTTTAAAAAAATGATGTATTTTTTTTAATTTTGCTTGGTTAGTTCAATAAATTTAAAGGTAATTTTGTAATTGCAATTGTAAAACAATGTTTTATTAAAACATAAGTTACTTAGATTTACATCGATTTTAGAAGGTATTATAATTTAGTTATTATAGTTATGGATAATATGTATAATATTTTTCTAGAAAATGTATAATATGTATAAAATTAGTAAACAAGCTATGTGGTATTTAAATAAATAATATTAAAAGTTCATATCCTAATAATACTAACACAAAGTTACATGGTGTTAAATGAATAATAATTTTTTTAACTTGTTAAAAATATTACTTATATTTATTATAATCAAAAGTAAAGAACTGTGGACATCTTTTTTTAATCCTTTTTCAACAGCAATATTAAACATGAATTGTAAGTTAAAAAATAACTACTTTAGTATATTTGCCGTCCAGCTGCGGACGATGTAAACGGAGTAAAAAATGTATAGGCTAAGTTATATCTGTCAACCTAGTCAGAGACATATCCACCGTTTGTGTGTACATAATAACTTAATCTACCTTTTGTGCAAATGTTGCACTACCTAGTTTGATGTCTAGTACGGATATTGCTGAGAAAAATACGAATATTTCGTTAAGTTTGCCAAGGAAACGCTGTTAAAAGTGACATTTAAGTTGATGTTGCAAAAAAATTGTTTTAAATATTTACAAATACCAAATTCGTGAATTTCCAACCTTAACGTTAAGCGAAATAAAGAAGAAAGTGGCTAATATGACTGGAGTAAGTGCTGGTACTGTGTTTTCCATAGTTTAGAAATATAAAAATACACATGCACTAAATGAGCCAAAAAAACCGCCGTCACGTGAAAAAATGGTTTTAGATAAAATCGAAGACTGCTATTAAAAAAAAGTTCACAATTTTTTATTTTATGGAGGAAATTCTAACTTGATAAAGTTTTGGTAGGAGTGAATAGTAACGAACCAGTAGGTAGGTTAATAATATTAATAATAAATTTATTGCACCTAATTACATAGGAAAATATAAGAGCCAGTCAAAAAATAAAAAAGCGCACAAAACAATAAATGGTTTGCTTCAAATTATTCTACTGGGGTATTCCTCAGCACTGTAAGGCTCTATTTTAATCAGTATCTTTAATAGAGGTTTTTACACTAAATGATTATAAAATTTGATAAATGAATATTGGGTTCCTATTTCAAGTAGTGGCAGATGATGAACTGGTATATTGATGTTACTGGTATTCCTGGTGTGGTATGAATGTGTTTGGTATGAATGTGTTGTAAAAATCCTATTATTGCTGCTTGTGCCACCCATAAAATAATACCATAACTTGCTCTCGAATAAAAGTTTGCATAGCAAAAAGTTCTAGCGATTGATTTATTTGCGTTCTTGCTTAGAATTCTTGGCTCATAACATGTCTGCCTTAGTTTTTTGGCTAGATAGTCAATGTGGTACGAAAATTTCAATATATTTTCTTCCTATGACACCGACCCCTTTCGGAGGTTGGCGATCCAAATGGCTAACGTAGTTCTAGTTACAGCCATGCTGAATATGTCAAGCGATGAGCAACCAAACCATCTTCGGATGTCCTTCAGCCAAGAATTTTGGCGACTGCCGACAGACCTCTTTCGTTGTACCTTGCCTACTATAATCAGTAGCAAAATAGCGCGTTTTTCTCTCCTTGATAGAAAGCATTTTTTTTTATCATGCGATTAAGAACTTCCATATTTGTTATTCTTTGGACCCATGATATTCTTAGTATACGCCGGTAAATTTACATTTCAAAGGCATCTATTAAAACAGGTGATTATATCATGAACTGGTACGTCTTTTAAAAACTGGTTCTCCCAATTATAACAAATATAACCAGATAAATCGGTTACTGTCCTTGATTTATTCTTTTTTTCCGTCGTATCTTCATCTCTGAAGCATCATGGCACTATGGCTACTTGCAACTAAAAACTTTACATTCCCAAATGCGGGGATCTTTGACCTTGCGGAGATTCATTTGCAATGGTTGACCTGTGATGTTCTTTATTTGGTCCAGCCAGCGTGACGGAGATCGATCTCTTGGTCTTCGGCCCTCTACTTTGCCCTGTACTAACAGTTTCTCTAGGTTACTAGGTTTCTCTAGGAATCCAACAATCTTGTTCAGTTCAACGCCCAAAAAACACAAAGTGCCACGTTTTCCAAGAAAGTGAATTCCTCAAATCATCCCATCACAATGTCCATAAATACCCTTGAACCAAGTCCCTCCATCTCGATTTTGGGAGTCACGGTGTCCAATAATATGTCTTGGCATGACCATGTTGCTAACATCGCGAAGTCGACAAGCCAGAGGCTATGTTTTCTGTGGAAAGCCAGAAAGTTTTTTACTCCTGATCAACTGTTGACGACGTACAAGGCTCAAATCTGACCTCTACTGGAGTATTGCTCGCACATTTGGGGTTCAGCACCAAGGCATTCTCTTCGTCTTCTAGATTCCATTCAGAAAAGAGCCATTCGCTTGATAAACAGCTCAACTCTCACAGATACCCTTTACCCTCTAGACCAGTCATTGCTCTACAGATATTTCCATGGCAGATGCTCCAGAGAAATAAAAATTCTTGTACCACCATTGGCCACATTCGGCCGAAGAACTCGGCACGCTGATCAGTCTCACCCATTTACTCTCAAGATTGACACTACAAGGACCAATTTTCAGCAAGAATCCTTCTTTTACAGGGCTGCTACGGAATGGAATAAGCTTCCAAATCAGTTTTTCCAGAGAACTATGACCTGCAACTTTTTAAAAAGCGTGTCCACAATCATTTCCTTTCTATAATCCTTTCCCCTTCTAATAGTCGCAGTGCGGGCCGTCCGCGGCCCACACGATAGGTCTACCCTTTTTGAGACTATTTTCATGAAAAAAAAAAAATTACAACGGTCCAAAAGGCCTAAGTGGGTTCCCTCCAAACCACCGTTTTAACCTAACCTAACCTAAGGTACATCAGTGAGTGGGACCTTTTAAAAGTTTTCACCCCAGATAAATTGGGTTAGAACAAAATTGCTTATTTATCATCTTCATCAGATAATTGTAAAAAAAAACATATGATAATGTTGGAATATTTTCAGTGCGTTAATCGTTTTATACACAATCATTTCCTTTCTATAATCCCTTCCCCTTCTAATAGTCGCAGTGCGGGCCGTCCGCGGCCCACACGATAGGTCTACCCTTTTTGCGACTATTTTCATAAAAAAAAAATGTTGGTGTTATAGTAGTAAAAAAACGGAGGATGGCGAGAGAACGATGTATCCTATAAGCCTGTAATGGGAGAGAGTACGCGAGTAACATTGTATATGGAGTAGTGTGGAGGAGGTGAAGCAGAAGAAGAAAAAGCACGAAGTGGGAGCGGAGGAGAAACGGCACGCATTCTCGTAAGATTCCAAAGTGATGACATCACGTTTTTGCCGATTCACTATCTGTATTTCTTTTTCGAGCGGTGCGCGTAAAGAAGTTTCACTTCAAAATTATGTGGCTGCCAAAGAAACAAATCTTAAATTTAAGGATGTGATATAAATTGAAATCCCATATTGAAAATTACTTCAAATAGATGGGAAAAAAAAACTTGTTAATAAAGACAAAGTTAGTTAAAATACGGAGAATTTAGTCAATAGTCAATTTAGTCGATTGTTTTATTAAAAAAGTTATTATTAATACCAATGATAGCAATTCGTCGAGTGAATTCGAATAGTTTTCAATTTGTAGTAATTATCATAAATGCTCTGCACCTTTTACAACCCCAAAAATAAATTAATGTGCTAACGTGTCATTATTTTTGATATTATGCAGGTTGTATTTTTGTTTTTTGTTTACATTATCTGCAGATGGCTGACGAATATACTATAGTACAACAACCAGCAAGTTTTTAATAAATATGAAAATTGTAGTAAACCGGAAATTAAGATTGTTTAAGAAGGAAATTAAATACTAAAAAACGATATATTTTATATAAATTGTAAAAGCAATATCGCCCTGTATCTTGGTTTATTATTTTTTATTTGGATATGTGACTTTTTATTCAATATTATTTATTTAAAATGTTAAAAATAATTTAAATACGGTTTTTTTAAAAATTATTTAAATGCGTGCTTATGATAAAATAAAGTAAAAATTAAAAAGGATGTACTTATTTTACAATATTTATTTAGATATAAATAATAATCAAATTTCCTTAAATTATACTCGAGATAAAAAATTACACAACCAAATTTATTAAAACATTGTTTGTTAAAATGCCCCCTTAAAGCGTTCGTTAATCTTGTAAATGTCACTAAATCGATTTTACTGACCGACACAGGATTGCTCGCTGCCCTCTTGAGGATACATAAAACCCATTTCGCATTCGCATCTAAAAGATCCGGGATAATTTACGCATTGACCGTTTTCGCAAAGAGTTGGATCATTCGAACATTCATCGATATCATTGCAAGAATAGCCGTCACCCTTGAAACCTGCATCACATTCACATCTAAAAAAGTTGCGACAAATATATTTACCTTTCTGCGATTAATAACAGTTTTTTTTACCTGAAGGATCCATCGTTATTAATACACTGCGCGTTTTGATCACAACCTCCGTTATTCGTTAGGCATTCGTTAATGTCTCGACAATGTTGACCGTTTCCAGTAAATCCGTCTTGACACCTACATTGGTATGAACCCTGTCACATTAAAATGGATTTAAGTAATTATCACAATTTGATTTTAGCTTTTTCATGGGTTAAAGTTAAAATACACACTACCGCAATGTGTAGGGTTATTTTAAAAATATAAAAATAATAATAAAAATTGTAACGAAATATCTCACACTTGTGAGTTTCGTTTCTTTTTGATATAACTTTTTATTTTCCCCGTATATTTTGTTTTCATAATTACAATCAAACCTCATTAATTGGTTGATTAGTTGAATATTGACAGCTAAATATGTTCTATGAAAATAGGTATTGTAGATACTACATGGTTGTCATTTCAGAACTAAGATTATTTTGGTTTATTTTCAAATAACTAATTAAATTGTTTTATGATTTTTTGCATGAATAAAGTAATTCAGCATTGTGACAAGGTATACGAGAGGTAAATTATATTGAAAAAGTTATCAGGAATATCATAGAATTCAATTTATGAGAATTCTAATATATTATGTTGCGAAATTAAATACATTTAATTAGATCTGGCAACAACCGTTAACCTTCTGTCGATAAATAGAATTTTGATGAGAAGGGATAAAAGGACAGGTATTTGATCTCTTTCGTCGTTGGTCTCTCCTGGAGGGAAGACGTTAATTTTTGATAGCGTTCCTGGGTTCTTCTTTGAAGTGTGTAAGAAGATAAGTAAATTATTTGTGAATAAAGATATTACGTTTTGATATTTTAATAAAGAGATATTAAAGTACAACTAAATGAAGAAAATTATTTTTGCTTCCTGAAGTTTTCACAGTGAAGTTTAAGATACTTTGGCATTGTTTTTTTTATCCTTTCAAATGTCTGAGAAGCCATGATGTCCTCAAGATTTATTTTGAAGAAATCCTTAAAAATTAATATCATTCTAATTTAGAAATGACATATTTTGAGGAATATTAAGATCTATTCAATCAATCTTTGGTTGGATATTTATATTTTTAGCCAAATTTTGAGATTATTAAGAGATCAGAAGATTATTGATGTCCAACTTATAAAGAATTGTAAGTCTGAGAAAGGTGATTTCCAGCCAAATACCAGAAAAGATTACACTCTGCAGTAGGTCACGAATGTTAATATAGTAGACGTTAAGTCAAATTTAATGTAAGGTCGTTCACTTGCCAAAGAAATAATTCTTTTATCTAGCAGACTGGTAAATCAACATTTAATTTATCACCTTTGATTTTTTGCAAATTTAATGTTATAATAATTTATCTGGTAGTTTTTTTTAAAATCTAATTTATTTATAACTTTTGTATGTTTTTGACAAACCGACTTCTTTGATTTAATTAAAATAATAAACGGTTTTGGAGAAGTTTGTCAATGCATTGATTTTGTAAATATTTCATTGAATTATACTTAGGAATTAGTACGAAATAGTTTTACTGTTAAAATATTTGCATAGATCCAAGGTTTTTGTATTTTACCCGGAATAAAATACATGGCGCCCAAATTTTTATGAACATTTGTGTATTCTCTTAAAATAAAGAAATTTAACAATTTTTCCTTACCCACGACCCTCCCGAAAGCGTAGAGCAGCCGACAGACTCAAATAAAATAAGTTTTAAAGAAATTCTTCAAATTTCGCAACAAAATATATATAAGTATTAAATTTTGTTGATTTGTAAACAGCCTAAAATAGGGGTAAAATAGTGGTGGTTTTATAAACAAAGTGACTAATTGATCGATACATTTTTTTTTTATGTTCTGGTTCCCACGAAAAGGGATATCCTGTAATGTTCAGAGAACATCGTGGGAACCAAGGGAAAGAAGGTAGGAGTTGGTGTTCTTCTTAAATTTCTGGAGGTTGTATGCCTCGGGGAACACATCCCTAGGCAATGAGTTCCAAAGCCTCGCAATTCGTTGGATGAATGAGTCTTTGGAAAGTGATGTTCTGCAGGTCTCCAAAGTGACCACGAAGGGGTGTGAAGACTGAACTTGCCGGTTTAATCTCGAAGAGACTGCCAAAGGAGGAACGATTGTTGATATTTCAGAAGAGCATCGCCCATGAAAATATCTATAAAATAGAGACAAATCGCCAACTTTTCTACGGTGTTCCAGACAAGTGAGCGAGTTTGTAAGCGAGGCATCACCGACGAGACGAATTGCCCTTTTTTGGACAGAATCCAATAGCTTCAGGATATGTTTAGGCGCCGCACTCCAAATATGGGAACAGTATTCCAGTACAGGTCGGATCTGTGCCTTATAGATCATAAGCAGCTGACTGGAGGTGAAATAGCTCTTGGCACGAAACAAAAGACCAAGTTTTTGAGATGCACTTTTGGCATTGGACCTCACGTGATTTTTTCAGGAAAGGTTATTGCTGATAGTAATACCAAGCATCGATATGGATGACTTCAGTGGTATGATTACTCCTGACAAAGTTATGTTAGGCACAGTGAGATCGGCTTTTCTAGAGAAAAGACATGTTTGTGTTTTGTTTGCATTGAATTCTACCAAGTTATTGGATCCCCATTCGAGAATTGTTGCCAAGTCCATATTTATATTGTTAACATTTCTTCCTCGTTCATTTCTGGTTTCACGGGCTGATATAGGGGCCCTGGAAGAGAAAGCGGTATGGAGGGTACTATCATCGGCAAAGCTGTGTACGGGACATGAAGTTGCTTTCAACAGGTCGTTGATGTGAAGTAAAAATAGTGTTGATGCTAGAATGGATCCTTGCGGAACACCAGCATTTATGAGTAGAGTGTCAGATGAAACTCCATCGACCACTACATGGAGAGACCTGTTTGAGAGAAAACTAGCAAGCAGAGAACACAGCTGAGGGGGCAAGCCATAAGATGGAAGCTTGGCGAGGAGTCCCTGGTGCCAAACTCGATCGAACGCCTTGGAGATATCTAATGCCACAGCTAAAGTTTCTCCATACTTTTCAATAGATAGCTGCCATATATGTGAGACGTATGCGAGCAGGTCACCAGTTGATCTCTGATGGCGGAAGCCATACATACAGTTAAAAAAAAGAGTAAAATATTTGGGCAGTTTTTTTATTTAAAATTAAATATCACTTGGGTTTAAACTGTTAAGACTAATTCATACACCAAATGTTATTATCGGTGACAATATTTTTTTGTTAAATTTTTTTTTAGTATTTTTATTCACCTGTTAAGTAGCGATACAAAAACTGTGTTGAAAGTCCTTATTACTTAAACCCTTTGACATACTAAATAAAATATTTATTATTATTATTTAACTTTTTTTTATTTTTTCAAGAGAACGTATTGTGCTTTTAATGAGTACATGTAAGTAAATCGGTTTGACAGTCGGCAGTTAACGTGTTAATTCTAAACGTTTTTACTTTAAGGTGAATTTTAAAACTTACTGGATTATTTAAGCAGTCGGCATTTTCATCACAATTGTAAGTTCCTAGATAACATTCATCTTCATCGGTACATTGGGGACCACCTTCAGGTTTAACAGAATATCCTTCTTCGCATCTACAGTGAAACGATCCGAGAGTATTAATACACTCACCGGATCCACAGATATTTGGATTTTGTTTACATTCATCGATATCTGTAAAATTAAAATTATTACTAAAATCAGTTAATAATACCATTAAAAATGTGATATATCATCGTCATGCCTGGAATCTGATACATTTTCAGATCCAAAACGGTTATGAAATAAATTGAGAATGTAATTTACTTCGTAAGGAAGTAGTCGATACTAAAAATTATTTTATTTTTTTTTTATTTAAAATATCATTTTATTTTATTCCCACTTTTCTTTTTTATTTTGTTCTTCTTTTTTTTTTATTGGGTCCCTATTTTTTTTCAGTCGTTCACAATTATATTATAAAACTAACAACACCGCTAATTGAAAAGTGTAACTTATACTGACTAAATTCTCCTTTGAAGACCCACATCTCTCAAACTTATATGTTTCAAATATAATAATTATCAGCTCGTTATTGGCTCGCAAAAACCGAAATACATTAACCTGTGACGGCTTTAAAATGAAAATAATATAACTAAACTGCCAGGACCGGCTCTGATAACCCGATGTCCCGTTACGATAAATTAAATTCTCACTTGCAAGAAGCTTTAGCTTGAAAAGAAGAAACAATCCGTATTTAACTGATCTTAATATATGAAGTTTAATTGGAGAATAATATTTTAAGTCGCAATAAACTGTAATAAATTATTGTTACCAATACAAGACGTTCCACTTGGTCCCGGTATTAATCCATCGGTACAGTGACAAATGTAGCTTCCAATGGTATTGGTACATCGTCCACCATTGCAAATTCTTGGATTTTCCTTGCATTCGTCTATGTCAGCGCAAGATTTTCCATCTGCATTAAGAGTATAACCGTTCCTTAAAAATTAAAATTGGTTCAAAAAATCAATTACTATTAAAAACACCGAAGGAGTGGAATTTAACGTCTACAATACAGGATGCATTTTTAATTTTTGTACATACCCGCAGGCACAAGAAAAGCTTCCTGGTATGTTGACACATAAATCATCGCAAGGTTCATCTTCGCATTCATCGATATCTAAAAAACAAAATGTTTATTTATTTCAATTTTAACATTTTCAAGAGGATACAACATATTACCTTCGCAGTGTGATTTTTGTCCAGTTTGGCGGTATCCTTCGTTGCAAATACATTGATAAGTACCCATCATATTTTCGCAAACACCATTTGAACAAATTCCGCTTGATCTTGAACATTCATCGATGTCCTTGCAGGATTGTTTATCGGGTGACAACTCGTGCCCAATGGGGCATTCGCATTTGTATGAGCCGTCATTATTGATGCACACTCCACCCCTGCAAAGTCCTGGTATTTCCTCACATTCATCAATATCTAAAAAATATATATATATATTCAACTTTACCGGATTAAATTTTTTTATTATCCTAAATTATTAAAGCTACAATGTAAATTAATTTAAATAAATACTAGATTAAACAAAATAATTGTAGGTAGTTTAAAATATTTAGTGATTTTACTGTAATATTAGTAAAGCCTTTAATCAAATTGATTTTTTTTAATTTATTATTAATTAGTTACTAAGCTGTCTAATTATGTATTTTAGAGTTTAGACGATGTATATCTTTTAAATTGTGTACTTAAATATTGTGGTATTAAAAATGAGATTATTAAAACGCTGGTAAAGGACGTCGATTAAAATTTTGTGCAATTATTTTGTACAACTTTCAGAAATCTTAAATAAAGTGTTTTTTTGTATTTGTCGATGAGGAGTCAAATGCCCCTTTACGTTTTACTGCTGTTGGTAACTTAAAAGTTATATTATTAATATTGTAACGATTCTTCAATACAGCACTGGAATATGTTACGTAAGCGAGCTGGGTATTACGGTGACGTCACAGCCAATGACGAGGATGTTCACACACTTTCCGACTAATCACGAATTTTCGATAGAACAGTTTGGATACGTTTGGAGATTTTTAGTCTTTTCTTGTTTTAACGTTAATATATAAACCGGCCTCCGTTCACAGAAATTAGTTAGTCAGTTTACAAAAATTGTATTAATATGTTAGTAATAAATGTGCATATAAATTCGAAAACCGAGTGTGATTTAAGTAAAACGTTACAATATCATCTAAAGAAAGGTCCAGCAGAGGCAACAACTATTTAAAGGTATTTTAAAAACTCCATTTTTGGTGTTATTTTTTTACCCCCATAACTATTTAATCATAGTTAAAGAATGATAAAAAAGATTAAATAATTTTTGTTAGATAAATGATTGTAGTAAGGATTATCAATAATAATTAAGGGGTTAGGCCACTTTATGATCCAAAAAGTAGGCTTTTTGGAGACTTTTTTCCAGAAAAACTACAAAATAATTTGAGATTACAGAAAAGGTTGTTAATCATACATATCAGTGACGCTAAATAATTATTGTTATTTATATGCAATTAATTTATTTTAAAATGGCGACTGTGTAGAGTTTTTGCGATGACGTCTCTGTTTTTCCAGGGTCCACGGCCGTACAAACGGCTTCTATAATTTTTTATTTATAATGAGCCAATGAATTTTTTTCAATTATATACACAGAGTGGACCACAGAAAAGTCCACCCCGATATTTGGCAGTATTTAAGAGAAATTAAGGAAATGCTGAAACACGTTGATTTTTGTTTTGCGACACAGATATCTGTCATTTGTCAACCCTCGTCCTTTCACTTCCCAACCCGCTAATTTAAAATAGGGAATGTACCATAAGTGGCACATCGTTAGAAAAGCATTTAGATGTATTATTCAGGCATATAATCATTCATAATTTTTTTTTTGATATTTACACCGTCTTTGCTAAAAAAGTTATAATAAATTTAAAGTGCAACATCTCTTAAAAATTAAATGCAACGCCAGTGTTTTAATTATGTGTCAATTTTTCTGTCATACTGTCAAAAAATATGAAAATAATCTCAACTCGTTCTGCAATTACATATACCATTGTAAAAGTATTTAAAAAATACCTAAATTGCTTTACCAACATCAATGTTTAACAAACTGTCTTAGTAACAAATTACCGTTTTTTAACAAAATTTGTTTTAATTTACTTTTGATGTGACAAAAAAATTGACACATTATCAAAACATAGACGTTGCAGTTCATTATTAGGAGGTGTTTCACTTTAAATTAATTAATTAAATGTTAACAATGTTTTTGCATGTCGGTTAAAGGACCATCGAAGTTTTAAATAATTCTTGATAAACAGAGTGCTTTAATAAAGCGCGCCACAAATGAAATAAATCTTAATTTTTTTAGTAGCACCAATATAAACATCTGTACAAGCTTGCAGTTTAATAATGACACTTCATGTTATACTCGTAAAGTACTAATTTTTGCTCATTTTTTCATTGTCTTAGAAAAAATATTATGTTTCTTAGAACATTAGGTATGTATAAAATGTTTTACATTATAAATTTAATAAAAAATCTGAAATATGGCGTTGCAACCATAAAACTGAGACACCCGATATGTATATTGACATTTTTTTGACTTCACAGAACAGGGAAATGTTTTCTCAATAAGGCTACGTTCACAACAATGTATAACATTTTAAATATATCCACTTACCCATACAAATTTGCATCGGTGCCATTGTTCTATAGCCATCATTACACTCACATATAAAGTCACCTGGAATGTTCTTGCAAACTCCATTTCCGCAAACATTTTCATTTGTCAAGTTACATTCGTCAATATCTAAAAACAAACCAATTTTTTAATATTTAAAATTAAAGAAACGGACATAAATTCAGATTATCTCTTATGCAGTACACATTTTGTTATTATTTCTCTGGTAATCTTTTAATACGAAGTTAGGTGAAGTAATTGAAATGTGCTTTACAAAAATTGTACCATGTAACACCTGTTGAAGAAGAAAAAAACTCTAAAATGTCAGACTCGAACAAAATACTGATTTTAAAGAAAAAAACTTTGTTGTACATTTTGTACTTGGTTCATTTAATGCAATAACGAGCCTTACAACTTTTGTCATTCGTCTCCCATACTTCTGATAAGGCAATCAGTTGATAAGGTAACCTGTACCATTCTTAAATGAATGTAACTCTTACTTCTTCGCGGTTTTGAACGACAGATGTTCTTGACCCAAGCTTTCTGCCTAGCATGTCCCGCACATGCCCGATCATGTTTATGTCTGGGGAACAGATATAGGCAAGATGTAACTACCGCGTTTGGCACCAGGCATTGTTAAGCACATTATCTGCCTACGGTCTGCCAACCAAATTGCGCAAATGGCTCATAAGCTTCATGCATGATCGCTCCTTACATGTGGCAGTAAACGGTATTTCTTCTGATGCGTTGAAAACGAATGCTAGGGTCCCGCAGGGTTTTTTTCCCCAGCATATTTCTTTTACACATCAACAACCTCTTAAAAACCACCACGAACCCCATTTACAGTTTTGCAGACGACAGCACACTTGTCACAAGTTTCACATCCTATCGATCACTTTCGGTGCATGATACAAATATACTCAGGCAGGAACAGGTTGACTTCATTAATAGAGATCTTAAAGCAATCGTGGAGTGAGGAACCAACAATCTTGTTTAGTTCAACGCCCAGAAAACACAATGCGTCACGTTTTCCAAGAAAGTCACAATGTCCAGAAATACCCTTGAATCAAGTCTCTTTATCTCGATTTTGGAAGTCACGGTACCTAATTATATGTCTTGGCATGACTATGTTGCTAACATCGCAAAGTCAGCAAGCCAGAGGTTGGGTTTTTTGTGGAGAGCTAAAAAGTTTTTTACTGATCAACTGTTGACGACGTACAAGGCTCAAATTTGACCTCTGCTGGAGTATTGCTTGCACATTTTGGGTTCAGCACCAAAGTATTCTTTTCGTCTTCTAGATTCCATTCAGAAAAGGCCATTTGGTTAATAAACACCTTAACTCTCCCTTCACCCACTAGAACATGAAAGATATTTCCATGGCAGATACTCCAGAGAAATAAACACTCTTATACCACCACTGGCCACATTCGGCCGAAGAACTCGGCTCGCTGATCAGTCTAACCGATTTATTTTTAAGATTAACACTACAAGGACCAATCTCCATCAAGAATCGTTCTTTAACAGGGCTGCTACGGAATGGAACAAGCTTCCAAAATTAGTTTTTCCAGTCTGGGGCCCACACGATAGGTCTACCCTTTTTGCGACTATTTTCAGTAAAAAAAAATACTAACTTAAAATTCGTATTCGTATTTATTTTGTAATTAAAAAGAAATATATCTTACCGATACACTTTATCCTGTTGTCATCATAATCATAACCTTTATTGCATTTGCAGCTGTACGCTCCAATTGTATTCTTACATCTTCCATTTTGACAAATGCCAGAAAAGTCTGTACACTCATTGATATCTTTTTTGTCTAAAAATCCCATTCCTTTGGGACACAACTCGTTAAAAGCCGCTGTTCCTTGTCTGGGACACGGGTCGCAGCGTTCGCCCCATGCCTTACCGATTTGGGAACAGCAACACAGACTTTTATGGAAATAACCGTCTATTGGGGAAAGGCATTTTCCGTGTTTGTATTTCGTATAGCACTGTTCTTGTCTGATATCCAAACATTTTGTTCCTGAAACGTGTAAATTTTGTTAACCATACAATTCTAACAAGTGATTTTTATGGTGGGCCTACGTTGATGGAACAAATCACATTGCTATTCAACAAAATATATAAAAACAAGAAAATTCCAGTACAATGGAAAGAAAGCAATACAATACCATTGTTTAAGAGAGGTGTCAAAACAGATATGAATAACTATAGAGGAATAAGTCTGTTAAGTACAACATTGAAGCTACTGACAAAGATCATAGCCCAACAGGTGGCACAGACTGGAATTAATGAGGAGCAACAAGGTTTTCGACAAAATAGATCCACCATCGACGGGATTTTTATTCTTAGACAGATAGCTGAAAAAGCAATAGAATACAACAATGTTGCTTACATGTGTTTTATTGATCTAAAACAGGCTTTTGATAGTCAGACTGAAGGATGTGCTTGCACTGCTCGAGGAAAGAAATTTGGACTCCCATCTTATCGCATTAATTAAAGAATTGAATACCGGAAATTCTACGTTTATAAGAGTTGAACAGAAGCTAACAAAAAGGATAGACATATCAACAGGTATAAGACAAGGAGATAGCCTTAGCCCTATTTTGTTCAACATCGTCATGAATAAAATAATCGACGAAGTCAAAACGTCGGGAAAAGGATACAGGATGGGAGATCAGGAGTTTAAAATAATCTGTTATGCTGATGATGCGGTCATTATATCGCAAGACGAGGACAATTTACAGAGAATGCTATTTAAATTCGAGCAAACTGCACAACAGTATATGATCATCTCGCAAGAAAAAACACAATCTCTTACAATATCACGAGATCCCAAAAGGTGTAAACTGGCATTATATAACAAGAGCGTGGCACAGGTTATGTCATTTAAATACTTGGGTGCTCAAATAACCAGTAACCGTGATCTTAAGTCGGAAGTCATGTCGCAAACAATCAAAGCAGCAAGACTATCGGGATTCCTACGAGATGTGATATGGAGGAACAAGCACATGTCTATAGCGAGCAAAACAAGAATCTATAAGACCTGCGTAAGACCGGTAATGACCTACGCTACTGAAACGAGGGCAGAAAAAGCAGCAACAAAGAGAATTTTAAGAGCAGCCGAAATGAGAACCCTAAGGACCATAACAGGACATACTTTACTCGACAGGCAGAGGATCGAAGACATCAGAGCTACCTGCGGCATTCAAGATGTAGTAAGATGGTCCAGAGTCCGAAAGAGAGCTTGGAGGGATCATGTGGACAGAATGCCTGGAAACCGCCTCGTAAGAGCTGCTAAGCACAACAAGCCTGAAGGTAACAGACCACCAGGACGACCGCCCAAGAGGTGGCACGAGAGCTGGACATCAGAATCCCAGTTGCGGATGCTATGAGTGCTAATATATGAGAAAAAACAAGACAAATGTCTTAAGAAAAAGAAGAAGAAGAAGAAGAAGCGATTTTTTTTAGAAGTTGAGTTTAATTGTTTCCTTATTCTCTCGTACTTACTAGTTTCATCCAATGTTAACCCAGGTGGACATGAACAGGTAAAGCTTCCATCTGTATTGACGCAAGTACCACCTCCCCTGCAAATATCGGGATTCAAATCGCATTCGTTAATGTCAGTGCAAGTTTTTCCGTCAGCTTTAGCATATCCTTTGAGGCACTCGCATTCATTTCTGTTACACCTTTCGCAAGGAGAACCCCATGCAGCTCCCACTGAACAACAACACTCGGAACGTCTACTCAGCTGTGGTAAATCATTTTCACAACGACCTCTGTTAAGAGTTGTCCAGCAAGATCCTTTTCGGTTATCTTAAAAACAAATTAAAATTAATAACAAAAAAAATCCAATTTATATTTACAAATTGTTTATTATATTGCAGCTTCTTGTTTGAACGTCTTAAAAATTGATGTAAATAATTTCTTTTTTAATTTAAAAAAATATCCTTCCGAAGCAAGTAAATTTCAATGCAATAGTTTAATGCAGATATGTAGTAACTCGTTTCATTATTTAATCTTACCAATACATATTCTTCCAGTGTTATCCAAGATAGATCCTGGATCACATTCACATTTGTAGGAACCGTGCGTATTTACACATTCTCCGTTGAAACAAGCTTCAGGTCCCAATTCTCTACATTCATTAATATCCTCACATACAAAATTCTTGGGATTCATTTGAGTTCCAGTTGGACAAATACATTGAAAACTACCTGGAGTGTTTCTGCATTGACCGCCGCTGCATACCTGTAAAATTAATCTAAATAATACATTTAAAATTTTAAATTAAATATTCTTTTGTCCAATCAAGGTTTAATGAAATATTTAATTGGTAATATTCGCAAAAGGATTATTGGTATTCTCCAATTTCCCCCATATTTAATAGGCAAGATCATAAGTTCAGTTTAAATTTGCATATAATTAAAATATAACCACCAAATCACACGTTTACATAATTTGTGTTTTGAAAATCATAAAATTTCAGGGAACATTCAAGCATGCAGCTTGGAGGCTCGATGCTGACGTCACAAGTGCTATTTTTCCAGCATTTCATTGTTGCCGCTCTTAAGATTTCATGGTAATATCAAAAAAATATCACTTCGTGTTTTCGAAAACAAAACTTGAAATCGACGTACATTTTGAAAGTTCATATTGTAAATTTCACAGTTATTCAATTCATTTCAAATAAAAATAATTTGAGAATAACTGAGATCTAATATCTGCAAGTAAAGTTGAGAAGTGCATGTAGAATGTTTGGCAACGCTGTAACCATTTTAACCTCCAGACTGCTTCGGGCTCTCAGTGATTGCCCAGCACTTGTGGCGTATATCAATCAATAAAATCAATCAAAAAAAATATTTTTCGACTTGACTCGTCGTACTGCGGATAGTGGAATTTTTTTCCAGAAATTAGCCTAAGGTTAATAACATGTCGGTGTATTCAACATTTGAGTACATTTTGACTAACAATATCCAATTTTACAAATAAAAAGGTTTCAAAAATCTAATTATTGTTGTCTTATCGTCATAACTATCAATAAATGTCATTCAGTCAAGATATACCGATTAGAATGGATTTTTGTGAAACGTTACAAGAAAGGAAAACGCTCAATCCCAATGTTCTAACATGTATCCGTTTTATCAATGAGGTCTTATTTACACGACAAAAAATGTTTAATTCACATAATGTATACTAATTTATAATAATGATAATAATTAACTTTATCATTATTATTACTTCATAATTTTCAAATCAGAATATTTTGAAAACGGATTACAGTATTGAGTTTTATCAAGAGTAACTTTTTGGTGTAAAATTAAAGGATGTTTAAGTTCATTTGAAATTTTCATTAATAAATTTAACTTTAAAAAAGGTATGTTCGATACTACTTGGTACAAACCGTGTAACTAGCGCCCTCTATGAGAGTCAGATATAAAAACAAATTCATGAGATGTATCAGCTTCTAAAACATATTTGTATAAAATTTCATTACAATGTGTACAGATTTTTTTTCTTCAGCGTCCATTATCTTGAATAAGGATGGCGTTACGAAAATTTTTTACTAAACAAACCCCAATTATTTTTCATTTTTCTACCTCTCCTAGAGACGGGGTCACCTTTTTTTTTAAACACCCTGTATAAACTAAGTATTTTGCACTACGAAAATAATTACCTTCTTTAGCGTTTGTATGTAAAATAATACAATGTTTTTGCTTACCAGCTCCTCCACTACACATTCGTTAATGTCTGTACAAATTTTTCCCAGTTCGTCAACTTCAAATCCTGGGTTACATATGCATCTGTAGGTACCAATCATATTTTCGCAAGCTCCATTTTGACAAATATTTGGATTTTGAGCGCATTCATTGATATCGTTACCATCAAATGTAGAGCCTAGAAGAAAAAATAAATAACACTGTTACATTCGGTAGAAAAAACAGAACATTTTATAATGACTGATTGGCGATATGAACCGGTAAAACTTGGTAAATTTTAAGCAGCTTATAAGTCGAATGCTAAAAAACGATTAGCTTATTATTAAAATAAATAAAGTATGACCTTCAAAGTTTTTTTATGGGATCATTAAAATCCTGAAGATTACAACAGCTGATGGGCTCAGAGCCAACCTTCTATTTAACAAACTAAAGTAACTTTTTAAAAAATATATTGCAAACATAAAAAAAATTATTAATTTAAGATGGTATTCAAATTTTTTGTTTGTATTACCTGGGCCATGTGGGCATAAAAGATCGAAATCGGTGGTTCCAGGCATGGGACACGGTTGACATGTCGTACCCCAACCCATAGGTTTTCCAGAAATAATAGTACAACAACAGCAACTGGATTTGGTAACGGCAGTTGTGGAAGGGTTAAAGCAAAGCCCATCTCTATATTCTTGATAGCATAGATCCCTACGCGTATCTAAACAGGACCTTCCATCGGGACCTGCAAAAAAAAACAACATTTTACATTTTAACGGTTGTATAAAATCCAAACTATATTATTTGAGATATTTTCACATCAAAATGTTACCTAAGCTGAATCCCAAATGACATTCACATCTAAAACTGCCAGGAGTATTGAAACAATTTCCAAATTGACAAGGATCGTTAATGCACTCATCTATATCAGCACAATGTTTTTTATCAGGACCAAGACGATATCCAGAATCGCAAACACATCTAAAGGAACCTTCCATATTAATACACTTTCCATGATCGCACATTCCTAAAAAATTTATTAAATTATCTCTTAGATATATTATGTGATAGTAAGTTGATAGGTAAATTAAAGAGTACTAAATAGTTCAATCACCTGTTGCAGAGCACTCATCGAGGTCACTGCAGAAAGTACTGTCACTGGATTCAACGAAACCTGGTAGACAAGCACATGTATAGGATCCCAGTGTATTTTGACACCTTCCGTTTAAACAAATTCTTGGATTTTCGTAGCATTCGTCGATGTCTGAAATGCAAGGTTAGTAATAATTTTTATGCATTTCTACTTTTCCGAACCGAAGGGTAAAAAATGAAAAGTATTGGTTTACCCCCAAAAATCAAAATCGCCAAAACCAAGTGCGCTTCATGGCCCCACGCGTCGAATGGCACCATTTTCAGTGTGACGATTGTTTCAAATTTTGTCTGTGTGTGTTAAAAAATTGTTTGGGCCGATATCTTGAGATAGATAAGTGGTAGGTCACTAAAACTTACAGGGCAGAAGTTTTGCCCGAAGGACTAGACCGAGTTTGAAGATGGGCCATAACGGTACATACCCTTTAGGTAGCTGCCGTACAAGGTGATCCTCAATTTTACCGCATTTTGTACTTTTCGCACGATAACTTGATAACTTCAGAAGGAGAGCTAGGGCGATAAAACTTTCAGGTATTACGTTTGGCCCGACCGACCGACAAAATTTGGTCAGTATCTCTATATAAATTATAAACACAAATTCAATTTAATGAACCGATAACACTAGGACAACTAGAACTATATTAAATAAAAAAGAGCTCTCGGTTCGGAATAGTTAGTTTTGCTACGGCAAAACTGTTTATTTTTTATGTATTCGTATTAATGAAAAAATAATTAGAAGTTGCTAGGTGAGCTAATACTTACCTACACAAGCAAATCCAGTGGCTGATAATTTGAAACCGGGCTTGCATTGGCACTTGAAACTTCCGTCCATGTTGATGCAGATACCATTAGTGCACATTCCTATTTCAGAACATTCGTCGTGGTCTGTACACATGGTACCGTCTGGAGATACATCAAACCCAGGAGGGCAAAGGCAGGAAAAGCTACCGGGAAGATTCGTACATCGTCCGTTTATACATTTACCTTCTCTGCATTCATCAATATCTACGATTAAAGTGCATTACTAATTTTTTTAAGTTATAATTTTTTTTCTTATTGAATTTCATTAATTTGTTACTTTATCCTCATCCTCTATTATCAGCTGCATATTTTAATAAAATATATTGATTTAGGAGTTTTTGTGTTGTTTTATTTTTTTTGAATATAAATTTTATGTTTAAAATTGAAAAACAACAATAATTGTACCTAAAAAGTTTTTTATTAGTCCAATTTAGTATCTAAGAACAAGGACGGTACAATTTTCACAAACAATTATGTTTTATTTTTACCTTCACAAACATTGTTATGATTTAGCCTGTATCCAGGATCACATAGACATTCATATCCTTGAACAGTATCCACACATTTTCCTTCTCCACAAATTCCCGGTCTTAAAATGCATTCATTAACACTAATTTGTCCCACCTGACTACCTCCTGGAATTACACCCGGCGTCAAATCAAAAGTGCCCCCAGGATGTGTTGGCACAGGATGCGAAGGAGCTTCGCAAAGTCTGCGATGTTCGTCTAAAAAATTACAAGGAACATTTTAAGCTTTAACAAAAATATAATAGTTTAAATTGTGGGTGGGCACACTAGAAGCAGAATTTATTTAAATATTTTTTTATGTAACGCCTAATAAAACATACAATTTGCTCTTTATTTTAATTTAAAATAATGACAATTTTACTTTTTTTTAAAATATACAAGGTGTATCATTAATAATGGGTAAATAATAAAGCTGAAGGATCTTGGGTTCAAAATAATAAGAATTAACACAATTCACTTAGATAAAATGTCTCAGTTACATGGTGTTTTAATTGATAATTTAAAAATGATTTTTCTCCATTACCTTTAAACTGTTATCTCTATCATATTTGGCAGGAATTGTAGACACTGCAAACCTTACTAAACCCGCTCGGGATTCCGAGACTTTGTACAAAGTTTTTCAGTTTTCTGGGGGCTTATTTCCTGATATTGGAGGGCTTTAGGAAGGCCCTTTCCAGAAACTTGAGCCTCTTGTAGAAAAGCGCTGGGCATTCGCAAAGCAAGTGTTCCGCAGTTTAGCGAAGTTCTCGCAGTAGCGGCAACTATCATCTTTTTTAAATGATACCTTTGGGGGCAGTGTCCAGTGAGGAGTCCTGTCACCAGTTTCTAGTCTTTCTTGTCCAACTCAAGAAGCTGTTAAGCTTTCCTTGCTTACTAGTCTTTTCGCTTGTCTTTGTCCTGGCACTTTATGCCAGTCAGATTTCATTTCATCTGTTTCCCAGCGTCGAACCTCTTTTTTTAAGTGGGCTTTGTAGATTCCGCAGAAGGGTTCTGGGCCGAAAAATTGTATATTTGCCGCTTACTTGGCAAGGCAGTCTGCTTCCTTGTTGCCTTTATTTCCCTTGTGGCCTGGAACCCACATCAGGGTAACCTGATTGTTTGCTGCCAGTTGTCTCAGGGATTGTTTACAGTCCCAAATGTATGACTTTCGAGCTTTTAGTGCTGCTTGACTATCTGATAGTGATTGGGGTAAGATGATCCTACGGATCATCTAGTCCATAGCTTGGACTAGATCGTCTTGGAAACCCGGGTGTCCAAGACGATCATTTAGTAAGGTAAAATATATATATTGCCTAAATATTTTATATATCAAGTTAAATATGTTAATAGAGTGTATTAACGAATTTCGAGTACGTTGAGACTCTTTTGAATAACTGTTATTTTTCTTGTAGATCATCTCGTACACCTTTCCACTATGTTTAATGGTATAAGGAATATTTTTGTAAAAAAATTATAACATTTACCTTCTCCGTAATCTGGACAGGGTGTACATTCTTCTCCTGCAAACATTGCCCAACCCTGCCCCATATTAACTCCACAGCAACAGTCTTTCTTTGAAAGTCGGAATTGTAAATGGTTACTGCATTGTCCTTGAGCAGATCTTTGAGTATAACAAATGCCTTGTCGTCCATCTAAAGAAATTAAAAAGTAATAAATAAAATTTAATGAAAGCAGTTACAGGATCATGAAATTCTTATAATACTCACCGATACAGAAGGTTTTGTCCTGACTTTGGATAAACCCAGGATTACACAAGCAAACAAATCCACCGTTAATATTAATACATCTGCCATCTTGACAAACATCTTCCTCGTCACATTCATTTTTATCCTCGCAGTTATTCGTAGTAGCATTTCTAGTCTGACCCGAAGGACACTCGCACGTAAAAGATCCTACTGAATTTACACATGTTCCTCCTTGGCATAGATGTGGAATGGCTTCACACTCATTTATATCTAAAATATGAAATATCTGTGAGTTTTTCTGTATATTTATATATTTCTTTTTATAATACTCAATAATTATAAGTGCATAGTAAAGTTTTTGACTAGGTAATAAAGAAATTGTTTAACTATCTGTAAGAACGAAGACCAATTGTTCTTTATTTTAAATAACTTGCTATAACTACATGATAATATGCGGTGGGGTCGGGTTGGATGCCGCTTTATAATAATTCAGGTAAAATTTAAGCGAACTTAGTTGGATGCACTTAAAATTCTAGAGGTATCACTAAATATTTTAAAATATTAGACATTGTTACCATTTCTGTTTTTATTTCAATTTTTTTTAACGTTTCCCTGAACCTAAATCATCGTATTGAAGTTAAATATATATTACTTAATCGTATATCGTTTTCTAACTAAAAGCATTTTTATAACTAAAAGTAGATAGTTAAAATAATAATGTATCTAAAGGCAAGATTTTATTCTAGCAAAATTGAATAAATCGACCAAACTGGCTATACTTTGTAATTATTTAGTTGCAAAAGCATCAAAGAAATACTACGGAGCTTAGTAGTCTGAGGAGTATAGCCTCTGATAAATAAAGTAAGGAATATTGTAATAAGTTAACGTTGTGGTGTAAAAGGATATGTACTAACAAAGACAGATAAAGGATTGCTTAGATGGTTTGGACACGTAAAGAGAATGGACAAAAAAGATTGACGAGTGTACATGAGCAAGTCTGTAGAGGTCGACCTAGGCAAACGTATCTTGATTAGATCGAAATTATTTTGAAGAATTGCCAGGTCAAAAGTACCTACTACTACTACTACGATGGCACTACAGCCCATATCGAACAACCGCTGCATGTCTCTAATTTCTTATACCCAGTATTTTTTTAGCATCCTTCCGTACCCCATTTTCCCAGCGCAGCCTCGGCTTTTCTACCGGCCTCTTTCCTTCAGGTTTTCCTGTGAGCACTTTTTTTGGGACCCTGTCGTCTGGCATTCTTTGGGCATGTCCTGCCCATCTCAGTCGCATCAGTTTTATATGCATTGAAACTCTGGGTTTCCCATACAACTGGTATATTTCATGATTTATGCGTGCCCTCCAGAAATCCCCTTCAATAGTATCAGCTTGTATGAAATCGCTGATGAAAAATAAAGAATCAAAAAACGCGTATAAGAACCGAAGCTCCGGAGAAGTGTTACTGATATCCATATCGCTATCACTATCCATTTTTGATTATTATGAACACTAATATTCACACCACGGTCTTATTCACATGTAAAATCTAGCAGATTTCGTAAGTTATTAATTTTAAAACAGCAAATGACAGTTAATTGTAAAAAAACTCGAAATAAATAAGATGAGTGACATATATTTAATAAATTTTTTAACTTCTAAACAAACTATCAGTCAAAGTCTTGGTTATCAGAATTGTTTACAATAATCACCAATGTGTAAAAAAAAGAGACATGGTAATCAAGAATAAACTAGGATTTTACAACATGTAGGTGAAGAGCTGCTTACTATAATAATTACAATCTATTAATATTGTTTCTGAGCATTTTTAATAGTTGATTTCTTACCTACACATTCATTAGTTTTTAAATTTTTTAAGAATCCAGTTTCGCATTCTAATCTAGAGGGACAGTGCTGGCAAGGGTGACCCCAAGCTTTTCCTACTGTAGCGCAACACAGGGTTTTTGTGCAAACCACCCCCTCTAATTGATTAACACAAAGGTTTCCTCTATATCCAGTATAACACGGCCCTGTCCTGTAATCTAAAAAAAATAATTAGTGGATTATTTATCCCTTATTTTATTCGATTTATTTATTTTTTCGTAAATTATTTTCTGTTAACAAAAAACAATATTTTTCAGAATGATCCATTTGTAAATAAGAGAAAGTAGAGAAAGAGAATTATAAAGCTCTTGCATAATATTTATCACCAAAGTGAGAAGACGCCAGCATGTTTCGCATCATTTGAATAGAATATCAAGACCAGGAGGGCATGTCATACAAGCGTTCCATTTCATAAAATCTTTGTGAAACAAAAACCCAGCAACTTTTATGAAAAAATCAAATGCAGAACTGATATAAGTAAATTAAAATTGGGATTTAAAAATTAGCTCTCTGTGTCATCCCACAGGACTTCTGTTTATCGTGGCTCTTTCTCAAACAACGTTGCAAACTCTATCCACAGCTAGGTTCAGAAAACATTGAGTTAATCTTCTTTTAAATTTTACAGTCCAGTTACTCCTACTTGAGTAACTGTATTGCATTATTGTATTTTCTTTGTCTACTAATCACCCCAGAAGTATATGAAAAACAGATAAACATCTAACAACTCGTAAAGAACTAAGTATTGAGGAGACAAGGAATGGTATAAAATCAAACAATAAACAAGGTAGCAGAGCAGATGATAGTATAAGAAAAACAGGAAAGAATGGTATAACGAAGAATGTAAGAATGTAAGCGAAAAGGTAAAAGAAAGATTAAGGTAGTCAAGAACAAATAAACAGGAAAACAAACAGCAATATATTAAAAAAAGAAAGGAATTTAAAAAAATAGTCACCAAAAATAAAAGAGAATGGATAGAAAATGAAAAAAAAGGTTGGCACAAAAACACGAAAAAATATTATTAAAAAATCAAAAATCAATGGCAACCATAGCTAATGGTATAAAAAATAAAGAAGGTAAAGTGGTAGAAGATAAAAAATACATTAAAAAAAATTATTGGAACATTTCTCAGAATAATTAAATAAAAAAACATTGAAAGACGATACGGATGAAAAAATAATACCGTAACCCACAATAGAAGAAGTAAAAGAAATAGTAAACGGAAGTAGTAACTCTAAAGCACCTAAGAAGTATGGAATTTACATGAAACTAATGAAATATAGTAGCAAACTCTAAAAGAACGAATTTTTTTAAATCCAAAAAATTTGGAAATAATAATACTGTAATAAGTTTTCAGTTACTACGTTTTGATTCTTTTTATTTGTAATAAAGTAATTCTTACCTATCTCACAATGATTTCCAGAAAACCCATAGAAGCAAGCACATCTATCTGGTCCTATACATCTTCCTCCATTTTTGCACGACTCTTCACAAATTGCTAACAACACACGTACATAGTTTTATACATATTACTATTAAATTGATAATACTTACGTTCTGTACAGAATTCTCCGCTGTATCTTTCTGGACAGACACACCTTCCATCGACGCACGTTCCTCCATTCATGCAAACCGCTTTGCAGGATTTCCCATCCAAACCTCAAAATTTTTAAATTGATTTGTTTAATATATACCGGATATTTATTTAAAAAAACGAAAATTCAAATGATTTTTAGGAAGCACGTGAGTAAAAAAATGGAAATGTGATGTTTAGAAAATATTTTGGTTGTGCTCCAATCGATATTTGATTTACAACAATAATAGCGGTCATGTTAAATAAAGTGGATTGGCAGTAATAATCGCACACAACTAGAATTATAATTACCTTGCAGTTGCTTGTTTCCAGGCCCACAGGTTGATGACCTTTGGCCACCATCGCACAGACAAACATTTGGAGAGACGCATTGGCCAAAACCACAAGTCCGTGAACAAACAGCTATGATCAAAAATTATTATTATGGTAAAAGAAAAAAGATACCGACAGTTACTTACGTATTATACAGAATCCTAATAAGTTGTGTCTTTGCCATCCTGGACAGCAGTAGGTTCTCGTTCGTGAACGACACACGTTCGGTCTGAAACAAAAAATGTATTGTAACGATTTTGCGATACGCCACTGGAATATGTTACGTAAGTGAACTGGGCGGTACGGTGACGTCACAGCCAGTGACGAGAATTTAACAATAAGTTTAACTAGTTTAACTAATCACGAATTTTCTATAAAAAAGTCTGGATACGTTTAAAAACTTCTAGTCTTCTCTCGTTTTAACGTTAATATATAAATTGGTCTCAGTTCACGGAAGCTAAGCAGTCAGTTTTCTAAAGTAAATAATTGTGTTCAATAGTTTACTTAAATTTTATTGGAAAGTTATAAATAAATGTACCTATAAATTTGATCCACTAGTGTGATTTAAGGAAAACCTTACAGTATTTACCATAATACGAATTTACTTAACTATCAATTAAACTATAGAAAAAATATATAATATATAATGGGTTGCTTTGCCACACTTGTTTCACTAAACGTTCATCCCAACGTAACCTTCGGGTCTTGGTAGAGTTGAACGTTTGCTATTGATTACCTTTAAGGTAATGTTGAGCTTTAAGGGATGATAACGATAAAGGAACACCAATGGGTAATATTTAACTTAACCCTTACAACAGATCTTTAGTACCTATTTAAATTAAACAAGATATTAATAACTTGATTTATAGGTGAATCGTAAAATTAAACTTACACAGTGTAATACATGATAACTCAGAATACTGTTACATAAACTAGTTTATTGCTAGATTGCATTAGATTATTTGCATAATTTCAAAATTTTTATAAAGTGATAAAATTCTTATCTGATATAAATAAACGGAAAACAAGTATCTGCTAGTAGTCCAATTTTTTAAGATTAAATTGGGTCTATCTACAGTCACTAAACTTTTATGTTTTATATAAATAGTAATCAAACAGAACGATTGTCATACCTTTAGTTGTTGTCTATAAGATAATACATAAAGGGTGGCCAACCGAAAACGAAACAGAGCCATTTGCAGAAACCTTGTCAACATTTTAGAAAAACGCTCAGACCCGTCGATTTTTTTTAAAGGGGGACACCTTTTTCCGGAATTTTTGTCTCCACAACTTTCAACCCCGAGCGAGGATAAGAATTACTCCAAAATGTTTAAATGGCATTGGAAATCGAATAAGATGTCTTTCAAAAGCTCTTACAATAGTGTTTGAATTTAAAAAATTTAGCCCATTACTTATTGATAAATTAGATTTTAAATGTGAAACTTATATTTGAAAATAATCCACAGTATGACGAAGATCATTTTTATTTTCGTCAGTATTTAGACCAACGTTTTCCAAGGCGTTGGATTGGGAGAAGAGGCAGCATTGAATGGCCTCCACGATCGCCAAAATAATCGCCCCTTGATTTCTTTTTGGGGGGACATCTGAACAGTAAAATCTATAAAACACAACCAGCGTCGTTGGAAGATTTGCGTCAAAGAATCGTTGACGTGTGCCGTCGAATTACTCCGGAAATTCTTCGGAAGGGCGTGAAGGGTTTGAACAAAATCTTTATTATTGTATGGAAGCGGGCGGTCATTAGTTTGAACATTTAATCAATTAAGAAGTAAGTAAGCAACTAAAATAATTGGAAATTTAGATTTAGATAAAATGCCGAAATTAATATTTTGGCAAAAAAATTAAATATAACTTCTTTTTAAGATTTTAAAAAATGCAGTTTACAGTTTGGGTATTTTTCCCGGGCTATATTTGATAATGAAATTATCGTTTTTAACCAAGTTGGCCTACAGATATGTTTAAATTGATAAAGATAAAATGCTTGTTCATCTGTGCTATTCATAGAGTTTTAAATTTTATGATCTGTTACAAATATATTGGAAATTAAAAGGAAATAAATATTTAAAGTTTCTTTTTGTGTTACAATTTTAATATTTATTTAATTTTTTTATAATATCTTGTATCTTTTTCTGTATCGTCTTTCGAAGGCAAAACACAATAATATTTAAACCAAAAAAATTACATAGTGAACACCAACGATTATTTAAATGAATTTAATCTTAAAACTGATAAAAGATATTTCATAAAATCTATTTATTTTTATAGTTAGACATAAATTTAATTAAAAAATACAAATAAATCATCAAATTTTAATAAGATGAAACAGTTTCAATCGAACAATAAACAATCTCGTTTTTTAATCATCTCTGTTTTCAGACTAAATTTTTTTTATCTATATTTTTAAATTTAACGAGCCCCCAACCGTAAGTAATTTAGACAACACGCAATTCTTCGTGAACAGTACCTGCATATTATACGTTCCAATCACTGGTGAAATATAAGTAGCAACGAGATATAAAATATTGTCAGATTTCGTAAGAAACTGCAAGACTTTGATCCATAATAATGTATTTTGGATTTATTAAAATGCTATATGATTTTGTTATCGGTATGATTTATTAAAGTGTAATAACTGTAATATATTGTTACGCCTATAGTTTGTTTAATGAGTGGCACATGCTTTAAAAAGCAGATATATTTATCACTAACAAAATACTATTCACATCACTAATTAATTTTAACTATCACTATCACTACCATACATTCCAGAAGAGTTTAATATTGTTTTGGAAATCGACAGATAACCTTCTATTAAATTCATCTTTATCACTCTTTCTAAACGATGAAAACCCCTAGAATCCATGTCTAAGCCGACAGATATTATACCAGTTTGGTACGTCTTCAACTAGGAAGGGATGCTTTAGTGTGGTACACTGGATGAAAGGGTTGGAGTGGGCGTTGCCAAATTTTAGGCACTCAAAACCCCTTGGTAATACCCCAACCATATTTTAAACAGAATTACATGCCATAGAGATATGTACCCGAAGAGCAGAAATCTATATTTTATGAGATAGCCAAGCAGCACTAAAAGCTCTCAAGTCATACACTTGTGAGTCTAAGCTGACTTGGGACTGTAAACAATCCCTGAGACAACTGGCGGCAAACAATCAGGTTACTCTGATGTGGGTTCCAGGTCACAACTGAGTTAAAGGCAACGAAGAAGCTGACTGCCTTGCCAAGGAAGGGGCAAATACACAATTTTCCGGTCCAGAACCCTTCTGTGGACTTTCAAAAGCCCACTTGAAAGAAGAAGAAAGAAGACAAGCGAAAAGGACTCCTCACTGGACACTGCTCTCTGAGGTATCACTTTAAAAAGATGGGCAAAACAGAGAGTGATAGTTGCCGCTACTGCGAGAACTTCGCTAAAACTGCAGAACATTTGCTCTGCGAATGCACAGTGCTTTTCTGCAAGAGGCTCAATTTTCTGGAAGGGGCCTTTCTAAAGCCCTTCGATGTCAGTTACTTGGCCCCCAGGAACCTGATAAACTTTGCACGAAGTCTCGGAATCCCGGGCCTCGATTCACAAAAGATCTGATAGGTGGTTTCACTTTTGTGCTAACATTATGTACGATCTATTGAGAAATATTAGTAGATATTTGTGAAACAGTTAATAATTTAAAACAATAAATCGAATTTAAATAAAACTTAACTTTGTAGATTTATTCTTATCTATTGTCAACAGGAAATCCGAGCCACTTTTACATTTATTTAAAAATATTTCTTCGTTTTTGAGTAAGACATTGAAACGGAAAAATAATAGTCCCTTAAAGCTGCGTAAGAGTTTTTCTTTACGCGCGTTGAGCGATTTTTGTTAGCAAAAAATCTTTAGGGTTGGAAACCTTTTAAAAATATGTATAATTGATGATAGGAGTGTTAGCAATGTGAAAACCAGATTATTGTTATTGATTTTAATTTACAAAATTTTAATTTTTAATTATACAATTAATTAAAAAAAAACGAGAAACATAGTAAATAATTGAATTAAAAATTGTTTGGTTACTATTTGTTTACAATATTGTATATACCTATCACATTATTATACACATTTACAATTAAAATTGTTTCTAATAATTAACTTTAAAGAAAAAACATTTAAAAAGTAATTGATTTACTAAAATATAATTAATACATTAATATAATAATTAATATAATCTCCGTAAGTTGGAACCATATGGTAAACTTTATTATTATTAATTTTAGGAAAAGAAGTTGTTCTTTATAAAAAAATTTGAAATCCAAAATACAATCATCAGATATTAATTTTTTATACGAGGTTTTTTAAAAAATATGAATTTTACCTAATTGTAAAGTACCTTTATTTTTGACAATATTAAAAATTATTTTTAAATATCATTGGTCTGGGTGCGACCGGAGAGGTCCACATGACTAACTTCCCAGTGGAAAGAGTGATAAATTACCATATGTTTTGTTATTATAAATATTATTATAAAAACGATTTTAAATTGTACAACAAATCACAATTGTCATTTCAAAAGCGGGAGCTATTTTCAATTGAATTTTTTTTCAATTGTTTATACCAATTGAAATTTTTTTTAAATATTATGATCAATAATTATTTCTTAGTAACAATATTTAATTGTTATAAACAATGCTTGATTATTACTTACAATAATTTTTTACTGTTATAGCGTCTTCAATGCTATTCTCTCAATACTGACACAAGTTTAAAATTCTCCAATTCCTATTTATGTTTTCTAAAACTCTCTTTTTATGAAATGGTGTCATTATTTTTTTCATGCATTGAAAAAAAAGGGATTATTATAAGCGCTTTAATTTTTGCTATCCAAAGGAGAATTAGTAAAGAACCTTTTTTTACCAAGACATATAATTTTTTTCGATGAGGCAACATTTTCTTTAAATGGAACTGTCCTTACAATAAAATCTTGTGACCAATATTTGTTTAAAACGAACGCGTGTGTGGTATTTACAATGACAGATTAATAGGACCGTTTTTTATTTTCCCAATCTATGAATGCCGAATATTATTTACATTTTTACGAAATCAAATCAATGACTTCATGAACAAACTACTCTTACAAGAAAGTCAATGTATTTGGTTCCAACAAGTGCCTCATGCCACATTACATTAAATGTTAGAGAATATCTTGAACATATGTTCAATGGAAAAGCTTTTCACCTATATTTAGATATTTTTTGGCCTGCTAGATCCTCAGACTTAACTCCTCTATATTACTTCTCATTGGGTAATTTAAAACAGAAATCATTTGGAGGGTATAATTACATATTCATACCATGGCGAGAAATTTCTCGTCAAATAATAAGAAATATATTACGAAAATGAGAGGTATTATTGAAATGCGTTATTATTAAATTTCCATTAATTTCTAGCATTAATATTATGTTATTTACATTTATTTATGAACAGCGAGAAAGTGTCAAATAGGCACGTCTGTGGGTGCATAGAGGTGTGTTGGTTCCTACACTTATGTATGGTAGTGCATGTTGGGTAAGGCAGAAGAGGCATAAAAATAGAATTAATGCTGCGGAGATGGGTAGTCTGAGAAGTATAGCCGGAGTGACTCGGTTGGATAAAGTAAAGAATAGTGAGATAAGAGAACGCAGTGGTGTAAAAGAAGATATGGTTACAAAGATAGATAAAGGAATGCTTAGATGGTTTGGACACGTAGAAAGGATGGATAAAAGAAGATTGACGAAACAAATTAATAAGGCGAGTGTGAATGGACAATTCGGTAAAGGTCGACCTTGGCGAACGTATCTCAATCAGATCAACATTGTTTTGAAGAAAGGCCGGGTCAATGGTACCAACAACCGACGAGCATGTATGAGAGCACTGATAAAAGTAGAGGAAGCAAAAGATGTGTGTCAGAACCGTAGCAAGTGGAAGGAAGTGGTCTCTGCCTACCCCTACGGTAAAAAGGCGTTACTATATGTATTTATTTACACAACTTATTATTTGTATGTATTTTCTTATTTGCAAAATATATTCTTAGGCATTTATTAAATTTCAAAATTGTTAGACAAAATTAAAAAACGAAAAGGTTATCATGTTTTTAATAATGTAAAGATAAATTTCATTCCTAATTTAAAATGTAGAAAAAATAAAAAAAAAGAAATTAATTTTTTTTCCATAGGGTTTCAACTTACGGAGACACATACTGTATAAATATTAATATTATCGGGTGATTTTCACATATTTTTTAAACAATTGGGCTCAAAGGAGATATTTTATTTAACCCCCGACAGAGGGGGATTCTGCAAGAATTTTCTAACTGAAAATGTGAAATTGTGAAAGTTACTTTCATGTGAAATTTCTTTTTCTTTGCCTTATGCCTAATTCTTTGAAACCCTCATTAACAAACTAATCACCTCAGTTTAAGCATTCAGTTAAACATTGACAAGGCTTATACTTTTACAGTTTAAATGGTTTTTTTATGTTTCAAAAAAGTAATGATTGCGACTGTCCCGCTTCTGACAGAGATACCAGTTGGTTTAAACGATTGAAGAGGTGTATCGATATCAATAGGAAATACTTAAAAAAAACGATAAACATTTTTTAAGGTAATCTGCTGTTTGGTTTAACAGCTACAGGTCTTTGTTAACAAGTTAACACTTGCATGTAATTAAGTTTAAAAAATTGTTAATGTTGGCATTTTTATTGATAGAGTGAAAAAAATTGTAAGCATAAAAAACGACTACTTAACAATTTTTAATAATGAATTTCTTTGATATACCTAGATACACATATTTGCTATGTCTAAAGATATTTTTAAAATAAGCTTTTTTCAAACTTTTATTTTTTTTAATATGGATTTATAAATTTGAGTTGAAGAATAATAAAACTGAAAAACATAACAAAAAATAAGAAAAAAATATTTCAAAATGTATAAAAATGTACGAAAACTATAAAATACTCTTCAACTGCAAACTCAACAAAAAGAATTACATAAATGCGATTCAATAATGGATAAAACCTCGATTATTTACAATCTCTCGGCTTGAACTGGGCATGCTCAAAACTGAGTGACCGATGTATTTTCGAGCGCAACAAAGCGCTAAAAAAGGGTTATTCTATTGTGTCTTAGCCATTCCATACAAAGAACTCTTTAAAGCCTATCCCATATATCCTCTCTCTAACGTATAAATCACAGTTTGAGTAGTACCCATTTCCACGATAACCTAATTTTGCCTTATGACTTGGTTCAAAAGACCCACTGCCCTAATCTTTTGTTCTCTAGTAAAATGTCTTCGTTGTATGGTTAATAAACACTATACTGACTTGCATAAATACAGCTTTAAGTTAAAGCATTTTAGAAATGAGTGAAACACATTTTTTGGCTCTCACATAAAAATGAACCACTGAACCAATTTTTAATCGACGCGCAATATTGAAATATTATTACGCGCCGGCGCCTACGACGAGAAGGAGCAAGTGTGGGGGTATCGACAAGCTGGAGAAATGCTCTAAGGTGTGAGCAGCTTCACCACCGGAACCTCTGTGGCTTCGACTCACTCTTGCTACTCGACGACGTCTTTCGCAGCGTAAATGTTGGATCCTTCGATAACTCAGTAAAGCTGGCTCGATCTATTTTTTACCTACTATAGGCTGAAGAGTTTACTGCCTTTTATCGCCGTGAATTTTGTTATCACAATAAATGAACCAACACACTTGTCATCGAGAATATATTGTATAATTTAATAAATGGAGCTTACAGTTTCAAGCCTCCTGTATCTTCAGAATAATTTCACTGCTTGTTAGCTTTCAATTTGATTATATTGATATACATTCTACCATGTGGTGTTTTAAAGCGGTGCTCTGAACGCTAGAGGTGCTTATTCCTCGGCTGATAATATGCGAAAGAGGACGAGGAACCGGAAGCCGCTCCGAACGTGGCTTCTTCTCGTGTAAAATTCAGCGTTTTTTATTGGTAACTGTCTGGTCACGTGACCGTATAGTTGTTTGCTAAAGTTGCGCGCGACGGTTTCGGAATGTTCTGAAGAGATAATAACTGCACGTGTTTTTAGATGATTTTTTGTCGGCATCAGGGCCGTACTGAGTAGTTTTAAAAATCAAGGAATTTATCAAAGAGGAATGGTACAGTTGGAAGTACTGATTTCCAACAATTATTCTAATTTACTAAAATTCGGTTATTTACAAAATATGGTCCGTTTTCGAGTTATAAGCGAAAAACTGGAAAAAGTCCGAAATTTTCGAGGTTTATTTTGGCCACCAAAAGTTGTCCCCTTCACTTTATAGGTCCCCTTATTTAGATTTGGCACACCCACACCAACCAAACGATCCTAGAAAAAAAAATCTTGTGCGGTAAATAATTTAAGGTGAACCACTTTTTGGATCCTCTATATACTGGGCCAAGTTGTGTGTACATTAGAATTAATCAAAATAACATTATTATAGCAAAAATATGTAAACAGAAAAATTTGTTATTTGATAATTGACTAAACTTTTTTTTAATTTAGTGAAATGTCTCGTTAAGAAGAAGGAAACACTTATCGTTTACAGTAATTATGTAATTGGTGAGTACAGTAATTGATGTCCGGGAATCAACCAGTTGGTTGGAGACCATATCGGCATATCATCTTTTGCATTTTAATTATGTGTCGAGATTTTCATTATTTTGTTTAACTTGAGGCTGCTTTACTAAATTACCTCATAAAAGACATTAAACATACGTCTTTGATATCATCATATTAATGTATGTATTTATGAAGAAAGCATTTACTTCAATACATTTATATACAGGATGTCATATTATAATATTGGCATGGAGTAGTTAAAATAAATCCAATTAATATTTTTCGATATCAAGCTCGTCTGAAGAGAAAACTATCCTAGTTTAGTAAAAACTTCTTAATTTTTCAGTATGCACCATATGGAAACTTATTTATTAAAGGTTTTTCGACCAAAAAATTGGTAAACGTGTATGCTTCTCCTTAAACCGAAAATTGCTCAAAATTATGCAGTATCATAACAAGACCTTAATATTTAACAATATCATATCACAAAACATCAAAATAAATTAAGTATTTCGGCACAATAAGAATTATTTTGGTTAAGAAAATCTGCAGAAAATCAATAAGTTTGTGCTGAAATACTTATTTTATTTTGATGTTTCGTGATTTGATATAATTGAATATTAAGTTCTTGTTACTGTATCATCTTGAGTCGAAGGCAGCAAAAATGTTAATTGCAGGTGAATACATACATACATATGGTCACGCCTTTTTCCCGTAGTGGTAGGCAGAGACCACTTTCTTCCACTTGTCACGCTTGCTTTCATCAGTGCTCTCATACACGCTCGTCAGTTGTTGGTACTCTTGACCTGGCATTTTTTTAAAACAATGTTGATCTGATCGAGATATGTTCGCCGAGGTCGACCTCTACCGACTTGTCCATTCACACTCGCCTTATAAAGTTGTTTCGTCAATCTTCCTTCATCCATCCTTTCTACGTGTCCAAACCATCTAAGCATTCCTTTATTAATCTTTGTAAACACATCTTCTTTTACACACAGCGTTGTCCTATCTCACTATTTTTTACTTTATCCAACCAAGTCACTCCGGCTATACTTCTAAGAGTACCCATCTCCGCAGCATTAATTCTATTTTCATGCTTCTTCTGCCAAACCCAACATTCACTACCATACATAAGTGTAGGAACCAACACACCTCTATGCACAGCTAGACTGCCTTTTTTGACACTTTCTGGCTGTTCATAAAGCTATGCAGTGCCCCATTCATCTGTTTTCCTGCCAATACCCTTCGCTAAATAAACATAATATATTAGACAAATTCACCAAAACACATTGTTTTTGTAAACACAGAATCATTTATAAACAGCATTTTTGATCTACAGATAGTGTTAGATCATCCTAACACAACAAGTAGATAATAATTTTTGAAATAACCATGTTTAAGAGGTATTGTAACTACCGATAAAACTTTTAGATGTAATTTAAAGTTTAAACCCCAATAAATCACGTATAAATTGTGGTCATTGGTATTTATAGTCATTTTATTACTATTGCTGTCAATTGGATCCTGAAGAGTAAAATTTTAAATGAGTTAAAATGAAAATTATATCGTCAATTAAAACCCTGCAAAACGTTTCCTTTGGCCAATGTTTGTGACCAGGTAGGCGAGGTTAATATATTAATACCTTTTCATAAGGGACCGCTTTTTTTCACTTGCCACGGTTCTTACACACGTCTTTTGCTTTTTTTTTTTTTCATCGGTACTTTCATAAATTCTCGTCCGTTACTGGTACTCTTGACCTGGCCTTTTCTCAAAACAATTTCGATCTGAACAAGATACGTTCGCCCAAGTCGACCTCTACCGACTTGCACTTTCACACTCGCCTTATAAATCTGTTTTTTTATTTTTTTTCATCCATCTTCAGACCATCTAAGCATTCTTTTATCTATCTTTGTTACCACAACTTCTTTCACACCACAGCGTTCCCTTATCTTACTATTCCTCACTTTATCCATCAGAGTCACTTCGGCTATACTTCTTAGACTACTCATACTCGCAGCATTGATCTTACTTTTATGCTATTCCGCCAAACCCAACATTCACTACAATAAAAAAGTGTAGGGACCAGCACTCCTCTATGTACAGACAGTCGTGCTTTTTTTGACACGTTCTGACTGCTCATAATGCTAAAAAGCGCCCCATTTTGTTTTCCTGACACCACCATTTGCTCAATATAATAGTCATACTTTCCGTCTCTCGTAAACTTTGAACCCAAGTATACAAATGTACTTTTTTCACTTTTTTTCATTTAATTAGCACCTCGCAGTTTGTCATTGAATCATTTGAAACATTTTGGATTGACTCATAAGAAAATATTAGTTATCGATAGCAGTTATCTTTTCTTTCACATTCTTGTGAGTATCTGTTACCTAACTTACTTTGCCCTATCGGATCCACGATAGTTCTATTAAGAAAAGAACTATAAAGATCTCTCGGGCTTATGGTTTATGATATTGGAAGAAATAAAAGCAAAAACTTCCAGATACAAACATAATCTTAAGGCATTTTTACAGCTGCAGCGTCTATAATATTAAGTGAAGTAAGTATAAAGACATTAAACTGTAGGAAAACTGGCAACAATATTTTAAATGCACCTTTAGTATTACTATTGCCATTTAATAAAAAATAACGTGTTTGATCTGTCGTACCAACGTCTAAAACTTAGCTGTTTAATTAAAGTCTGTTATAAACTATGAGACGAGTACTTATTCCGTTGGCCGTGATTTGTTATCTGAGGTCGGCAAGTTTCAGATATCACTAACCTCTTCTCATTTGCATATATGCATTGATACTTTAAGCCACGTCACATTTGCAACTTACACGTCAGTTATTATTGATATCGTACCATCTATGTAATAAAACCCGATCTTTTTTAGTTTATTAATGCTGTCAATCAATCAAGTTGTCGCTGAACTCTATATAAAAACACCATCTTATAAGATATCTACACATGTGCATTATTTATATCGAGGTTTATTTGATTATCCAAATACCACTACGAATCAGCTTATGTCATTTTGAAGTTTTTTTCTTCGCTTTATTTTATACACAAGTTACTGTTTAATCCTCTTAATTAATCAATTTTTAGCAAGTAATATGATTAAAATATTCTTCAACATTCTTCATTTGATGAATTGATCCTTCATTCAGTTGAGGTCTATTTCACGTGTTTCCTCATATTTAGAGAATACTTTTGTGTTATTAATATTTTTGTGTACCTACTTAAAATCCACTTACCACCACCTTTAGTGAAAGAAGTGATAAGATAAAAATAGTTACAGAGTGTTACAGCACCCTACTGGGCCAGTTGCTGACATATTTATAGACGTCTCAGTAGATAAAACCCATTAGATGTGATTTAATAAGTTCTTTTTTATGTTTCATTACAAAAAATTCGAATCTTAGGTTAATGGTAGGAAGAGAAAATTCAATTTTAAAATAAAGTTATCATAAACACCAAAAAATATAATGTATTTACTTATTTTACAAATTAATGTAAACTTCCTTAAATAACTACAAATAGGGTCAAAATTTATCAAATTTATTTTAAGTTATCGATATTTTTACAAATTCGAATGTGAAACATTTGTAATGTGGTTAACAAATTGATGACCCTATAGAACTTTGTGTGATCTTGAAATGCCAAAACAAAAATTTTTTTATGAATTAGGTAATATTTATATGGATAATGTACCGTGCGGTCTATACTATATGTATGAAATAAATTCATTTTTAGCGTTATTATGTATTGCAAAATGAAAGTAATGGTTTTTGAAAGAGAAGAAGCATGACAAACTTCGTTTCGATTGAGGGAGAAAGACTGGAACAAGCAAATGAATTTGTGTGCTTGGGTTCAAAGTTTACGAGGGATGGAAAGTATGACAGTGACATTGAGCAAAGGGTGTTGGCAGAAAACAAATGAATGAGGCACTGCGTAGCTTTATAAACAGCTAGAAAGTGTCAAAAAAGGCGAATAGAAATAATATTTATTTACGGTCATCAAAACAAGTGCGCTCGAGGAACAGCTCGAGTTTTTAATGAATGGCGAATGATAAAAATATAGGCCCCAGACCATTATAGAGTTAGAACGGAAATTTTGAGAAACTGGATCGGTTGGTATTAAAAAATATCACAGAGCTTTCAACTTTCCAAAAGTATCAAAACTTAAAAATATTTCTGTTGGTTCCATACATAAGTGTTTTTTCCTTATAAAATACAAATTCATCATCAGCTTAGTGAAGACGACTATGACCGCAGAATTGAATTTTGTGAAACAATGTCCCAAAAAATACAAGAGACGTAAATTTGGTTAAAACTACTGTTTCAGTGATGAATCAACGTTTTATTTAAATGGCTTCGTTAACAAAGATAATTGTAGGTACTGGGATGACGAAAGTCCTCACGTTTTTAGACAGGATAATACTCTGTTTCCAGCGAAGATCAATGTATGGGCTGGTATTCTGGGATATAAGATAATTGGACCACTTTTTATTGTCCAAAACCTAACGGGAGAATTGAACCTACAATTATTGGAAAATGAAATTGATCCACTTATTACTTAGTCACTAGAAAGACAGGTTGATGAACAGGGAAATATGGTGCTAGATAAAAAGAATATATACCTTCAACAGAACGAAGCAACACCACATTAAGCACTAGCTGTAAGACAATGGATAGACAAACGATTTCCAATGCATTGGATTTGCAGAAAGGGTTTTATAGAATGGCCTGTAATATCTTCAGATCTAACAGTAATTGATTTTTTTCTGTGGGGCTATTTAATAACATTAGTTTACAAAACTCCTTCCGAAGACATTAAAAAGCTAAAGCTTAGAATAATTAAAGAATGTAGAAGAATTGCTAGCGAAACTTTGCAAAGAGTTCGAAAAGAATTTAAAATTAGGTTATATTATTGCCTACATAATAACGGAGCACACTTTGAACAGCTACTGTAAATATATTTGAGGAGCTGTTTGTAATTAACTTTAATTTAATTTCTGATGTAATTTCGCTATGTTTAACGTTATCTGCAAAATAAAATCGAAATAAATTGTTATTTAAATGGCTGATTTGCATTTTTCCTGCGCTTTAATTTGATGTATTACAAGGTAAGGGTTGCTATTTGATATTTTAAAGAAGGAATGAAAAATGTCAAAGGGGTGCCACTTGGAAACAGCAGAATAACATTTTTAAACCTCCCCCTTGATTTAAAATTTGATGTGTTTTTTGTTTTTCTTACATTTACGCAAAATCAAAAGGTATTTGGACTGGGTGGTTTTGAAATAAAAGCGCTATATGAGAATTTTCGCGAAAATGTTAGTGCTAGTTTAACTAGATACAATTAATTACATATAATATTTAAATAGCTGAAATATGTAAAATATAAATCGTCTTTAGCCTTTATTGAAGAATAAAACAACATAGATAATATAAACCAAAACTAAACAAAAAATTTAAGAAATGTTGTACGTTACTTAATATTAAAATAGTAAAATGGTTTGACCTAACAAGATGAAAGAAAAAACAAATTTTTTACGCCTAACAGAGACTGCATCATACAAAAATTATGTAGTAGCTGTACGGAATTGAATAATGATTGCTATTTGATTGACGTGATGGTTCGTATTTATAACTGATAATCGTAAATCAATTTAAAATTATACACATAGATCCAAGAGTAATGCATGTTATGAAAAAAAACTTATTTAAATATTTTTTTTGTTTAAAATTTTATGCAATACCTACTTTTAATATCAGAATACATTATCGTTTAGTTTTATAAGATGTAACACTATTTTTTAAAATGAATCATTGTTTAATTTATTCACATATTTATCTTACTATACTGGAATTCGTCATTCCTAAATTTTTTAGATAAAATAGGTTTTTTCGAAGTGATACAATAACTGTGCTCTCTCTCTCGTCCTTTTACTCTCGAGAGAGTATGGTGACATCATGTCTCAATTGCTCTGATCGTAGTTCTCCATCCTTCTCTGTCTTGAGCTGCAAGAGAAGCTTCTTGCAGACCGTGACCAATGATTTCTTTGGTTTGGTATACCCAGCGCGTCGGAGACCTTCCTCTTGGTCGTTTACCATTGATTTTTTCCTCTACAATAAGTTTTCCAACCCATTCGTTCTTCTTGAAATGTGTCCAAAATACCGTAGGAATGACTGGTTTATCCTGGTTGATAGCCTATGGGGATTTTTAGTTTTTTAAGAATTGACACGTTAGTACGGTGTTCTGTGTATGATATTCGCAGCATTTTTGAAGTCCAGGTCTCAGAGGCGTATGTGGCAATAGTAAAGATCAAGAAGTTTAATAATTTCAGTTTGTTGCGTTGAGATATTGCAGAGTCTTTCCATATTCGAGTTAGTTTTATTGTTGAGTTACGTGCTAAGCTAAAAGATCCTAAATAGTTAAATTTCTCAATTACTTCAAAACCATCGATCTGTCTAACATTGGCAGGGTTGCGGGTAACTGTGCTAGGTACTAATAATAAAGTCCTGGAGCCACGCAGTGTAAGGTGTTCCTCTGTTGTCCTTATGGACCAGGGTCGATAACACAGCGACCCAAAAATGAAAAATTTTGGGTTTGGGGGTCAGACCATGTTAACTATATGTGTTTGGGATCGCTGAATCCGAATTTAGGGTCAGAATACAACTTGAACAAATATAACAAAATTAATCATGATCTACTTGACAATCATGAGATTGTACAAACTTTTGGGGTTGTTTTCTTGAAATATTTCACATTAGCCAAGTCGCCAACCAATGTGGAACTAAGGTCGCTTGATTACGACGCCTGGGGGCCCGCTTTTGCACCCTTACCAACCGCCGATATTGAGACTCCGAGATTACTCCGCATCGTAAGACACTTGCCTGTGCCTGCCATGACAGCATCTAAGCCGCAATCCAGGGACTCGCCGGATAACGGGCTCACTCTGTTGCCCACCGTGCCCTGGATGCAGACACACGCAGTTTTAGGAATCCCCTTTGTAGTGGTGTCATGGGGTTATAACCTTTTACTTCAATGTTTAAATGTATATTTAATGTTAGTGGAAATTTGTATTATTACAAATAGCCCCAAATACACTATTTTCGTTTGATTTAAAGGCAATGGGTGATACCGTTAAGGGGTTATAATGTCACGGGGTTATGGGGTTATGGAGTTATTACGTTTTATTTTATTGTTCGAACGTATCCTGAATGTCAATTATAATTTGCATTGATAAAAACTGCCTAAGATAAACTGTTTTCGTTTGATTCGGAAGCACTGGGGTTATGGGTGTCATGGGGTTTAGGGTTTATGGGGTTATATTATTATAGAGCTATGGGTTAAAGGTGACATGGGGTTATTGTGTTATGGTTTCAAGGGGTTAAGGGGTTTCATATGAATGGTTTATAGTTATATAGTTTAAAAAAATCGGTTTTTTGAGGTTATGGAAAACCCTAGCCCAAAAGAGTTGTTCTGACCCTAAATTCGGATTCAGCGACCCCAAAAACATATAGCTAACATGATCTGACCCTCAAACCCAAAAAATTTTTTTTGTGACTGTGTAATTTTTGAAACTTTTTTGTTCATCAATGTAACATGGAATCTTATGTTTTTCGAGTAATATTTTGATGGGAGGATTTTCGATTGAAAATTAGGGTGATTTTTCGTTATTAAGTCAAATTTAGGTGAAAAAATAAATATTTTAAATAAAAAAAATTACAGTGTATTTGGGAGATTTGCTGGCTTATGTCACTCAGCTCTGGACAAACACTATTGAAAAGTTTGGTGAATCTCGTGCAATAACCTTGGATATATCTAAAGCCTTTGACCGCGTTTGGCACCAGGCATTGTTAAGTAAACTATCTGCCTACGGTCTTCCAACCAAACTGCGCCAATGGCTCTTGAGCTTCATGCAAGATCGCTCCTTACATGTGGCAGTTGACGGTATTTCTTCTGATGCGTTTAAAACTAATGCCGGGGTCCCCCAGGGGCCATCCTGTCCCCCACCTTATTTCTTTTACACATCAACGACCTCTTGAAAACCACCACGAACCCCATTTACAGTTTCGCAGACGATAGCACACTTGTCTCAACTTTCACATCCTATCGATCACTTTCGGTGAATGATACAAATAGACTCAGGCAGGAACAGGTTAATTCCATCAATAGAGATCTTGAAGCAATCGTCGAGTGGGGAACCAACAATCTTGTTCAGTTCAACGCCCAAAAAACACAAAGTGCCACGTTTTCCAAGAAAGTGAATTTCTCAAATCATCCCATCACAATGTCCAGAAATACCCTTGAACCTCCATCTCGATTTTGGGAGTCACGGTGTCCAATAATATGTCTTGGCATGACCATGTTGCTAACATAGCAAAGTCGGCAAGCCAGAGGCTAGGTTTTCTGTGGAAAGCTAGAAAGTTGATCAACTGTTGACGACGTACAAGCCTCTAATGGAGTATTGCTCGCACATTTGGGGTTCAGCACCAAGACATTCTCTTCGTCTTCTAGATTCCATTCATAAAAGAGCCATTCGCTTGATAAACAGCTCAACTCTCACAGATACCCTTCACCCTCTAGAACATAGAAGAAGAGTTGCAGACCAGTCATTGCTCTACAGATATTTCCATGGCAGATGCTCCAGAGAAATAAAAACTCTTGCACCACCATTGGCCACATTCGGCCGAAGAACTCGGCACGCTGATCAGTCTCACCCATTTACTCTCAAGATTGACACTACAAGGACCAATCTTCATCAAGAATCCTACTTTTACAGGGCTGCTACGGAATGGAATAAGCTTCCAAAATCAGTTTTTCCAGAGAACTATGACCTGCAACTTTTTAAAAAGCCCACACGATAGGTCTACCTTTTTGCGACTATTTTCATAAAAAAAAAAGTTTTCACCACATATCAGGAAAAAAAATTTTTTTATTGTTTTTATTCCTACAGGCTATTTCTTTAAAATTTAAATAATATATCTTCCAGCTAAAAACTTTTTTTAATAATCAAACACATAAACCAAGGTTAAAAATGATTCAAAATCAATGTTTATAAATATGTAAAATTAAGGTTTTAATCACAAATTATGAAATAATTTTTAAATGCCATGCCGGTATTTATTGATTAAAAAATTTAACCAATATTAAATGAAACCCATTTAATTATTTACGCTGAAATAATTTCTTGTAATGAATAACATTGTATAAATTCAAATTGTCGTGTTATTATAATTTTAATGAAATTTCTTTATTTACTTACCCCCCAGGAGGTATGTGATGCTGCTCTGTAACATTGTGTGATTGATGTTCTAAATGTAGATTTCTGAGTCTACTAGCTTCTATAGTTGACGCTAACAACCAAATAAATAAAACATAATTTCCTATCTTCATTTTCTATTTAATGTTGGCTCCAAAGGAGCCTTTGTGTGTCGGTGGACCTGAAAATTTAATAAAACAGTTTAAAAAAAAAGAAAACCCGAAAATTAAAATTCTAAACAGTTTTGATTATTATTAAAAATCAGGAGCAGTAATCAAAAATCATTATTTCAATACAAAAAAAATTAATTTTTTGTCAAAACTATTTTTCTATTGTTTTAGGGAAAGTTTTAGAAATTAATTTAACGAAAATGTGTAAAAAGCGAACAACAAGAAATCTACGAATTATGATAACATCTTACAGCACGCTGTGAACTTTTCGGTCGCGTTCCCAAAAGTGTAACAATATTTTAATATTTGAAGAATGTTGTTATACATAAGATATATTTTAAATTAAATGAATAAACTGTTCACTTTCTTAAAATATTTTGATTAAGTCACTAATTTACCAAAAATGTTGTATTCATCCATAATCCTCACCCAAATGATCATTTTAATTGTAATTATAAACTAAGTATTTGTTACGTTAAATACGTTTAACATTTAATAGTTTTTACGCAAATCATTTCAAGTTATCAATTCCGTCGGGCGTCTCAAGACGCACACCCTTTTTTTTTAGCTGCATCATACTAGTAATAACCGTAGAAACCATAAGAATCAGGATATTTTTGTATGCTCTAATAGTCGGGTGGCATTTGGTGCAACACATTGTCACTTCAAAGCTTGTTTTGAATTGCAGAGAAATCCTAGGCAAAATATCCTTGGTCCAATCTGGGTGTCTGTCCACGCGGGTATAAAAGGAAACAAAGGGCTTCTTGACCAAAGCCTATTCTGGGGCTGCCCCAGAATATTATTCGACATTGTTTATGTATGTGACGAGCGGTAGTTTGATACGAGCGCTGAAATCCCTTTACAGGGTTCCACTGCTTGTGTCAAGAAAAATGGAGCTGACACGGACTGGTTTAACATTGATAAAGGTGTTAGACTGGAATGTGTGACTTTGCTGATACATAGACGGTTATTTCAAAGATTTAAGAAATAGTGCGTATGGATTAAGAATGAATGATTTGATCAATTGCTTCCTTTACGCTGATGATTAGGTCATATTAGCATCATCTGAGAAGCAGTTGCAGGCGAAGGTTAATATTATGCATGATGCCCTAAAAATCAAAGGTATAAATTTGAATGTAAGCAAGACAAAAGTAATGGATTTTGAAAGAGAAAAAAACCATAAACTGCGAGGTGCTGATTGAAGGAGAAAGAGTGGAACAAGTGAATGAGTTTGTATACTTGGGTTCAAGTTTACGAAACACTAAAAGTATAACTAGGTTTGTTTCTTTTAGTCCAAAAAGAAGAAAAGTCTGGAGTGACTCTAATGGATTAAGTGAGGTGTGAAAGAAGATGGCTACAAAGATAAATATAGGATTGCTTTGAAGGTTGGGACACGTTGATACAATGGATAAAAGATTGACGAAACAGATTTATAAGGCGATTGTGAATGGGCAAGTCGGTGGAGGTCGAACAAGGCGAGCGTATCTCTATCGTAATTGTTTTAAAGAAAGAGTACCAACAACCGAGGAGCATGTATGAAAGTACTGATAAAAGTAGAAGAAGCAAAAGACGTGTGTAAGAACCATAGCAAGTGAAAAGAAGTGATCTCTGCCTACCACTACGGGAAAAAGGCGTGACTATATGTATGTATGCTTAAAAAACTGGAAATCGATTTTGGAGTCACTGGCGAATCACATTTAAAAATTTATCCACTATTACATCAAAAAACTATTTTAAACTGGAAATTGAAACATTTAATATTGCTCCGAAGATAATTTTCTCTTAAAATGGACACATTTTTATGTTTTGAATATAAATAAATTAATAAAATTTTATTAAAATTATTAAGGAATAATTTTTTTACAAGCTTAAAAATTATTTTGGTAATAAAAAAAATTATAAGCTATTATTACGGATGTCTTGCTCCATATACTAACACTTTGAAAATCATGTATGCCATTGATACCTCTCTGTATATTAGCTGGCTTTAAGATCTGCTATTAAAGCGCTCTTAATTTGTGTTGTGACCATATTAATGCGAATGGGTCAACAGCATGTAACTAATTGATATATGTATCTTATTACTTTTAATTACAAATGCTACTGCTACACCATACGAATATATTGTTTACTTAATTTTATTAACTTTTAATTGATCAACCACAAACATATTTTGTACTCGCATTGTACGCAAGTTAGAATTAAATTAAATGGTTAATTTGGTTATTTATGACTTTTATTAGATCATAGGTTACTTTTATAAAATATAGGACTATAAATAGCCTTACTACAATGAATGTGTCGAACGATTTAAATTTACATTGGTAGCAATTAGATTAAAAAATTACGCAGACTATTTTTTTAAACATAAAATAATTATTTAAAATTTCGTCTTATGTAACCAGATTAAACAAAACGACATGATCATTCCTATTAAAAAAGAAACAAATTAAAATTAAATAGTTTTTACTTCTGGATGATTTTTAATAAATAAATATGGGCATTTACAATTGCCTTTAGATTTTATATTTTTGTGTTATTTTGTCAGGTTAATACCAGGTTATTTCAGTGCTCATAGTTCAATACAAGCACTGAAATCACTTTACGATGATTCCACTGCTTGTGTCAGGATAAACGGAGCTTGCACGGACTGGTTTAACATCGAAAAAGGTGTGGGACAGGGATGTGTGGCTTCATCATGGATGTTTAACTTATACAGGGACGATGAATAATTTGATCGTCAAATGCCTTCTTTACGTCGATGATCAAGTCATATTAGCGTCATCTGAAGAGGAGTTGCAGGCGATGATTAATTTTATGCATGTATGCGGTGAAAATCAAAGGGATGAAATTAAATGTAAGCAAAACAATCTGTTGATCGAAGGACGGAGAGGGATCGGAAGGAAAAAAATGTCTTAGCTGCGAAATATCAAACGGTGGACAGGGCTTCATACGAGGGCGGTTTGATAAGTCAGCGACTTTTTGAATAAAACAAATTTTTTTCCGCAAATAAACATTTTATTTTTCTACATAATCACTTTTTAGCTCGATACATTTAGTCCAGCGTTTTTCTAATTTTTTTATTCCCTCCAAATAATAGGTTTTTTCAAAGCTCTCAAAATACGCGTTTGTTTCGGTAATGACTTCTTCATTCGACTCAAATCTCTTACCGCCCAGCCATTTTTTTAGGTTTTGAAACAGAAAATAGTCGCAGGGGGCTAAATCTGGAGAATATGCTGGATGGGGTAGCAGTTCGTATCCCAATTCGTGGATTTTGGCCATCGTGACTAGACAAGTGCACACGTGCATTGTCTTGATGGAACAGCACTTTTTTCTTCTTAGCCAAATGCGGCCTTTTTACTTCAAATCAACGTCGAATCTGTTCAAAAGCTTTGAATAATATTCGCCGGTGATCGTTTTACCTTTCTTGAGGTAATCGATGTGAATGACACCGCGTACATCCCAAAAAACTGTGGCCATAACCTTGTTGGCTGACAGACTCTGTTTCGCCTTCTTTGGTCCACGTTCACCCCGAGCAACCCACTGTTTCTATTGTTACTTGGTCTCTGGCGTGTTGTGATGGATCCATGTTTCATCCACAGTAACCAAACGACGCAAAAATTCGTCCGGATTACGGCTGAACATCGCTAAACATTCTTTTGAAGTGGTCACACGATTGCGCTTATGGTCGAGTGTGAGCAATTGCGGCACCCATCTCGCAGAGATTTTTCATGTTCAAATATTCGTGTAAAATATGATGTACCCGTTCAGTTGAGATACACCTACAGTATGAGCCAACTCACGCACTTTCATTCTCCGATCATCCAATATCATTTCATGGATTTTATTGACGATTTCCGGCGTGATCACTTCTTTTGGGCGACCTGGACGTTCGGCGTCACTAGTGCTGGTACGACCACAACGGAACTTTGTAAACCACTTCTTAACCATTGAAATTGATGGTGCCGAGTCCCCGTTGTATTTATCAAGTCTTTCCTTAGTTTCAGTGATGGATTTTTTACGTAAAAAGTAATGCTTAATCAGCACACGAAATTCACTTTTTTCCATTTTCGTAAAAATTCACGAGGTTGTCTGCTTTGAACGGCTATCAAACACCAACTGCACGACGTAGCTTGCTCAAAATTAGAAAGTTGCCCACTGATAGATTATAGTTGACGGCAGCACTGTTGCATTTGGAGTAACTGCGCGGGAAATTAAAAAAGTCACTGACTTATCAAACTGCCCTCGTAATATACAGTCGCTAATACACACCGCAAGGAACAGAGAAGTAATGAAAAATGCTATCGCAAACATCCGTTAGTGGATGAGTTTATGAGAGATGGAAAGTATGACAGTGACATTGAGCGAAAGGTGTTGGCAGGAAAACAAATGAATGGGGCACTGCATAGCTTTATAAACAGCCAGAAAGTGTCAAAAAAGGCACGTCTGGCTGTGCATAGAGGTGTGTTGGTTCCTACACTTATGTATGGTAGTGAATGTTGGGTTTAAGAAGCATAAAAATAGAATTAATGCTGCGGACATGAGTAGTCTAAGAAGTATAACCGGTGTGACTCGGTTGGATAAAGTAAAAAAATAGTGAGATAAGAGAACGCTGAAAGAAGATGAAAGAAGATGTGGTTACAAAGATAGATAAAGAAATGCTTAGATAGTTTGGACACGTAGAAAGGATGGAGGAAGGAAGATTGACGAAACAAATTTATAAGGCGAGCGTGAATGGTCGGTAGAGGTCGACCTCGGTGAACATATCTCGATCAGATCAACATCGTTTTTAAGAAAGGCCAGGTCAAGAGTACCAACAACCGACGTGCATGTATAAGAGCACTGATGAAGGTAGAGGAAGCAAAAGATGTGTGTAAGAACCGTAGCAAGTGAAAGGAAGTGGTCCCTACGGGAAAAAAGCGGGACTATATGTATGTATTACCAGAAAAATTATTTTAAATTGTTGTTAGCATCGTATTAACTAAAACAACCTTCAATGTTTTAAACTATCTAGGAGCGGATGCTAAGAGATAAATTCATCTGCAAAATATCCGGAAAACGATAAAAAATATTCTAGTTATTGTTACTAGTACTATTTCAATCGTTTTATGTTTGTCACATTTTAATTATATTTTGTAAAATATTACCCAATGTTAAATTTTACCTTTTTGATGTAAGCTTAAGGATTTTGTTTTCAACGATAATAATAACAAGAGTAAAAATAAATAAATACCGTTATATTAACATTAGCTGCAAAAGTGCCTTACACTTATTGCAAAAAACACCTTTTAGTTAATGGGAACGCATCAACTACACATTTTTGGGGGGGTCCAACAAAAATGTAGATAACCTAATTTTTTGATAACTTAATTCTTTATTAATATAATTATTTATACCTCGATATCCGGGATATAGGTACTCAATAATATAATATAATATTTTGTTAAATCCATAGACATAGAAACAGGAACAAAAATTTAGTGAAAAAAAATCTTCGCCCTAAATTGTAATCCTTTTTCGGATCTGTATATTTTGTCAATTGTCTAACCTGATATGAAAAATGGTTTACATTATTTGCAATGCTTTCATATTTCAGAGAACTTCATTTAAGATAGTGATAATGATGAGTAGCTACCTGTTTATTATATAATGAAGAACCCGACGTAGAAATACTAAAAAACCCTAAAATCCTGTTAATTCCTAAGATCTAGAGGACTTTCTAGTCGTTAAAGTGCTCGACAAGACCAAAGGCGCATGCAGGCTTTTATAAAAGGGCGTCTCACACTTACAACTTTTCTCAAACGATAGAAAAAGCATTATTTGGTATTGAGGATATTTAAAAACAATTAAAAAAAACCCTTACAAAAGAAAAACGTAGCTCGTTTTAATGGTCAGTTTTGACAAAGATTTAAGTGATAACAAAAGATGAAAGACCCAAGTTTTGAACCATGATTATTTTATTTAAAAAAATATTTATCACAAATTTTTAAGTCTAAAGTTAAAACTATTTCTATTCACCCCATTTTACGGTAGCCTTAAATATAAGATTTAAATCTGATGTATCCTAATGCAATGATGCACCCAATAAAATAGATTAAATTTTTTAATAAAAATATAAATAGAAATGTTTACCTTTTAATTTACATTAAATAAATTATTTAAAGATTAGAAGAATCTAATATAATTTTATTATTTAGAATTGGTTAATGGTTAATGTGCATAGAGTCAAATAAATGATCAAAAATGGTTTACAATGTTTATGACTGATGGATTCTCCTATTTGAAAGGTTCAAATTTTCATATTTGCTTAATCTCCATAAATTATTTATTACCCAGTAGAGACCTTCGGTTAGGTGAGTTTAGAGAATTTCGTATTTGAGCAAGGCCCACATATGGTATGGGGGGCGCTGGACCCCTAGAAATCCCCATTGTTCCACTCTTAATTAATGGAGGTAAAACTTTTTTTTAATTTTTTACGTTACGCACTATTTAAATTTATTTTTTTAATGGGTGATTTATACCTTAAGTTTTCTTTTTACAGTTATGTAAACATTACAAATTTAATACACTAGCTGTTTTTTTAAGGCGTTATAATTTTTAGTGCTTTTTAGTGCTATTAATCTAAAACTAAACGAAAATGTTTACAATTATATCCAAAGTTTCTTGGTTTTTTTTTTTACTAAAAATAGTCGCAAAAAGGGTAGACCTATCGTGTGGGCCGCGGACGGCCCGCACTGCGACTATTAGAAGGGGAAGGGATTATAGAAAGGAAATGATTGTGGACCCGCTTTTTAAAAAGTTGCAGGTCATAGTTCTCTGAAAAAACTGATTTTGGAAGCTTGTTCCATTCCGTATCAGCCCTGTAAAAGAAGAATTCTTGATGGAGATTGGTCCTTGCAGTGTCAATCTTGAGAGTAAATGGGTGAGACTGATCAGCGTGCCGAGTTCTTCGGCCGAATGTGGCCAATGGTGGTACAAGAGTTTTCATTTCTCTGGAGCATCTGACATGGAAATATCTGTAGAGTAATGACTGGTCTGCAACTCCTCCTCTATGTTCTAGAGGGTAAAGGGTATCTGTGAGACTTGAGCTGTTTATCAACCGAATGGCCCTTTTCTGAATGGAATCTAGAAGTTGAACAGTCTAGCTAGAAGTATTTGAATGCGAATCGTAAGTCCATTACTATATTTCACAATATTATCGTCTCTATCGTAATTATTTTTCTGCGGGATGTAGCACTCAATATGTTCACAGTTTTGTTTGCCTTCAACATATTTTATTTATTTAAACTTGGGTACAGCCATTTAAGCATAAAAATGTTTGTTTTGCTACTTAATGAATCGCTAATATTTTAAAACATTGCCAATAATAGTTTATTATTTAAACTTTAAACCAGTGTTTTTCAACCTTTAGCAATACGTGAGCCGTAGACAATTTTCCGGCCCAGAACCCTTCTGTGGACTCTCCAAAGCCCACTTGAAAGAAGAGGCTCGACGCTGGGAAACAGATGAAATGAAACAGAGAGTGATAGTTGCAGCTACTGCGAGATCTTCGCTGAAACAGCAGAACATTTGCTTTGCGAATGCCCAGCGCTTTTCTGCAAGAGACTCAAGTATCTGGAAGGGGCCTTTCTAAAGCCTATTGGTGTCAGGAACTTAGCTCCCAGGAAACTGATAAACTTTGTACGAAGTCTCGGAATCGCGGGGCTCGAATAGATTAAGGCCACAAAAGATCTGATAGGTCGAAGTGCTTGAGAGGCAGCATAGCCTTTACGACCCCGCCCTATAATCTACAATCTTTTGGTCAGCGGGACAAAAAATGGTCTATTAGTCTTTTCCTTGCGTTCAGAAGATCGCGAAGAAATTGCTACGAACCAATCGTAGGTAGTAATTTCTCACATTCCTTGCACTATACAGAGCTTCCATAATTTAAAAGAGAAACTGTGGAGTTACTTTTCAAAACTGGGTTTTTCAGCTGATAATCTTAAATTTAAAGATGAAATTTGAATTTAACAATGTAATTTTATTTTCCATCGTTTGACGTCTTCTGGATTAAAAGAAGAAGAAGGATAGAAGAGAAAGAGATGGAAATTTCCTGACATTCTTTTCGATGATAAATATAAAAACCAAGATGAGACACAGACTACAATTAGAAAATTATTTAATTTTTAAATATGCAACCCCAATTTGACAATTTAGTAAAAAATAAACACTGAAAGTGTTGTACTTTTATAGTGGTGTAAGATCTAGGCAATCCTCACTTTTTACTTTTACCTGCCTTTAAACTGTTCTACTATGTAAAACTAACGTTGAATATAATGACACATTATCCTTTGGAATGTTCATTATATTAATTTTTTAAATAATGTGCATATTCTTTAAACTTTGGTTAAAATGTGGGTTAATATATAAAAATAATGTATACCTTTTTAATTGAACTTTTGAATGAAACTTGTGCTATTGAATTGAAATCGTGCTTACTTTATTATTAATATTTTTTTACATAAATTTTAAGAATTGTCATAAATAATTCTTTAAAATAACCGACTTTAAATTAACTTGCTCCTAAGAATTGAAGAGTTACGTTATTTTGTCATGGATCCCATAATCAGAACCTAATCATCAAAATCGGTTTACCCAGTCGAAAGTCAGAGGTAACAAACAAAAAACAAAAAAATACAATCGAATCGAGAACCTCATCCTTTTTAAAAGTCGGTTAAAAATGATACAAGTGCGTATAAAAAATTTTCTGTGCTATTTTTTCTTTTAATGTTTTTTTACACTGATATTTGGGGTGAAAAATATTTTTTTATTTCTTTTAATCATTATCATTATTTTATTTTTCATTAGTGTATTTTTGATTACTTTTAATATGAAAATAAATGGTAAAATAAAAAAATGTATTTTTAAATTGTAGTACATATTTAACATTTAAAATAACTTTTTTTTAATACGTTTAAACATGGGCGTAGTAACACGCGTATTTGTGTATTTACTTAAAAAGAAAAAACTAACCAAAAATGTTCCAAAATATCACTACCCCTAATTTCACACGGTTTTTTCACTTGCACATGTCTTCGAAAAGAAAAAGTTAAACTGCCACTTCTACGAGCGCGAAAAGTGGCTGGATGTCTTTAAATCGCGTTGAGAGCACTCGCGGGATTCAAAAGAAGAAGAAGAAGAAGATTACGACGATGCTTGGTCCAACGGTGCCGAGATACGACTGTAAACTTAGAATGATCCAGCGACTAAGTGCGAGGCTTAATCTCTTTATTCTTCATATACAAAACATGCGCGCATCTACATCAAGTTAATTTTGTAATTTGACTAATTGTACTGAAGACGTAGGGCATGCACGTACAGGGCCATTCCCGAAAGTGACCAAATATTATCATTAAACAGAAATTAATCCTTCCAATTATTACTAATACTCATTAAACCGATTTTAAAACGAAAACAGTCTAAGAAAGAATTATTTCCAACAAAATATTTTATGAAATAAAATGTTTAATATATAAATTTTAAATTTTAACATTATTTTACTTTGCCTAATTATTTAAATTTGTCATGCTAGAGGTGCTAGTTTTATCAATTATTTTATTTTACTGAAAATGAATACATGACATCATTTATTTAAAATAATTTTTTATAAACATATCCTTTATATTATTTTTAAAAAGTTATACAAACGGCAGATTTAATAAATTCATATTGGAGAAACAAAAAATCACCTACATGCTTTCCTTTACACACACAAATTTGCCAACTACATAAAGCCTTTAAAAACTTTACCAGCATTTTTATATGATTACTAAATTGTTTTTTCCTAAACCAACAGTTATTTATTTCCAATTTAATGATATTTTCTCCTATAATAAAAAATTACCGAACTCCATAATAGAAAACCTAAAAATTGAAGTAGTCATCTAAATCGATGGAAGTTAAGATCCACAAGGAGTGTCTTTGCTCTTCCAGGCAATGATATAATATTTAAAAGTCGTATACCTGGTTCATTGGATCTGGGCGTAAACCCGAAAAAAACAGAACTAGTACTTTTTACGAGAAAAAACAAAATTCCCGTCTTTCCCCTACCAGTAATTGGAGGACAAACTATTAACCTCTCAGAGCGAGCTAGGTACCTAGACCGAAAGCTGCTGTAGAGGAAGAAAATGGAGGAAAGGGTAAGGAAAACCACTGTGACGACCTTTACCTGCAGAAGGACCATTAGCAGACAATGGGGGTTACAACCCTATGTTGTTCATTGGCTCTTTATTACGGTAATAAGACTGATTTTAATGTATGGATCGTTAATATAGTGGCCAGTCCTAGAAAAGGGGTTCAACCATACAAAGGAATGAAAAGTCTGCTGATCACAGGCTGTCTACGGACCACCCCAACAAAAGCCCTTAAAACGATTCTACATCTACTACCAGTAGATCTGTTTGGGAAAGAATGCGTAGCTAGTGCGGCTCTCAGACTCAATGATGTATCCCCATGGACCGAAACGCACTATGGTCACTTTAGAATCCTAAGAGAATACGACCTGCAACAATGGTACATATTCTCTGCCACAGCCACTGCCCTGTCCTAGGCAGAAAACAGCTTTGATGACTTATCTGATCTCAGCTTAGTTAGCATTAAAGACCTCACACTTTTTATTAAAAGTTCCAACTGGTTCTTACGGTGGGGAAGGCACCGCTGTTCATCACAGTATCACAACGGGCCAAAAGGCCTAAGTGGGACCCTCCGAACCAACGTTTTAACCTAACCGTATACCGGTGGTGTGCAGTATCTTGAGTGGTATTGAAAAGGCACTGTCTTGGTGCTTAGATAATTATATACGAGAATCTATTATTATTTTAGACTCAAAATCTGGTTGAGAGAGTATCAGTCACCTTGCAAACAACCTTTACAAAACTTCCATGTTTGTAGGATAAGAAATTTAATCCATAAGCTATCGTGCTTCAACTGGAAAGTCACAGCGGTATCTCTGGAAATGAAATAGTAGATGAAGCAGCCAAAAAAGCTAGAACTTGCATTAATTTTAATAAAAATTTAGCCGATAAGACCACTAATCCCTACTTTACAATACATAAGGAACAGCACAAAGGGGTCCACCGTATATTTATGATCAATCTTTACGAGAGATGAAAAGTATGACAGTGACATTGAGCGAAGGGTGTTAGCAGGAAAACAGATGAATAGGGCACTGCATAGCTGCCAGACGTGCCTTTTTTGACACTTTCTGGCTGTGCATAGAGGTGTATTGGTTCCTACACTTATGTATGGTATTGAATGTTGGGTTTGGCAGAAGAAACATGAAAATTGGATTAATTCTGCGGAGATGAGTAGTTTGAGAAGTATGGCCGGTTGGATAAAGTAAAAAATAGTGAGATAAGAGAACGCTGTGGTGTAAAAGAAGATGTAGTTACAAAGTTAGATAAAGGAATGCTTAGATGGTTTGGACACGTAGAAAGGATGGATGAAGGAAGATTGAAGAACAAATTTATAAGGCGAGTGTGAATGGACAAGTTCCTAGAGGTCGACCTCGGCGAACATATCTCGATCAGATCAACATTGTTCTGAAGAAAGACCAGGTCATAAATACCAACAACAGACGAGCATGCATGAGAGCCCCGATGAAAATAGAGGACGCAAAAGATGTGTGTAAGAGCCGTAGCAGGTGGAAGGAGGTGGTCACTGCCTACCCCTACGGGAAAGAGGCGTGACTATATGTAAGTATGCATGTTCCCAAAAATTACTCCACCATCATCACAAAACTCTAAATAAATCATGGATGCTTTCCGGCCCACTTGCACAAAATTGAGATTCGTGAATCATCTTTTTGTCAGTATGATACCGAAATTGCTGACATTAATAATCTTTTTTGTTAATTGCATAGATGGTTTCATACTTAAACAATTTTCTACTAGCATTCAAGTTTTACTGGCAGCGGAGAGAAGAGATATATTTGAGTTGATTGTGGAGTTTGTGATTGAAAATAAAATTACCATCTAGGTAGTATAAAATTGACGCAAGGTGTGTGGCTAAACTAAAGCATATTAATCCAAATCCAAAAAAGAAAAAAGATAAAAAACCAGAATATTTTTGTAACAACAATTTGAAGTGCATATTAAAACCAAATTTCCAAAAATGCTACAACAAAATTTAAACATTTGTTTTAATTTATTTAAAGAATTCAATCAATATTATCTGAAAAATGTTTGTATTAAAAAAATTGATTCCGTTTATTATAATTTTTTATTTTAAAATTTTCCAAGGGAGAATACTTGCCATATAAAAAGTTGTCCTGGTTATAAATGGCATCCATATAGGTATATTAGAGAATATGTTGTCCTCTACGTAAAACAAACTTAACAATACTTTTATTTTGTAAATGGCGGATGAGGTGCAATGCAATGTTTGAATGCAAATATCTTAACACTCCTTTAAGTATCAATATCGAACAGACATATGTTTATATTTAACAAGAAAATGTTGTTAGTACGAGGGATATGCAAAGTATAAGTATCGACCAAAATGTAGTGTCCTCTAAAGGCTCGTAATCGACTAAAAAATATGTTTGACAAAGATATTTTATAAAACAGTTTATAAAAATTATTTTTTTTGCTACGGGTAACAAAATATCACTTTTTTCCCGGATATGTATACACATAAGTAAAGGTAGATATTTAATTTTAGAATATTTTAGTATACAAAAATTATATTTCCTTTATATCAAAAGTACAATTATTAAATGTGCATTGCATGAATGGCATGTTCCTTGAACTATTCAGTACTTCTGCTATGGACACCACTACCGTTGATGTACCTGGTCGCAAATCGGGTGCTATTTTAGCACTGCCACTCGTTCCAAACACGTTATTAGCTTTTCCTGTCCTGTGTGATACCGATGCAATAATGTACCCTTCAGCGATCGTTGATGATTTCCAACCGCCATGTTTCTTTAGTGTTATCAAGTCTCCCCCAGATTCAATGAAAAGTGTAGCAGACGATCTTCGAAATGAATGACCTGTATATCAGTTAGCATTTTTAAGTTGAAATTAGCTACTATTTTAGTTGCCTTATAAAACTGATTTTTACTCACAACCTGATTGATGCATTTTCCATTGCGATATACATAAAACAGGCGGTGAGCCTTTGCTGCTGCTGCTGGACGAAGGGCTATGTACATTCGGTAAAATTTGATATATTCTTCAAAAACTACAAATCTCCTGTTTACATCTTTTTTTTTGGTTAAGTTTTACAATTAAAAACGTTCCCGAATCTTTAATATCATTTTATGTTATCTGGCTAATTTCATAAATTCGACAAGCTCCTGCAATCCTAAATACAACTACAACATTGGCCATTAAATAAACTTTATCGGGAGCATTATTTTAAAATCACTAATTTGTGTATTCGTAAAAATCGCAGTTATGGCGGCGTGTAACACCTCCCATTTTGTTTCAGAAATGTAATTAGTTTGAAATATTTTAAAATATCTACATTATTAACTTCTCTCAGCGGGAAGTTAAAGTAATGGGTCCGATTTTGCGAATTTTGACATATCTCCACATTTCAAGGTCCCCAGAGTCGAATACAATTTTTTTTAAGTGGACGTCTGTGTGTGTATGTACGTATGTGCGTATGTTCGAATGTGTGTTTGGAATTATTTTTCGTCTCGATTACCTCGAGAACAAAAAATTATATCAACGTGGGACCAATTGCATTTGACGCATAATTGCGCAACTTAGAACTGATTGAATTTGCAACAAAATCGGTTAAGCTGTTTTTTATGGAGAATAAAAAAACTGAAAAAATGGTAAACTACCTGAATTTTGAAATTTATAAATTATGCTATTTTTAAAACAGAATTTTAAGAACTTTTGAATAATATGATTATTGCATGTTGGGAATATTTGTATGAAAAATATGATAACAATATTTTATAAAAAGAAAACAAAAATAGGAATTGGACTTGTGTCAGTATTGAGAGAATAGCAATGAAGACGCTATAACAGCGAAAAATTATTTTTAGTAATAATCAAGCATTGTTTTTAACAATTAATATTGTATCAAATGATTATTGATCATAATGTTATAAACAATTAAAAATAGCTCCCGCTTAAGAAATGATAGGAAAAAGTTTGAAATAATACAATAATAGAATATTTTAAATGACAATTAAAATTTGTTATAAACAATTTGAAATCGTTTTTTATAATAATTTTAATAATAATTATAACAACAAAACATATGATATTTTTTTATTCTTTCCACTAACAAATTAGTCGTGTGGACCTCTCGGGTCGCACCCAGACCACTGATATTTATTGAATTGTAACATACTTTTAATCATTGAATAATTTGACCTCACCGCTTTTTTTGTTGTGCCAGTTTTGAAAAATAAGCCAATGACACAGTCTCCGAGAAAGAACTGCATGTCTTTTTCATCTTTTATTTCACAAATTTCGTAAATTTTCCGCGATTTAGCTGACAATAATTTTTGTGACGGTACTTTCGCTGCTTCTACTAACTCCGGTGGAGTCATAGAAAACTCGAAATCAGACATTTTTAACATTATATTATTCAAAATAACTGCTAAACAACCACTAAGTTTTAATTTTTACATTAAATAACAGAATTAAATGGACAGATATTTTATTACTTTTAAGGTTTTTTTAGCAATGCAGGTCTAATTGTCGCTTTAAGTACAAGATTTTAAGATTTTTAACTATTTTAAGCAAATTTATTTATTTTTTAAACTTTATGTATATTTATGTATTTCTCTACAAACCAATTAGTTCAGCTGTGCAACAACACTCTGTATAAAATTTTCATATCCTAGGAACGCATGACATAAGGCTTACTACGCCTTCTGGTTTGCTGTGTAATAATAAGGCAATTACCGAATTTGTCTCATTGAAAAAGAGGGATTTAAAACCCACCATGTAATCAAGAATTTCATTTTCAAAAAGACCACAACTTATTCATTAAAATTCCTGTATAGTTGTGTGAAGGTCACGATGATATTTTTTTTTCGATTAGTTGCAAGATTTCGTTATCTTTAAAGCTATCCAGATGCACATTAAGGATAATAAGGATTATAAATCTAGATTAGTGTCAATTGCATTGTTATGATGGTTGACAGTACAATTGACCAAACGGATATTTATAAAAAAAAATGATTTCACATGTAAATCGGTCGGGGGTAAGCGAATATATTATTTTAATATCAGTTGTAATTGAGCAGAAAAAAATATTACTATTTTTTACGTAATGCCTACTAATAAAGTTATTATACAGGGTAATTCATAACTATTGGACAAAGATTAATTGCAGGTTATTGAACTGAAATATAAGAATTGAATCCAAGTATGTCTTAATTAAATGTTGTTTTGAAAAAAAATTCAAAGTTATGTTAAAAAAACTTTTCGTTGTCTAGTTATGTGAATATTGTGAAACTAGTCGTTTACTTTTTTAACTGATACTTAATAATAAATAGCCAATATTTACCAGATTTTTAGATAAATCAATGGTTTGTCGTTACTAAATAAATAGTTTATTACGAGTACCTCGATCAAAATTTATTTTAAAATATTTAATTGGAGGTTTAAAAAATGTATTAAGTCTACAATAATTAAAATTGAGATTAATTGATGTTAAAATGATTATACACGTTGTACACATTTTCGTGTGCCTGTATTTATTTAACTTTAGTAAATATAATAAAATGTTATTATTAAAGTTAAAAACAAACTCAAACAGAAGCATCTTGTGATTTTGTACAAACGGTGCTAAGCAAATGCAGCATCCATCAGTTGCATAACTTAGAAAAACCAAGTTTTGTTTATTTAACCCAATTATAAATGTTTGTACAATTAATTGTTCTATAATTATCAGTAACAATTTACAAAAAATAAGCCACATGAAGGGATTATATTCTCGTTAGTTGGACTTTTAAATAAAAAATTATGTTCTTTTTACTCAGGGAGATATTAATATAATTATAATTCTCATGTTCCCACTTCGTAGGGCTAAAATCTGTATATTAAGGTGACGTTCCATTGATTCCAACTACTGAAATCGTAAGCTTTATTATTTATGTTTCGTATGGCAATACATCACAATAGTTAATAAACACTAATAAATTATAAAACAAACAAATACAAAGAGAGATTACAAACAAACATCTAAATTTCGAATGTATTCGATCGCATTGTGTGTTGCATTCAGGAAATCATCGAAGGAGCCAGCATCAACCATCGTTTTGTAAATTCTCCGCTGTTCAGGATGAGTGGATACCGTCAAATCCTATGGCTTTACCGAGTTTAGGTTCTCTCAATGCAGACAATATTTCTTCTTCAAAGTTGAAAGGTTAAGAGTATGGTGTCTTATCAGCACAAGATGTTTTGAGTAGCTTTAATTCTCGCTTGATTTTGGTTGTGTATGCGCGGTCTCTTGGTGCTCTTGAAATTTCTACAATATTAGACGCGATTTCGTTTGGAGTTACCAGAGTGTCCTTTCGTGTCCTTTGGTTATTTCCTCCTAGTTTTTGTAGTAGTGACCATGCTTTTATTTTATATTTTATGAAATTTAAGCTCTTCAACATCCACTTTAGCAGTTCATCAGCTATCTCGCGGTCACCCGACTCAAGAAATTCCTTGTATAGTTCGTCACTTGCTTCAGTCCATCCTGGGATGTAGTTCTTTCTATGTCCTCTTGGTATAGTTTTCTTCGCTGTGCTGTTAATAGCTCTAATAAATCTTTCATAGTTTTTTGCCGCAGGAGAGATCCACCTTAAGCATTTATCAAGATTATTAGAGAATGCTTTCCAGTTTGCTTTATTAAAGTTCCACATCGGGCGAGGAAAAGGCATTATTAAGGGGATGCTCATTCCAATCTCTATTTACGCAGGGCGATGTTAGCTGTGTGGATAATCATCTAAAAACATTCGTGTGGTAGGAAGTAGGTGTTCATTGGAATCTGTTGAAACAAAGCATAAGTCTGGGTTATATTCTTGTCGCCATGCCGCCGACCTAAAATTTCCACGATCCTTTGCATTGAAAACCAGGTATAGATTATTTCCCCCAGCCCAGTTCGTTAGGTTTTCACCATTTTCGTCAGTTGCTACTTCCATTTAGTTTTCATACTTGCACACTATCCGCTGCGCCAAGCCGGTGGGCTTAGTTATTTGTCAGCAATGATAGTTTAAAGTTCGTGCTATGGCATATTGGTCACGATATGATATTCGGGTGGTTTTGCGACATAACTTCTCTCGTGATTTAAATATAGACCAGTGCTTAGAAGAAATTAGTCTTGCTCTAGGTGATGTTTGTCTGGAGGACGGGGGGGCCACCAACATCCGTTACGGAGGAAAACGTTACTGCTGTGAGGAAAATGCGAGTGACTTAACCACCAGATTAAGGAAACCTTGGGCCTTGATGCACCAGCAATTCGTTCATTTCTGAACGATCATTTAAACGTGACGAAAATTTGGTATCTCTGGGTGCCGCATAGTCTGACTGAATACCAGATGGCACGACGTTCCGATCAGTAAAGAAGAAAATGATAGCTGTATTTTTCAAATCGAGTGGAATTGTGGAGCGTGTCGTATTGGACACACAAAAGATAGTCGCAGCTAAATGGTACACTGAACAGTGCCTTCCTGAAGTTATCAAATCTCTGAAGAACTTCCGAACAAATTTAAGAATCGACACACCTGGTATTATCATTATGACAACGCTCCAGCTCAAAGCGCGAAAACGTGCACCGAATATTTGACCACTATAGGACTGAAATTGTTTGAGTACCCTCCTTGTAGTCCCGACTTTGCTTCTTTCGTTCATGTAAAAATTAAGCTAAAAAGGCGACGGTTTTCCAGTGATGAGGACCTTTTAAGGGCAAAGTAGACGTTTGCAGTCGTTTACTAACTTATATACTTTATACTAAAACCCCACATGGAGTTGGGGCCGGTGTTTTCAGCAGAAAACCAAAGATTGAAATATCTACCACTCTTGGCAGGTATGCTACAATCTTTCAGGGTGAAGTCTTCGCTATCGAATTGTGTGCAAGAGAGTTGACCAACAGACCTCTAGCAAACAAAAACATAAGTATAATATCAGACAGCCAGGCTGCTTTAAAAGCAATGAGCTCCAACAGGATAAATTCTAAACTTGTATGGAATTGCATCGAATCCTTAGAGTACCTTGGTGCGAACAACAGGGTGACCCTACTGTGGGTACCTGGGCACCAGGGGGTGGAGGGAAATGAAAAAGCCGACACCCTTGCAAAACAGGGGGCCGAATCTGCGTTCACTGGACCAGTTTTGTAGTCACCACAAGTGCCGCCAAAACAATTATTTCGTCTAAGATACCACCTCAGAAAGATAGGTCTGAACCAACAAATGGACTATCGGTTTTGCTGCGTGGAAGACGAAGCTGCTGAACATATACTATGTTCATGCCCCGGCCTGGAATGAATAACGTCCAACATATTTGGTTACACCAACCTAGAACCTACCGATTTCAAAAAAATTTCACTTTATACAACCATGAACTTTATAAGAAGGGCTGGAATGTGCGGTGAACTGTAACCTCTAGGGGTGAGCCACAATAGATCTACTAAGGGTCGCGGTGGAGCGGCGACCACGCCCCACTCACATGATACCTAACCTAACCTAACCATATACTTTATACTATTCAGTTATAATAACTTGTATAGGGCACCATGTAGTTTGTTGATTAAATGTTAATTTATATGGTTGGTCATGAAAAAAAAATAAAGCAGTCAAGTCAAAATCCAAAACTGATTTATTGCTGCAGAATTGTTTTTCTCAAAGCAGTTTGTATTAATTCGTTAAGGGTTAAAAATATAAACAACATTCACTATATATCATAGAGGTCATGTTAACAAATGACCGTTTCAGTTGATAAATCCCAGATGTCTGCAGTTACACGATATAAAGGTGCTTACGCTCAGAAACCTTGTGCTTTTTAATGACATCCTGGAAAAAAACAGCTCTTCAGTATATAGTCTTTGAAAGAAATGATGATGACGCAATGGTCAATTATATCTTAAGCTGCTGGACTTTATCCAGAAGAGAAAAGATCCATTTCTGGCAAGGTATATTTTGCCAATCCTAGATCGAAAACAAACCTTTCTTCTTATTTAATAAGAACCTCTACTGGTTCCACTTATACATTGTGCAATTCTAAATAGAGATTTTACAACTAGAATGCTTAGGTATATTCACGTCCAAATGGCAGAGAATCTTTCTAACGGTGGCTTATTTTATCTTGGCTTGTGAATGGCTTAAAATATTTTTATTTATGTCAACAACAATTTAGTGTATACAAATTTTAAACGTTGTCAGTGTATCGATTAACAAAATAAAGTTTACTGTTAATTACATTAAACTTGTTAGTACTAAAATATATAGACATTAACTAAACAACTGGCTAATGAGTTTCAGACTATTTATAAGACATTTCTTAAAACTTTACCAAAACATTATTATTAATAAGCCTTCCAATTAGACTAGCAGTACCGTACATTTTTACGAAAGTGCACAAGAAGTTAATAATTAGATTGAAGTTGTTAGTAAAAGGTTTTACACGATCACGAATGAATACTGAAAAATTGGTAGTTAAACGAGTTGTCCAGAAATAAATTCTTCCAATATCCACCGATAATAAGTTTAAAGGGTATTTTATACAACCGAGCTCTTTGATTTGGTTAAAATTACTTTGAATTATTTTACGTCTATTGTATGGATGTCTCTTCGTCTTTGCCGTCCATATTTATTCGCCGGAGACCGGCCGACCGCAGCGCAGGCGATATTTAAAAAGATGTCGTAGGTGTACCAAAGTACTTAAACAAGTATACTTTAGATATGGATCTGTATTTGTCCACTGAGCCAAAGGTCATACAGTGACGTATCTATATTAAAAGAATTAGGTAAGGTAGGTGGCCGGGAGAAAATCTAACATTTAAAAAATAGTTTAATAATACACTACTACATAGATTGGTTTAAACACACTGTACATTGTATTTCAATTGCAAAGAAAAAGTAACCATTTAATTATTAACAGGTGTCACTACTTATATCTTTGAATACATCGGTAATAGACATACCTAAGCCGCTAAAAGAAGTGTTTAGTCTTGTAATTATTGAAGCCAGAAAGGAAACGAACCACTTACTAAAGCTACTTTACTATTCTGCCCTACCAACAAAAAAGCATTAACTACATATTTCGTATATTTGCAATTAGGGTCACGTTCTTTCTAAAAAGTAAGAAATAATTCTTAACATAGGAATAAAATTACTGACGAGAAAATTAATGTCACTGTTCTAAAAGCGTGGGGTACTTTTATTTCGAAACGCAGTTATTTTAAAAATGTCATACAATGCACCCCACGCTTTTACCATTTAAAACAAATCAAACTAAGAAGCGAAAAATAAATTATAGTTTAAAAAAACTAAAAAACTATAATTTATTTTTTGCTTTTTGGTTCGATTTGTTTTATTACAAAAAAAGTTATGTATTTAATGGTAAGAGCACAAAAATAATGCATCGGCTGGGAATCGGACCCGGGACGCCCGCGTGGCAGGCGAGCATTCTACCTCTAAACCACCGATGCGATGAACTTATGCAAAGGATCCCTAAAAAAATTATGAATCCTGGCGAAATTAATCAGGATAATCGGATATTTTGATCGAATAATTGCATTGTAAACATTACAAACATTACCCTCCAAATTACTACCATTGAGGCCTGAAAACAGGAGACAATTTTGACAGGATATTCCTGTTAATGATGATATTTTGAACTTGACTGACAATATAGACGATTAAGTTAGCATTATGTGCGATGTATTGTTTTTTGTTGTATTTTTTACTTAACTGTAAACTTTATTGATTCTCACATTTTCATGAGAACATAAGAAAAAAACCTTAACTGTTCAAAATTTAAGTAAATATTAAAAAAACTTTACAAAAATTAATATTTGGTACTCTAAAACCATGGTTTGCAGTTTAACATAATTATATGATTACTTAAATATTTAGTATGGCAGGAAACAAAACACGTTTTCGCAAGTACTTTTTGACCAAAAAACAAATCACTATCTTCGACTAATATTCATATTCACTTGATTTCCTGTTCCTGAGACTTCTTCTGGTTCCAAAAAATAAAGAAGTTTTTGTAAGGGACCCATTCTTAAAAAACCTCAAAAAGTTAGGAAAAACCGACGCAAGTATTAAACAGTTAATGTTGCGACAATGTTTAAGAGGTCAACGGATTCCTCCCATTTTTGAGTTTTTAAGCTTTGTACCCTAGAGCAAATCTCCCAAGTAACCGGTACTATGTTCATTACTGTACTGATTGCTGATTTGGTAATTTTTTATCAGAAAGTGGAAAAAATATATTTTTTGTTGTTTTCTTTGTTTCGGGAAGTTGATCCCCCTAAATACGGCACTGTATGGATAAATACAGAGAAAACTTCTAATAGTACTACATGGTACTAACAAAGTAAAATATTTAAAAATGTTATTATACAGCTCTACAATTTTCTTTTTTGACATAATATTTGCAATTAACTACCCCAAAAACCTAGTAAAGTTTTTTGCATACCAATATCGTTTTTTGTACATTTGGAAACAAAAATTTCAATTTTATGTCTTATCGGCCCTAAAAACCTCCAAGTATAATGTTTTAAGAGAAATTAGCCAGTAAAAACATGTATGCTTCAATGGGTCAATGTGAAGCTCATGACTTTGTAGTGATACCTATTTCAAAATTATAATGATCGAAACTGTACAAGAAAAAACCGTAGCAAACCACTTAAAGCTTATTTTAAAGGTTAATATTATATTAGTTTTAAGTGATGCTCCTGAAAAAAAGAACAAAAAATTTCGTGCATTTTATACATAACTTCTAATAATTTCAAAAATTACCCCCAGAGCTACCTAACAGCAAACAAGACCTGTGTTATTTATCGAGGAAATGATTATATCTTTTCTAAATGTTTAATTTAAAAATAAAGTACTACTGGTACTAGAAATTAGCTGCTTGTAAAGCATTTACGTTAAAAAGGATAGTCGTCTTTTAAAAGGAATCAAGTACTTTTTTTAAAGAAGTAAACTTTTCTCACAAAAAGCTTACACCTACTCGAGACAATTCTTCCCTAAAAAATTATACCTCGTATTGTAGATGACCGAATTTTTTTAAAACTGCTTTCCGACGACCTTGAGTTGAAATCGTCTGTTGCTGCAGCATGAAAATTAAAGGTTCCGCAATATGTAGAGGATAATTTTCTTCCTACGCGAAATTTGTCACTAGTCGAAAATAGGACATAGAACACAGCATACATAGAACCTTGAAATAGACTTAAAATGGCATACGCAAATTGAATAACTACTTATTTTGATAATTATTTTAATATGTTGATACAATATTACAAACATTGGCGTAGGTAGTACTTTCTTACTAGAAAAGCTTACAGTAAGTAAGAGTCCATTTTTTGTATTTGAAGTATCAAACAATGGGGTTTAAAAAGTTACACATACATATCATAAATCGTAGACAAAATGACTAAGAACGTATCTGCAAATTTGGACATTTTTAGTTATATTCACTATGGATACTATAACACGAAGTTTATCGCATTAGATACCCAAGAAAAAAAAAACAAAAAAAGAAAGGGTTTATCTGCCACAATCACAGTTGCTGCAATGACAAAAGAAATTCTCCTTCTGACTGATAGGCGTACGTGGCAGATACATTTGTATGTCATGTTCAGTGAGTATTTTAAAAGATCATTTGTCCTTTGTCCAGTCTGCCAAGCTAATAAGATAAAATTATCCAGAATGGAATTGCTGAAATCAGACAGTGAAGGTGTTCATGGCCCATCTTATCCGACCACTGTTGCAAATGGGTCTAGCTTTTACTGAGGCTTCTTTGGTAGTTTCAACCGTACTGTTCTGGTAAATGCCCTACCGAATTTGTTCCATTCCCAGTAAAATGAGTCTTCAGTAAGAGCTGAGCTCTTTCTTTTTTACTTTCTGTTTAGTTACCAACTAGCTTCTTCAACCATTTACCATGACTCAGTGTAGTCTCGCCGCAGCTGGTGTAGAGTTAATATCCTCGTATAATTTCCTAAAGCTATTAATTTCGTCTAGCTTTTCTTAGTTCCTTATTGTAGGTGATTAGTTTCTCGGTAATACTCTGTCAATCTCCACTACACCGCGCCCTATTGAAGAGTTTTCGTGTTTTGGATTTTAGTTTTGACAGATTACCTTTTTACCAAGATGTCTCCCTACTGTGTTTACTTTTTTTTGGGGCAGCTTGATTCGTAAGAATCGAGTATTGGCCCGGTATTGACCCTGTTTTCTGTCTCTAATCTGAACATGATTATTTTGTGATTAGACATGGACGGTTCATTCGATACTCTCAAGTTTTTTACTAGATCTATTGGAATATATGAATCTACTTACTATAATATTTATTGATGTTATTGTACAGTGAAGTACTTACATAGGTCATTTAAAAAAGAAAAGTTAAAAGTTTAAAATCAGGTAAACTGACATTAAATTAGACAATACATAGTATAGATAAGCTATTAACAAACACATATAGGCGAAAAATCAGCAGTCAGAAATTCTTCGAGTGAGTAGAATGCATGTCGAAATAAGTAAAGCTTAATTTTCTTTTTAAAAGTTTTTAAGTTCATTTGCTTGATTGAGGTCGGTAGATCATTAAACAAGGTAATGCCATAATGATTAGGGCCATCTTTGGTTTTTGTCAGCCTGTGAAATCCTGTAACTAGATTCTGACGATTACGAGTATCATATTTATGTACTTTCTAAAGGGCAATATATTTATTTCCATTATTTTTTACGTGTAGAAGACTGTAGAGTTAGACAAGTTTCCCGCACACATTTGGAAAGTTTTCTTAGAAGAAATAGGTTCTTTGATACCTTTCTTTGGGTGTACATTGCGTGGTCTAACCAATTAAGTTTGCATCACCTCAAGAAATTTTACAGGATCGCTATCAGTTTCTGATAGTCTTAGTGTAAAAGTTAGATTTTAAGTTGTCTGTACATTCAGGCAAAGTTTGTTTGTAGAGTAGCATTACTTGGCGATCGACTGTGCGTCGCGGCGTCGGTTATCCATTTATTGAGTTCTAATAGATTAGTGTGTTTGCCTACTATGGTTGTGTCGTCTGCAAATAATATAGAATTTGTATTTTCAAATATGCCTGGGAAGTCGTTAATATAGACTAAGAAAAAAAAGGGGCCAAAACAGAACCTTGGGGTACGCCATGCTTTATCTGTGTTTTAGAGATTTATTATCATTATTATTATGTGTGACGTATTGTTACGAAATTTACTTCTTCTTTGGTTCGGTGATTTTAAACTCTCGATACAGTAACAAAACAATTTTTATTCCAATACTTTTACGCAATAAATTACACTTTTACAAATCACATAGATACCTATTCACTTAGATATTCAACTAATTACAACTTTTACAACTAATTAAATTTCATAACTCATAAACACTTTTAAAAATAAAAACTGTCCTCTTCGCGGCCGCTGTCCTTTTTATACCTCTAAATTATAATTCGACCTTTTTCTCGAGAATCCGGAACAATCCTTCTACCTTCTCGAAGCAGCTAGACGCTGCGTTCGAGATCGCGGAGACTGGCATAACAAAGCGCTTATTAATATGTACCCTAGCTGTTATCGACTCTCGGACGCCGACAAATAAATAGGGCCGGTTTGTAACAGTATTGTGTGCGATCGTTTAAATATGATGTTAAGAGGAGAATGCTGTTGTCATCGAAGCCGTGGTATTTTAATTTGTACAATAGTAAATCGTAAGACACACATTCAAATGCTTTGGTTTGGTCTAAAAACTGAGCCTGGATGAAACATTTTTTCTCAAAGCTTTTCTGCATTTGATAAATTAATGCAAGAATCGCCGAAGCCGTAGACAATCCTTTTCTGAAGCCAAACTGTTGGGCGGCGGGAATGCTATTAATCGTTAAGTGTTCAGTAATCTCGATTTTCAGTGCTATCTCAAATACTTTACCAAAGAGAGATATCACAGAATCACAGTTCTATGCAGAGGTTTAAAAGGTTTGTTAGAGGAATTACAATTTTGTGTCTAAAAGAGAAAAATATTTTAATGTTATAAAGAGTCCTTACTATTAGTTTTATCCATCCCTTGTATTATATCTCCCACTTGAATGTACGTTAGTGGTTGGAATTTAAGATCAGAGGATTCACGGCAAGTACGTTTGAGGAAATCTGTTGATGTTTCATTTCCCTGGGGGATGTTTTTCACAATATCTTCCTCAATACAAGTAAAGTATCTGTTAAAATCATCAGCAGTGATATTTTTAGATGAGTTTGTAGGTAGGGTAGATAGATCATTTTTTATTAAATTCCACATGGCTACCTGTTTGTTGGTTTTATACCTATTTATAAAATTATCATGGTGTAATTTTCTACAACGAGCTATTTCCGATCTGTATTGCTTTCTATAGCTTTTTTTAAATTGCGCAGGTTTTCGGACGGCCTCTCTTAATGCATACTCCTTAGCAAAACCAGTTTTTCTCTCATGTCATTCAGGTGTTCATTAAACTAACTGCTGGTGTTTTGCTTGTTACTTCTGACTTTTGTTTTAGTAGGGAGGCATGTATCTATTGCCGAGGTAATGAGTGAGAGGAATATTTCAAATTTATAACTAATATTGGTTTTAGAACCTTTAATGAAACTGAAGTCCACGGTGTCGAAATAATTGTTCAGATTATAGAGACCCTCGGCCGTTATTGATCGATGTTTCGTAATTGCGCTTATAGAAGAAATTTCAAACTCAAAAGTAGTCAGAAAAACCGGGATCAATAGTATTACCTTTTATTAGCCCAAGGTTTTCGGAAATAAATATATTATCCAGAAAGTGATTCTGTCTTATCCTCTGTGCGTTTATGGCTGAGAAGCCATACCTATTTGTTAAAAATATTCATCAGATTTGAGGCTCGTGTACAGTTGCTGTTAAAATGTACGGAGCAACAAAAGTAGCTTGGCGGGCGACTAGCCTCTAAAATAACAAATATTCGGCTGAATATACTTCACATTCGTAAACTTCTTCCTCCGATTGTACTTGAGACTCACGATTACTGAAAATTTCGTCGTCGCCGATCGGATCGTTATTCTAATGTTTTCGTTGTGCGCAGATTTTGTGATCTCTCGCCCGCCAAGCTACTTCTGTTGCACTGTACATTGAAATCGCCTATTATTATAGTGGCTTTGTTATTTTTATTGACATATTCGAGTTTTTCAATGTATACCTATGTAGAAGTCGCCTATTGAACTAGAGCGATAGATTGTGATCACTTCAATGTTTGCACTACTCACCGCGGATAATTTGAAGTGGAACTCAGTTGCGAGTTTATTTACGGTATTCATGGGTTTCATGACAAATTTGTTATGCACATGAGCATATATTGCCGTTCCTCCATGGATTGATGACTCTCTCCCGAAACCAGATATGATTTTGTAGTCTTCGAGATTACCTATTGAGATGTTGTCCTTTGACAACCAATGATCATTAATAATAATAATAATAATAATATTCTTTATTTCATATAAACATTTCTATATACAACACAATATATACATATGTATGGTACATACAAACATTGAAAGAAAAGACGTCAAATAAAAAACAATAATTTTAGTGATTTGTTTCAAAATATTCTTTCAAATCATATGGTTCCAGATTCAACAGAAGTTGTTTCACTTTATTCTTGAAGATACTATGTGTCGTGATAGACTTAAGACTGTTCGGTAATTTATTAAATATTCTGATGCACATATATGAGGGATTTTTTTCTGTGAGTGTTAGTCTGTGTATAGGAAAGTTAATATTAAGTGTTCGTGTATTATAGTTGATATTCATGTAATTTTCTGTGAAAACCTCCTTGTGCTTATGTAAAAATGTTAGACATTTGAATAAATATAGTGCAGAGACTGTTAAAATTTGTTTTTCTTTGAATAAACCTCTACAGGATTGTCTGAAGGGCATTTTATAGATAGTTCTCAAAACTCTTTTTTGTGCAATGAATATTTTTTGTAGATTAGGTTCTGTTCCCCAGAACATAATTCCGTATCTCAACACTGACTTAAAATTTGCATGGTACAGAATTTTTAGTTTTTTCATTCATGTATTTTGATGTCATTCTGATTGCATAAATGACCTTGTTCAGTTTTTGATAAACGGAATCGGTCTGCCTATTCCATTTCAGGAAATTATCTATATATACTCCTAAAAATTTTGTGTATTCATTGATTTTTGTTTCATCGCCCTGCCAGCTTATACTCAACGGTTTCTCTTTTCTACACCTGTCGGTACTAAAAATCATCAAATTTGTTTTATTTGCATTCAACAGTAATTTATTTTTATCGAACCAATTCTTCGCTCTTGAGAAAAAAACATCTCCCTGGCTTATAAGGTCTTCGCTTTCTTCAGCACCAATTATTAAATTTGTGTCATCTGCGTAATTTACTACAGTTTCCTCTACGTTCTGGGCAATGGTGCATAAATCATTCAAGTAAATTATGAATAAAATCGGCCCTATTACACTCCCCTGTGCCATTCCTGTTGTGTTAATCAATAAATCTGATATTTTTGAAACCCCACCCTTTGTGATTTTTACCCTTTGGGCTCTTGAGGATAGGTACGATCGAAACCAGTTGTGTGCTTTTCCTCGGATTCCATAAGTTTCAAGTTTTTCCAACAGATACTCTTGATTCAACGAGTCATATGCCTTCGATAAATCTAGGAAAATGGCTAGTACTAGGTTGTTATTCTCAATTAAATCTAGAATACTTTTGGTGAACTGGAAAATGGCGGTTTGGGTCGACCTACCCTTCAAATATGCATGCTGGGTGTTTGTAAAGAAATTTGTAACATTCAGAAAGTAAGTCAGTCTAGAGCACATTGCTAACTCAAATAATTTTGAGAAGCCTGGTAGCAGATTGATGGGCCTGTAGTTTTCTATTAGCGCTGAGAATCCCCTTTTTTGAGGAGAGGTTTAATAAGAGCTTGTTTCAATTTTTTGGGAAATATGCCTTGTCTGAATGAGCTGTTGATGAGAAATGAGAGAATTTCACAAATTTCTGACACCGCCAACTTAACAATACTCAATGGGATCTCGTCATCTCCACTGCTGTGTTTGTTCCTGAGAGATCTGGCGAGTTCAATGATCTCTTCAGGTGTTGTCGGTCTGAGAAGCATTGACCTGTCATTTCTCACCAGCAAACTCACATCAAATGGGACGTTTTCCAGGCTTTCAAGCATTTCTGGAACTATTTCATTAAAATATATATTAAATTCATTAGCTATAGTTTCAGGTTCTCCATCAATTTGACAGTCATTCCTTTTTGAATTTTTTCCGTTTATTTCATTACAGATGGCCCACATGGTTTTATTCTTATTATCAGATTTATTTACCCTTTCTGTATAGTGCTGGGACTTGAGTTGTCTGAGAAGTTCATCGTATTCTTTTTTGCAGTTTTTATATTGATATCGAAACATAGGATTCTGTTTACTGAGTGACAAAAATATATCCAAACGCTTTTTACAGTCTGTTACTTCTTGATTTTGTGGAAAGTGTTTGTTTTTTATTTTGTACCAGCTTTAAAGGAAAGCATTCACAGAAAATGCCATGAAAAATTGACATGAATGTATCCCATTGTTTATCAACGTTATTTTGTACATCAAAAACCATTTTCCAATCTTGTTCGTTAAGCCTCAGCTTAAAGTTATCTTTAGCTGTCTTGCTAAAAAATCTACAATATTTAGGTATAATTTTACAATATGCTTCAATTTCAAAGGTAATTTTTTGAGCTTGATGGTCTGAGATATGCAGTTCTAATACTTCTGTGTTCCATGTTTCTAAATTTGTGAATATATTATCAATACATGTTTTCGAGTTTGCCGTTACTCTTGTGTATTCATGGGTAGTTTGAATCAAATTAAATGAGTTCATCAACGATATAAATTCGGTTTTTAAGTTATTTTCATCCCTCATTTCTATGTTCATATCGCCGACTAAAATTATATTAGTATTCTCTTCGAAACTTCTTATTAAAAGTTGTTCCATTTTTTCAAAGAAAATTGGTATGTTTCCATTTGGAGGTCGATAAATACAAATAATGATATATGTTTTTGTTCCGAACACACACTCGGTCACAGCACATTCAAAACTTCCCTGTTCTGAACACTTCGATAATTTTTCCCTTGGTTTTCCTTTGACTGTATTGTGTAAATAGATCGCTGCTCCACCATATCCTTCAGGTCTGCAGTAACTAGAAGCAAGTTGGAAGTTGTTTATAGATATATTTTCCAGTTTGTCTTTTGTTTGCCAATGTTCGGTTAGGCATAATACCTTACAGTTTGACTGAGTATGTAAACTGTTTTCTATTCGATCTACTGCATTTCCAATAGATTGTGCGTTTTGATGAATCACGCTGATAGTTTTGTGTTTTTTGTGTGTTTCTTTGCTCTGCTGGGCCTCGTGTGTTTCATTTTCTATAAAAAATCTCCACCTAGTTGGTTCAGAAAGTCTTTGTGCTTTGTGAAGTCGAATCTTTTAATACCTACTCCGCTTGGCCAGAAATCTGGTATGTACATCTCATCCTTTTTCGATAGTGGTGCTGTTACTACATATTTTAGTAGTCGATCTTCTGTGGTTGGGATTTCTTTCACACACACTCCATTTATATAACCTGGTTTTTTGGTAATATAATCTTTTATCTTTTCTTCTGTAGCTGCCCTCTTCACTCTGTATAAATAAAGCCATACTTTTCGCTCTGGTCCTGAGAACTCGGAAATATCATCGCTAGGACCTGTGCCAATGTTCTTTTTGTATACTCTATTTTGTTTGTTTTGTTTTCGATACATGACTTCCACGAAATTGTCTTTGTTGTTTGGATTATCATAGGTTATCGGACCGCTGTTTGGATTGTTTACAATTGTTTTGGCGGCAATTTGTCCATAAGTTGCCGTTTGTGGTATTTGTTTTAGGTGCGCCATCTGCTCCTGAGGTACTAAATCACTTCGTTGGAAGTTAGGCATCTGCATTGATGTTGAGTTTATTTTATTCCAGCTTTCTGTAACTGGCTTACCTTCATTTGATATTCCTGGTCTAGCGTTCGAATTGTTTATGTTTACGTTTTTTGCGTCTTTATTATCCTCCACAGGTTGATTATTTCTTCTGTAATTTTTTCCAATAACCCTACTTTATCCAGTAATAAACTGTTATTGATGTTCAATATATTGTTTTTATCTCTTGTTTCTTCCAGTAGTTCTTTCAAATACCTGATTTCTAGCTGCAGCATTTCTTTTTCGCTCTCGTTGAATTGCTTTTGATCTTGTGTGTTGTCGGTTTTTTCACAGCATATCACTTTGTTTTCCGATAATATCTTCAATTGTTGGTTCCTCTTCACGCAACTTTTATGATAAATCGCGAAACAGTTTATACAAACTTTTACTCCACATTTTTTGTTTTCACAGCACTTCATAAATTGTTCAATCTCAGCTTTTTCAGAGCTGTCCGACAATACTTCTTCATTGTCGACCATCTTTATATACTATTAATACAAAGAAAATTATACTTGCCTTTAGACTTCAGAAATGCATTTATATTATCAAATTTATTGGACAAACACTGTATATTTAGATGAAGCACGTTAAGGCGTGCCCACACAGCACATGTACGTCCAATAAAGGTTCAATGGACGTACAAAAAGGATATTCTAGACGTCCATTGAACTTCCATTTATATACAATATGTCCAGAAAATGTCTAAACCTCGCTAGATTTAACATCCTATGGATGTACATATAGGATGTAAAATGGACCTACTTACAGGATGTACAATGGACGTACATTAGAGACGCCATTAGATGTACATGAAAGACGTTTAATGGACATTCAAATGGTCTGATGAATGTACATAGGAAGACATTCAAATGACCAGATAATTTATGCAAAGGTTCAGATTACTACATCCAATGGATATCCAATTCAACACACCTAATGAATATTCATTCAACATGTCCAATGGATTTCCATCTAAATCGCCCAATAGTGGATGGAAAAAGAAAAATTCTGGTACAATTTTTGAGTAAAATTGGAATCAATTAAATTGTGATTAGCTATAAAAGCAGTTTTTTTAATTTGATGCTCTCAAAGCCATTTTGAAATTGCTTCTTTGACCTCCTTTGTGATTCAGTTCAATTAAATTGTGCTGCATGCATGCTGTCATAACATATTACCATACTATAATTATGTGCAGATAACTGCTCAAATGATTAATTATGACAAATTTATTTAAGGGAATAATTAAATTAAAGTACTTTTTACCCTAATAAAATTTCAATTTCTGAAATAAACAGAGAAAAGATTTATTTTGAGTATATTCAGTGTTATAATTTTCAAGACTGAAAATTCATTTGAAATATTATAAAGCTTATTCGTCATTTTGACACTGATTTAATTTTCAAAGCTGATAAGAACCTAATAAAAGTTCACGTACTTATGACTAAATGTGACATCTTCAGAAAACTGAAGGAGCTCTTCTGTTTTCTTCCTAAGAAGCTGTATTTTACAGCAAACTTATTAGTTATCAAAACCATCATTGCTCTTTTGACAAAATCATATGTAGTATTTCCCCCAAGATGAACTAAATTGTTTTTTGTGACAAATTCTGCGACTTTGTAGTTAAGTTGCTCGTATATTCTGCCACATTTAACTCCCGGCCTCTAAATAAGTATCTGAAATTAGATGAACATTATTAATACACGGGGTATGTCTGTTTTTAAGCGATCATGGGTCAAAAAGTTTTTATGAATATCTCCTGAAATTGGAGATATAGAGAGCTTTGAAGTTATTGGATTTTTCCAATATCTTCAAATAAATATGTCTTAGGTAAAGTGAAATCAAGATTTTCTGCAATTTACATTAATTATGATAAACTATGATAAACTATAATGTCACTTTACTGGAGTCTGATCACATTTTATTGATTACAAAAAATAATTAAAACATATGTATAAATATAGTACATACCAAATGTCCCATGTTTGGAGCTTCAATGTTTTTTATGGCATCCACCAATTTATCTCTGGGGTATGAAGGCCAATAGCATGCATTTCCTAGAAGCCATGTTGTTGGTACAGCCTCCACTGTGTCCTCCTCAATAAATTTAACACCAGTCCATGTTCTTTTCTTTGGTAATAGTGGAGTACATTTGTACAGAATCATTATGTTCATCCTCATTTAATATTTTTTCACCACTTTGAGAAGTGGCTCTTTTATAATAATTGTTGAAAAATGCATTTCTTGAGGTTTTTTGGTAGTTCCGTTTCACGTTCACTAAAAATAACTACTATGAATACTCTTATTACAACCTATTGCAGTTTCTAGTAGCACTGAATGACATCTACATTTTAGTATAATAATACATACGTTTACAAAAACCCACTACATACATACACTACTCACCTCGTTTTTATCACTTGCTCAACAGCTCAACTCAACACACCACACTACCTCACACGTAGTTCAGTACATAGTCTAATAAGTTTTTCAAAAGTACTGAGGAATTCACAAGAAGAGTTCGGAAGATGCAAAACAAAACCATGCCCACGAATCAAGCTGACCATATTATAACCTAACCTCATCTTGCGATTCTTGGGTGGGAGGACGTACTCCACGTCATTAAAGTGTATTTGCGCGCGGAAAATTCAAATGTTGAATGACGGGATTTTTCAGATTTTGTTCCGTACATCTTATCACAGAATACACCAGCCTAAAATAAGAATGGAAAGCCGGCGAAATCCCTTTGATGTTGGGGTAACCAAAATTCATGACCTTGACGTTGAGATGGTCGAAGTTTATTACACTGAGAAATTTTTTCAAATATTGGTGATATGATAACAAATTTTATGATTACACGCAGAAAAAGCGTTCTTTTTTATCTAAATGTTAACAGAAACATTTTAATGTAAATACATTCTGTTTTAGAAGTATAAGATTATTTTCCTGGAAATAAGGGTAGGTATTTCTGTAAATTCATTTATATATTTAAATACATGCAGTTTTGGAAGTATGAGATATAAGATTAATTTTACACGTTATTAAAATGTAATCAGATGTAATTTACACCTTCAAGCAATAAAAACATCTAGTGTTTCATTTTTTTAGAACATTTTGACACAAAAACTGGAATACTGGTAATTAATAATAATAATATATAAAAAATAATTTTAATGTCTGACAATAAAATAAGTACTGCTATTAATTGACGTATTAAAAAAAGGAAGGAGGATATGGTAGGTATTAAAATAAAAATCATCATATCTCTATCTCTCTTTATTTATCTGTATCTAGGTAATGTTGCAGTTGGTGTATACTGTGGTACAATTATGGATAATCGAAGTTGATCCAATATTTGACATCCAGTGGACATACACAAAAGTACAATTTCCAGTTCTGTACACCATATGGATGTTCAGAAATGTACAATTATGGATGTTCCAAGTTGTTTCAACATTGTACATTCATTGGACATACATAAAAGTACAATTCCTGAAAGTAGAAATTTAGATCCACTTCTGTACATCCATTGGACATCGTGTGCTGTATGGGTAGTAGGTACCTCATCAGTCGGAGCAGTACTATTTTGTACTATAGGTTCATGCGTCGATGTTGTGGAAAAGTCCTTGAGTAGAATTTGTGCAGTCGGTTTATCGCAGCTATCTATCTCTTCCGGTGAAAAAACTTATTAACACAGGAATCTTTGGGCCAAACGTCAGGTGTCATCACTTTTTAAAAACTGTTAAAGTCTATAGTGACTTTAAAGGAGGAGTAACGTTTAGGAAACAGATTTTAGTTGATGCACTTTTACTTCAGAGCACAGGTCGCTTATCAGGTCACGTATTTCATTACACGTCATGTCGAGGTGGGCCTTGTAAATGTGTAGAAAAGCATGTGGACTTCACTTGTTTATTATTTTTGAATTCGAGTTGTCCGATAATAGCTTTGTTAAATAAGTTCTTTTTTACTCTGCGTGAGGCGTTTTTGTCCATTTCTGTATTAGGAGAGGTAAATTTACGTGGGTTCTGTAAATGCTCATGGGCTAATATCTAATGCTTCTTCCCTTACCCTTGCTACAAACGTAGTTTTTCCTGTGTTATGTACAGGTGAGAGTGGTTATTAAACATCTGATAATAAGGAAATTTTATATTTCAAATTATTTTATAGATTTTCCAAAAAAATTGTGTCAATAATTTTATGGTAAATTCTCCAAAGCGGGTAACAAGGGTGGGTGATAATACAGTAAATCGAGGCAAGCATTCCAAGAAAAAAAGAAGAAGAAGAAGGATAAGTTAGGTTTTTAAATAATAATAACATACATCTGTATACATAAATATATCATGGCAAGATTGGATTGTTAATCTCGATCAAAATGGAAAAAGTATACGAAGTCAGTGGATTTCGGGCAACAGAAAATTTTAAAACTGCTGAATATTTTAAAAAATTTAGTGAGGTTTGTTCACATCATGGAAGCATTTCAGCAACATTTTCTAATCTTATAGGAAATTTGAAAGTTGATTTTGACCAGCTAGCAGCTGATTGCGAGTAAGTACATTATTTGTCCTTTAATTTTAGAAATAAAAACATTCATAGTACCTACTAGGTTTTGACTATTTTAAACAATATAGCTTGTTTATTTTAGCATAGAAAATCTTAAATTACCTAATGAACCTACTTCTTTACCAGCTGATGTTCCTGATAAACTTCTTACAAAAACCAAATTGGATCATTATTATGTAATAAATGATGATGCTAGAGAACTGAATGTAATTAAAACTAAAGAAGCACTTGATCTTATAAGAACAATCCCTGAATACAGATTTGGTGGTAAAAGATTTATAAAAACAGCTGTAGTAAGTATTGCTATTTGTTTGCAAGAAGCTTTATTTAATATATTTTAATGAAACCTAACATATTAGTAATGAATATTAATTTATATTTTTTTGAATCAACAATAATTTTTATCCTGTTCTTTAAGGTTGAAACAATTGATTTGGATGAACCACAGGACATAGCACCTGGTAGTGACTTTATTTATTCAATTTTAATTTACAAACCTTGCAGTATATATTATGGCCAAAGAAATTCTGCAGAGAAATTGAGATTTGCCTTTGAAATAGAGGCACTTGGAAGCAATTTTTTATCAGATGTAGTTGATATCATTGATTGTGTAAGCAATTCTCTCATAATTAAAGAAGTGGAAAACACAAGTGTAGATTTGTCAGAATTTAAAAATGCCAAGGTATGTTAATATAAGTATAAAAAAGACTATTGGTGAATATCTTATGACATATATATATATATATATATATATATATATATATATATATATATATATATATATATATATATATATATATATATATATATATATATATATATATGGTTTTTTATGTTATCCTTTGATTTAACATGCTGTTTTTTTATAAACAAAGGACTTAGTATGTGGTAATAATTGTATTATGTATTTTATGAGACGTTACCCATGTTAAATTTTCAATTGGATTACTTTAAACTCCAAAGAATATAGCTATTAAGAAGAGGACTAGCACATATGTACATTTACATTACCATTATAAATAATTATGACTAAATACAAGTGCGGGTCAAACATGAACGAGACTTCCTTCTTCATAGTTCCTATAATGATGACAGGTCGGAATGGGTTTGTTGCTGGAATGGTGTGAACCTTCAGTGTCTATTGTGCAGTGTACCAATCGCGTTACTCTTGACTCAGTGTCTGGGCAGCCATAAGCTAGAAGCCTGTACCTGTCTCTGTGGAGAAATGCATGATTGTAAAGTTGTTGGCACTTGAGGGCGTAAATCCTTTGGATATCCTTTGGATGGCTGAAGATACAATAAAAAGAACAAGAATATTTGCATGGCACAAATTATTATTTTTAATTATTATTAATATCAGTTATTGCAGCATCCAAAAAATTGTTTCTAATGATTTGAAATTTAAGAAACTTTGTGCACTTTGGGTTCCACGACTGTTAACTGATCAATACAAGAAAAATTAACACAAATAGGGTGGGAGGTACTAGAACACCCTCCATGTAGTCCAGACCTCTTACCCTGTGATTTTCATCTGTTTGCTCCAATGAAGGAGGCTTTGGGAAGCCAACGTTTCCATGATGATGAGGTGGAAGCATTCGTGCTCCACGACTGCCCACAAACTTTCTATGAAGACAGTATAAAAAAATTACCTATATGTTGGGAAAAGTGTGGGTCCAAAGAAGGAAACTATGTAGAAAAATAATATGTACTGCAAATTAAGGAAAATAAAAAAAAATAAGTCTCCTTCATATCTAATCAGCCCTGGTATATTTAAAAAAAATATATTTTAAACATAATTTTTTTACAAAATAAATATTTTTAAGTGCATTTAGACATATTTGTTTATTAAGCTAGTTAAATTATCTTTATTTCATTAATTGATAAACTTTCAGAAGTCATATCCCTCACAATTCGTCTTCATAGATGGAGTCTTTTACAATGATACAAGATCACCAGATGCTATTGATCTTTCTCCAGCTATTATTCAATGGGCAAAAGATAAGAATATCGGAAAATTTACCGCAGGAGTAATGCAAGAAGTAAGTAATATTTTTAAAAATTGTAAATACCGTCGTAAAGTAGACCTATTTCAATTTTCGGGATCATTTAAATCAAATTTGCGTAATAGAAAACCTGAATGTAGATCGTTTTTGGTAATTGACTAGCAACTGATCTACTCAATGACCAATAAAAAAAATTTAGCAGTCATTGGTACTGCCAAAAAAAGAGAAAATTTTTAAAATAACAGTGGTTTATTTGGATTTTAAAATAAATTGTAGTTTTTAAAACATAAAATGTAATTTTTAAATTAAAATAATTGAATAATAAATAACCTAATAAAAGTGGGCTCAATGCCACTTCATACTGACTGCTAACGGCGGCGCAAACACATGTCGCCAAAGTGGGGACAAATCAATGTAGAGTTGTGTACTGTGTAACATCTTTCCTCTCGCTTTCTCGCAATTTGTGGGAGTGATTTCGTGAAATGGGACGGAAGTGTGTAACATCTTTCCTGTCCCTTTCTCGCAATTTGTGGGAGTGATTTCGTGAAATGTAACAGGAAGTCGCGGAAGCACGCGCTATTTGATTTGACGAATGAGCGCGCGGTGGTAGCGTTGGCTGTCAGATAGCCGTCAACCAATTTTCCGAGAGGTCGGTACTGTCAGCCATCAGCTGTGCACTTAAGTTACAGTGTAGTGTATTGCTGTTATATGCATTAACTATATAAATAAATATTTACTATTGATAATAAGTCTCAATAAAGTGCAGATCATTAATAAAAAATTCAAGTAATAATAAATAATTATTCGAATAAAATATTTCGGTATTTAGCTTTTGTAAATTTTAAGGTTGTTTTCTGTCACTCTTAGTGTCAATTAAACAAAAAACAATTTGCATTAAAAAGAATAATTTTTTGTTATGAAAAATCATTTCAAATAATACTTTATCAATTTTTTTTCAGAATATAATTTAAAAATTGCTTATTACTAAGGTAAGATGTCAAATGTTACACATCAAATGCGACTACTGTAAGGTTCGCTCGTTTTTTTTTGAATATTTATTATATTTGTGCTGGTCAACTGGCTAAAATATTTTTCGCTGATAAATAACCTATTTTTTGCAAATTTTTTTCCACATCTGTATATTCGACAATGCTCCGAAATTACCGTTCAGAAACTAAAAATTTATCATTTTTTTACAGACACTGCTATCAAGCCTAACACCTAGATTAGGATATCCATACGTCTACACACACCAAGGCGACTGTGAACACATATTTACGTTTTCAGATGTTCGATTAATACAATCTAGAAACTGTCTTTTGGGTGAAAAATATCCGAAAATTGTGTCCTTCAGCAGAGCATTCAATATTATGTGCTTAATTTGTACTTTAAGAGTGTCTCAGTGGATGGTGGCCAAATGTGATAGGTTTTTTCAAGAGAAGGCGTTTTTGTGTACAGAGTGTTGTAACTCTTATTTGTATGTTGCAGGCAAGAAAGTTACAGATTTTAAGTTGTATCCTCTTTTTGAACAAAAGTTATGTTGACAAAATAAACATTAAAATAAAACAAATTGCAATTTTAATTATTTGTAATTTACATAAAAACATTTACTTACAACACATAAAATCTTAAAATTCCATCACAGACTTCGTTGATAAAAATAAAAAATACTTGATTAATTAAAACATTGAAATGCGTGAAAAATATAAAATACAAAAGATAAAAATCGTATAAAAACATTAAAAAAAAATTAAGTATAAAAATATTATTAAGTAGTTTGGTATAAAAATATTAAAAATGTAAAATAAATTTACACAGTAAGGAACATTTCACACAGCCCTCTTTAACGAACAACTTTTTTGGTAACCTAAAAATATTCATACACGTTTGAAAAAACAATTGATAGTTGCAACTGTTTTTTCGAAAAATAAAAACAAATATAAAATTAAAAATCATTCTGTTACATTGTCATTTCGAGTTCGTTAATAGCCGATTTAAAAATTCTTTCATTCAAATCTAAACCTCTTGTTTTGCGACGACGTTTCTGAATCCGAGCTTGCATCAGAAAATTCAAGTTGGGATTGATATAATTGATTGACACGCCTTTGCATTTCCATTTCCTAAAACGTTTAAAAGTTTGCAAGAATTCAAGGATAGCTTATTATAACATAAATGAAAAATTCTACTAACTTGTATTTTTGATGTACACATTAAAAAAATAACTAAAATTATTAATAAAAATAACTTGCTTGAGTCAACCAAGGATGTGCCAAAATATCCGTGACATTTATTCGTCTTTCAGGATTGACATTCAACATTTTTTTGATGAGATCCTTTGCTGGCGAGGAAACCTTTTTCCAAACTTTATACTCATGTGTTCCTTTCTCCTTTAAATGGTAATCTCCTGCTATAATTAATTTTTCCAAAACCCCTTTATCATCATGCCTATAACAAAGAAAATCCATTAGGAATCTGGAATTTGACCAAATTTTAAAAAATACCACAATAATTTATAAACATATTTTTTTCTAGAAAGTGTTGTTGGTTGAAAATGATATTAGAACATACCAAAACTTACCAAATATTGTTTTTTAATATTACAGTATAATTCCCCAAAAAATAAAAAGTTTGTTTAATAATTCCACTTTCCACATTATTTTTCCCCATACTATCCTAAATAATCTATTCACAACACTTTTTGAATAGTTTACTTAATAACACTAGTAAACGGATACTATCGGTAACGAGCACGTGACGTACAATGGTATGGAGAGTGACGTCCAACTTGAGATTCTATCTATCTGTAAAAAAGTGGCCTTGGCTACAGGTAACCTAGCCTACTTTTTATACGCTTTATATTAGTTTGACTTGTACCTATCTATCTATGTAATGGAATCTTTGAACACGATTTTCACCCACTTAAAAACATCGGATCGACTTGAAACTTTGTATGCTTCTAAAGGACCGATGACAATACAATAGTTTTTTAAAAGATCCTGGCCAGGATCAGTTATATTAAAGAAAAAGTGTTTTATATGGATTAAAAATGGCGGATATACCCCATGAATTCAATTTAAATAAATGGCGATGCTCGAACTACTCTCCAACAGATGTGACTAACGCATATCACCATTTCAAAATCCTAGTAATTTTAATATCTGCTCGCGTTTTTTTATACGCAAATAAATTTTCACGAAATTCCGTTTTACGACAAACTCATCTGACAATTAATACTGAAATGAAGATCGTCGATAAATAGAAATAATTTAAAAAAACCCGAACTAAAAAATGAAAGAAAACTGAAACTGAACTAAAAAATAATTTTACAATCAAAAGCGTGGAAGCGCTATATCAATTAATATATTTGATAATAAACAGATATTGGTAAAAGTAAAGTCTCCAAGAAGAAAACGTAAACATCATAAAAAGCTGTCCGTGCGTTGGGTGCGGCGTTCAAAGTTACAATAGGCCGATGATAACTAAAATAAGTAACAAAAGTGTTACTTTTAACGTACGCATAACTGCATCGCCAAGCTCGCCATTAAATGTTTCACATCAAAAACAAATTTAGAGAAAAAATGTCTTGCATCTTTGTTAGTTCGGAAACCACCCTAGTTACAGAAAAATAACCAAATAATGTAACGGTTTTGCGATACGCCAATGGAATATGCTATGGTGACGTTACAGCCAATTGAGAAAATTCTCGGTGAGTCACATCAAATCATGATTGCTCTGGAAACCCAATCAAATCCTCCAGACAATAGCGTCGTTATATAAATATTCGACAGCTGACCGCGGGTGTTAGTCAGTATCTGAAGTTTGATCAGTGCGTTAAGTCAAAATGGGTCATATATATTTCTAATTTTAAACATTTTGAAAAAACGATGCTTACCTAAAAGGCAGTACTTTAACCAGCATATAAAACAAAATAACTCCCAAACTCCACACGTCCACTTGGCGGTTGTATTCTGGAATATTTCGATCCAAAATTTCTGGAGCTATATAACTCAGAGTGCCGCAAATCGTTTTCATTACGTCATCGGAGCACTTGATTACTTTACTTAAACCAAAATCGGAAACCTTAAGCAAAGTTTCCAATTCGTCAGAATCTAAGAGCACATTCTGCGGCTAAAAATGAAAAAATATATAAAAAAAATAATCTTAAAAGATTTATTTTAACAAACATAATTTTTCCAAAAATCTATAAATTCAAAAAATTATAATAAAAATTAAAAAACTCACTTTTAAATCTCTATGGGTAATTCCTTTGCTATGCAAATAATCAAGTGCAAGAACCATTTGGTAAAAGAAAAACTTAGCGTTTGATTCGCTTAACAGGTTTTCTTTTGAAACAATTCGTTTCGTCAACTCTCCTCCTTTCATGTAATCCAACATGATAAACACGTCTGACGACGTTTCTACAATATTTTTCATGCTTATTATAAAGGGCTGAAATGTTCCAGATAAAAAAACATTGAAATTAGATATTTAATAAAAATAAAAACACCATCCACAAAACTAACCAAAATATAAAATACAAAATTTTTAGGGTACCTACTTACAAATTTCAATGCTCGTAATATCTCAATTTCATTCTTAATCTTCGAAGGATGATTTAGCAGACAGAGCTGCGACACTCCACTTCTTGCTTTGATGATTTTCTTTATCGCTACCCTGTTGCAAGTGTACTAAAATCGAAAAGAACTACATTGGCTATTACACAAAAAATAGCAAATTATAAAATCCATAATGTTTGACATAAATCAAAAAAAAAAATGTTTTAAGACTTTTAAAATTTCAAATGTTGGTTACACTTCCGTATTTGCCTATTCAAATTATGAGACGCTCCCTATCATGTCTAAGGAATACCTACATAGATAGCCCATGTTATAGCGGTGGAGGGGCGACCACGCCCCACTCACATAAAACCTAACCTAGCCCATGTTAACACTTATTATTAAATATTTAGGACCCAAACATATGCATTCCCCTCTATAGTCCGTATTGGACTATGTATCCAACTAAATAAAGTGAATCAATAAACAATGTATGTGAATTAGGTTAGGTCATGTTAAAATTTTCAAAACAAGTGCCCATCAATACAATACTTCTTTAAACTCTAGGTTAGCCTGGTGTAGGTAAAAATATGAGGAAAATTGTTTTTCCCAACTTAACATGGGGTAAATGTGCCTTAACTTTTTACCATGTACATGTATGAACTTCCTAGCCACGCCCAATTGATATCCATGGGGTCTGTCTGTCTCTATTATAATGGTAAGAAAATACAAAAGTGTCTCCAAAATGTATAATTAAAATTTTTTATCAAAGATTTAAAATACATGAATAAAATTTTAATTAAATCAACAAAAAAAAAGCATTGGTATAACTTTAAATTTAAAAAAACATAAAATAACCCTATATTAAGACTCTTAAAATATACAAACTACCAAAACACTTAACAGAATCAACGAACTTTTTCATAGGCCAATCGTACTTCACCAGCACCACCTTTTCCCAAAATTTTAGACACTTCGTAGTTGGTTTTGAATTGGTGAGGTAGAAAGTTCGTCACATTAACGTACATACACTTATAAATGAACACTGAAAAATGTTAAAAAAAAAAATTACAATTTACAATTTTTACAAAAAAAATATTAACATAAAAATGTTATTACATAATTAAAGAATGAAATTTTAACTCTGGTACTTTCGTGTGCATATTTTTTAATTAAATTCACAAAAGATGAAAAATAAAAACAATATTTTTATAGTTATAGTCGACTCTCGATAATTTGAAACTCAAGGGACCAGATATAAATTTCAAATTATTAAGAGTTCAAAATAACAAGCTTTCAAATAACCACGAGGGAGTGGGGGACTCAAGTAAATTTGATTGAAATTTGTGATGTATTTTTCTTCTTCATCATCAGCCCTTATTCATCGAGAGTTGGACATAGGCCTCCTCCATTGATTTCCAGTTGATTTATTAGTTCTATATTATTATGTATTAACAATTAAATATAATAATACAATTATTTACAAATTTTTATTTCAAAAAAAAGTCCGTAATCTTTTTTTGAGTGAGTGACTTCAGTCTATCATTGTCCAAAGAATTTTCGATAGTGGTGAGAGCTGCGAAGTAATCATCATTCGTGTCAGTTCCCAGGGCATAGAAGCTTAGGACCTGTACATTTATGTTAACAAACGCTTCAAATTATAGAGAGTAGGGAAGCCTTCAAATTATCGCATGTTGGCGAGCAAGATACTACATTTTTCAACTTCAAATAACCGAAGGGAACAATTAACATTGATTTTATTCAATCTATAGAGTATTCTTCAAGGGACTGGAATTTTTTTTTAAATTATTGAGAGATTCAAATTAACAAGTGTCAAATTATCGAGAGTCGACTGTATTTTTAGATTTTTAACTTATTTTGTCTTCTAAAAAAAAACTCACCTTCCAAACCACCACCTATTGAAATGATGTCATCATTTTGGAGTATGTTCATTTGATTTTTACCAATTAGTCTACCGTTTAAAAATGTTCCACCCTTACTAATATCTTTAATAAACGTAATATTTTCCTCCATGTTTCTGTAAATCACGAAATGCTCTTTGCTAAAAATACTTTTCTGTTCTTCTGGTAAATTTGTCCTTGAGATGACAACATCACACGACATATCTCTGCCCACTTTGAATACATATTGATGGATGTCTAAATAAAGATAATATGAAAAATTATTATTTAAAATTACGAGACAAAAAAATACATGGATGCAAAAAAAATTTCATGCATTAAATGCTACATGTAATTTTTTTTAAATGTTGGTCAGCTTCTTCTGTATCTTTTGGGAACTGTTTTTTTGTCAGTTTTTATTAAGAATTTGAAAATCGATTCCCAATAAAGCAGATGTCAGGTGCAGATTTAAACTAAATTGGTTACCACCCAATCACACCTTCACTTCTTCAACATGATTACATATTCCCGTGTAAACTTCTTTATTTATTGTTAAACATGGTTATTCAGTAACAGTCTTGTTTCTTTGACATTTCATCCTACTCGACTAATTTAACTGGTAATAATTCAACTCTACTTTTCTTAAAAAAATCTAATCTGAAAAGAGGTTGTACTTACCATAAGAATTTAAATAAAGTAATCGAGACACCAAGCGGCTCCAGATGGGCAACACTTCCGTGTATTGTGGAATAATTTCCAAATTACTTGATGGAGTCAGTGTATCTGGTAATTCTTCTTTCACATTTTGAAATTTGTACACTGCAGTATTAAATAAAAGAATATTTTTTAAACCACACACAAGAAAACATTGATTTACAGATATAATTATTAAAACCTATATTTGTAACACAAAACTATCAAAAAAAACCACATCAAAACACTTATTTTAATTGAAATCATTAAATTATTGTCTAAACAGCAAATACAGTTTAGCAGTGACACTATAAACATTTTTTAAATACTTATTTGCATCATCTTTAAAGAAGATATTAATTTGTAAACACAAATTTGAAAACTTAAGATTTTTTACCAGAAAAAATGTAGGTACAACGAATTTTAAAAAGTGAGACTTTAATTATGATTATGAATGTACTAAATGTAAGTTAAAATTATTTACAAGATGAAAAGTATTACAAGGTTTTCACTCTTTCAAGAAATATAATTGAATTGTCAGCCCTTACTTCTTGCATCTTTCATCCCCACGGCGATAATATCATCATTTTTCAAACAAATTACGTTGTTTCTTTCCACTTTAACTCCATTAACCCATGTTCCATTTTTGCTAGTATCTTTTAAGAATGCTTGTGAGCTTCCAGAATCTCTGTAGATCATAAAATGTTCTTTACTCACGGTTAAGACATTGATTATGCCGAAATTCCTCTCTAATATCACAACATCGGAATTTGGGGATCTTCCAACAGTAAAATGGTTTTTATTTATTGCTAAAAATGTAAAAAGTTTAGAGAGAAAAATTAATTATTTATTTAATGTACTTATTGTTGTTTAAAACTCACCTACAGACTGCAAATTTGATTGACAGGATATCAAATTAGCCCAATTTTCATTCAAATTGTCCATTTTTTATTGCGTGTTTAATAACATTTGGAAAATGTCGGCTTTGGCTTTTGGCATTGGCTACTTCCGAGTTCCCACCAAAATTCTGATTTTAAGGTTATATTTATATACAAAAGGGAGAAATCACATAGTGGGCGACATCTATTATTGATCGTATGAACTTTTCGAGGTGTGAGCAACAAACTAACCACCATTTGTGTATATGGATGAAAAGTGAACTTTATATATTATTTTGAGCAATTTAAGCATTAAAAGTGTTATGTTTAAACGATATTTTGTAAAGAATTGGTTTAAATATACCACAAAATCCGAAAATGCAAAGGATTAAAAAAGGTGACATAGAGATAAAATCACGAAAAATATGCTCTGTTCCACAATGCTCTACATATGGCAATTCGATTATATCTTTGCACAAATTTCCTTCAAATCCTAAGGCAGCTCAAAAATGGAAGATGATCTTAAAGATATGAAAACCAATGTAAAGTTTATGTTTGTTTGCAGCAAGCATTTTGTAAAAGATGATTTTTTTTAGAGGTAAGTTTGATATTGTTGTCCAATGATCTATTATTTTATTTTTGATTATTTATTGTTACTTCAATAACACAGAGAAAGTGTTTGAAAGATAGAGATCTGTTCCTAGCCAGAACCTTTCCGTGTTGTAGTACTAACATTCCATAATTAAGAAAGACAGAAGTGACCGAAGTTAATTAGATTTTAACATATAATCATTAAATGGTCGAACACGTTCACCCACCTAATACAATATGTCCTAAATTGATATTTCGACTCTCATAGGCATTGCAACAAGAATTCCAGCGTCAATAAGACTGAAACATCGAAAACAAACCTTAAATCCAGCTTTAATACCAAAAATCAACTCAAATCTCTGAGATAAATAAAATTCCCTTCAATAAAAAAACTTTGTTAACAAGTGATCAAATGACAGAATCATAGCTTAAAAAAAAGAATATTTGTTGTTCACACCTCGATTCGACATTTTGTCATTGTCAGCGCTATCTCGCGTTACATGATTTTTTTCCTTATAAGTTAGGTAAGTTATCAGCCAGGTGGTCTTAAAAAATTGGTGATCATGATGTTAAGCAAATCAGTTAATTGTTTTATGAGTATAGATTTGTCAAAAGTAGTTTTTTAAATATAAAAAACGTATAAACGAAATATAAATAATACTAGTGATCACTAAAATTACCTATATACTATTAATAATAAATGTCACTTCTTGTATTGTTAGTTGCATACTCTGTATTTTTCAGAAAATATTGTTTATGACTTAATGACTTTATAAAGCTGCTTTTTGAAATTATTAGTTGGTATTTTTTGTGATTATCAGGCACAGAATACAAATTGGCATTTTATTTTGTTTGCAATTCATAAAAGAAAAACGACTAAATAATAAATATTTAATTAAAAATTAATACTAAACAATAAATAGCATTACAAACGAACTATCATTTGATTTTAAATTAAATCAAAGTAGCATAAAAGAACCAAGTCAAGCTCAATACTTTTTACAGGATAGAAGTATTTATAAATAATAGAAAAACAATATTAAATTTTATTAATGTATCTAAATATCAATTTATTTAATAGTTTAAAAGAATAAACTTTTCGTACACGACACTGATACCAATAAGTAGGTGTGGTTAATATGATGACAACGAGGAATTAATTGCACTAGTTCGTGTTATAGTTTTTTGCTAAAATGTTTTTAAATGTAGCTTTAATTTAAAATAACCATTACAATAAGGCAGGTACTATCCAAATATCCATAACTGGTTACAATGGTCTGCGCTCAATTCAACTCGGTGCAATATCCACAATAAACGGAAATAAACGAAAATTATCCACTTCTATGAAGTAAAATTATTTATTCAAAACCCAAATTTTAACCTACAAAAATAAAATGTGATCGTTAAAATTTGGATGTACCCACGGTACACAGAAACTACTGTGTATCGTGGATGTACCTAAACAATTTAGAATTTAGAATACTAGACCAGCGACGGATTGATAGAGGTTAATGTCTGGTTAGGTAATAATAAAAGGAAAAATAGAGGGAAGAAGGGGTGTAGGCAGAAAGAGGATGTCACGGCTCCGAAATATCAAACATTGGACAAGAATAGAAACCACAGGAGAATCAATTCACACCACCAGAGATAGGGAAAAATGGTCAAAAGTGATCGCAAACATCCATTAATGGATAGCAGCGGAAGAAGAAGAATTTCTGGTTAGGAATCTGGTCACAGAATTTTGCAACAGCTCACGAAGGTGAGACTTCATATGAAAACAATTTTAATCGCGATCGTGCTAATAAACTTAAATATAATGAATTATCGATTAAAACAATTACTAGTAATTTTACGAATAAAACAACGAAAAACAAATAATAATAATAAATAAATCGTGTGGTTAATATCCTTTAAGATCCTTAAGTATATTTTTATTTTATTTACAGATACTTTTTAACTGACAATTTTGCATTTAACTACTTTAATGAAATAAAAATAAAAAAGGTTGAATATAATTTCCAACTTTTTTTATAAAAAAAAACTTTCTACTTACTATATTTAAGTTCCAATTCTCCCCAGGAAGTCGAAGGTTCGTTTATATGTGCAACAACAAGCAGATGGTAAGATAAAAGTGTCTTGAGTTGGTTCTCCATTATCGCTTAATGAAAGCAGTCTTCTATATATGTACTTTTGTTTACAAGTTGTTACAAAGTCGTTAACTATACCGCCAGGTATGTCACACGGTTTGTTTTTTCTGAAAAAAACTAATTAAACATCTTTACTCACCCAAAATCAATTTAACTATTAAATGACGAAAAATTTAACTTTAAATACTGAGTGTAATAAACAACAGTTTTATATAAGCACACATTCACTCGACTACTCAACAGTAGCATACAACTTTAAATCCATTTTTAGACAATCATATTATGTATTTCAAACAATTGATTTTTCATATTGGTTGGTGTTGTTTCCAGAACGCATGATTAAACCATTAAACGAGAAAGAGCGCGTGGACTATAATTTTTTAGGTAATAATTTATTCAACAATAAAAAAAATCAATTAATGTAAAACGAGAGTTTCCTGAGGGTGAACGACTACGAGCCACTCACCTGGTATTTGCTTTTGGAGTGTTGTTTGGAGAAAACTTCGCTTTCAGTACTGACACAATAATGTTTTCTTTTACATGTGATTTTCTCTATGAGATGAGAGTTGAGTTGTGCATGTCTGTCGAGTAGTTTGTGAACAGGAGGAATTTCTTCTATAAAGTTTAAATCGAAAAAGGGTCGCCAATTGTTTCTTTATCCCTTTGATTCACAGTGCGTAGTTATACAATCGCGGTAAAGTGACCCGCATTGGTGAAAATCTCTCCTTATTTATCACGCATCGAATATATAAAATTATAGATACTGAGTGATAATAAACAAGAAACTCTCAGGATAAATTTTTTATAAAAACAAAACAACAAAGTAACAGCAGCTTCTTAAAGATTGAAATTCTAGCTTGGGTCAAAAACTACTTTTCTCCGAAAATTTGATGCTGCGCATCTTTTTTAGGCTTCAACTTTATTCAGAAGAGGTCTATTGGCCTAATCAAAGACCCAATTTTTATTAATTGTTTCATTGTAAAGTTTTGGAAATTTTCCAGGTGAACTTCCATGAATTATAATATCTACTAGTGACAGTCGCTCAAAAATCTGTTGTACTTGCGTTTTGCTTTTGTGAAATGTCATTAAATAAATTTTTTTTGTGTTTGACTTACCCAACGCATGTCTCTATTACAACACCTTGTATAAATTCATCCTGGTCTTCTTGATTTATAATAATTCTCCAATTATTATTGACGTTTTTTCCTACTTTTGGAAAAATCGTTTTTATTCTTGATCGGCATACGAAGTTGTCGATGCCCCTTCTTGATTCTGAAATCAAAGTTTGATTGTTAAATTATCCGGATTGTTGTTTCAGGTTAACAATATTTTTGTGCATAACTTTTTTTTTTTTTTTTTTTTTTTTTTTTTTTTTTTTTTTTTATGTTCTGGTTCCCACGAAAAGGGATATCCTGTAATGTTCAGAGAACATCGTGGGAACCAAGGGAAAGAAGGTAGGAGTTGGTGTTCTTCTTAAATTTCTGGAGGTTGTATGCCTCGGGAAACACCTCCCTAGGCAATGAGTTCCAAAGCCTCGCAATTCGTTGGATGAATGAGTCTTTGGAAAGTGATGTTCTGCAGGTCTCCAAAGTGACCACGAAGGGGTGTGAAGACTGAACTTGACGGGTTAATCTTGAAGAGACTGCCAAAGGAGGAACGATTGTTGATAATTCAGAAGAGCATCGCCCATGAAAATATCTATAAAATAGAGACAAATCGCCAACTTTTCTACGGTGTTCCAGACAAGTGAGCGAGTTTGTAAGCGAGGCATCACCGACGAGACGAATTGCCCTTTTTTGGACAGAATCCAGTAGCTTCAGGATATGTTTAGGTGCTGCACTCCAAATATGGGAACAGTACTCCAGTACAGGTCGGATCTGTGCCTTATAGATCATAAGCAGCTGACTGGAGGTGAAATAGCTCTTGGCACGAAACAAAAAACCAAGTTTTTGGGATGCACCTTTGGCAATGGACCTCACGTGATTTACCCAGGAAAGGTTATTGCTGATGGTAATACCAAGCATCGATATGGATGACTTCAGTGGTATGGTTACTCCTGACAAAGTTATGTTAGGCACAGTGAGATCGGCTTTTCTAGAGAAAAGACATGCTTGTGTTTTGTTTGCATTGAATTCTACCAAGTTATTGGATCCCCATTCGAGAATTGTTGCTAAGTCCATATTTATATTGTTAACATTTCTTCCTCGTTCATTTCTGGTTTCACGGGCTGATATAGGGGCCTTGGAAGAGAAAGCGGTATGGAGGGTACTATCATCGGCAAAGCTGTGTACGGGACATGAAGTTGCTTTCAATAGGTCGTTGATGTGAAGTAAAAATAGTGTTGGTGCTAGAATGGATCCTTGCGGAACACCAGCATTTATGAGTAGAGTGTCAGATGAAACTCCATGGATAGTGATCCAAATTTTATAGCAATGCACACCAAATATTAGACCATCACGCTTGAACGAGGTCATGTAAATAAAAGACTTATTGAAGATGTTAAAAACAAGTATTTATGTCAACGTGATAGTTAACATTTAGGCTGTGAATCATGCAATTATTTATCAGGCAAACTAACGATAAATAAATAGCTGCAATAAAGTGACAGCAATGACTAAAAAATAGTTTTTGTTTGCGACAAAATAAAACCGCGTTAAAAAGGAAATACGAAATAAAAAGTAAAAGACGTTTTTCAATGTACCTACTTACCAATTTCTGGTACTACATCTGTTCCAAACAAATGTTTTTCCACTCGATGTTTTTTTAAGAGGTAACTCAAACGTTCTTGAGGATATCCTCTAAAATGTTCACAAAAAGTTGAATCTTGTGCGCACGGTGGCGGGCCGTCTAGTGAAAAGGAGTCTTCTTCGTCTTCGGGAAAAATTATGCCAGCCTCTTAAAAAATTTTTTTTTAATTTTTTGTACATGCCCAGTGGTTAGTTGTTACGATGATTTATGTATGGAAAAAATTCTACGCTCAATAAATTTCGACCAATATAAGCCGAGATACGAGATTTTTCACAATAATTGGCCTTCCCGTCGTTTCGCCATTGTCAAGTACTATTTTTATGTACTAAATGCAGAAATAATTGGGCCGCGTTGTGCAGAAAGCTTCCAACACGTGAATATATTTATTATTTCGAATAACAGCTATTTAAAGTTTCATCAAATCATAAAAATATCTGGTAAGGGTATCTGGTTTAAGGATGAGACCATTACTGTGCTGCAGTGACCTGAGATGCGGATAGTGAGATGCTACGTTCTCCCGGTGCTGCTATACGGAGTCGAGGCCTGGACCCCGACGCAGGCTACTGAAAAAAATATTGAAGCCTTCGAGATGTGAATTTACAAAGATATCTTGAGTCACCAACATGTGCTGAGGCGCATGAGAAAAAAAACAGAAGTGCTTAACATAGTGAAGCGGCGAAAGATTGAGAACCTCGGTAATGTAATGCGCAATGGGCAATATTGGGCAGGAGGGGACCGGGACGCCGTCCTATCTCGTGGCTGAAGAACCTCCGACAATGGTTTGGAGTAATATCCGCAGAGCTGTTTCGAAGAGTCGTCAACAAAACTATGATAGCCTTGATGATCGCCAACATCCGGACCGGATAAGGCACCATAGAAGAAGAAGAAGAAGGGTTTCAAATATCTAGGATTAAGTTTGTATGTTTCAATAGTATTTGTCTGTACCACCAGTAACTTTGTTTAAATCACATGTGGTAGTAATTACAATTGCCTTCATCGGGAACTCCAGGTGAGAACAGACCAAGAAGAAATAAATAAAATGGTCAGGAGTCATAAGAAGAGACTTCACAAACATCCAAACGTAGAAGTGCTTCAGCTTTTAGACCATCAAAACTTAGCATGACTTAGAGGACTAAACCTTTTTAGCTTGTGTAATTGTGCAGTTATCAGCTAAAAGTTTACGAGAGACGGAAAGTATTACTGTGACATTGAGCGAAGAGTGTTGGCAGGAAAACAAATAAATAGTGCCCTGCATAATTTATGTATGGTAGTGAATGTTGGGTTTGGCAAAAGAAGCATGAATATAAGATTAATGCTGCGGAGAGGAGCAGTCTGAGAAGTATAGCCGGAGTGGCTCGGTTAGATAAAGTAAAGAATAGTGAGATAAGGGAACGCTGTGGTGTAAAAAAAGATGTGCTTACAAAGGTAGATAAAGGAATGCTTAGATGGTTTGGACACTTAGATAGGATGGATGAATGGAAGATTAACGAAACAGATTTATAAGACGAGTGTGAATGGGCAACTCGGTAGAGGTCGACCTTGGCGAACATATTTCGATCAGATCGACATTGTTTTGAAGAAAAGCCAGATCAAGAGTACAAACAACAGACTAGCATGTATGAGAGCACTGATGAAAGAAGAAGAAGCAAAAGATGTGTGTAAGGATCGTAGCAATTGGAAGGAAGTGATCTCTGCCTACCCCTATGGGGGAAAAAGGCGTGACTATATGTATCAGTTAAAAGCAGAGTATTGTGTAGTGTAGACACACCAGTGATGTGAACAAGATCAGTATTAGAAACTGAGATGAACCATTGGAAAAATTTAGACAAGTAACTGTAGTAATTTAAGTTTAAATTTAAAATGCTTATTAATCTTGAGATTAGGTGCATTGTACATTTGAGACAAAAAAAACTTGTAATATTGCAAAAAAAATAATAGTTTGTGGGTTAGTAGTTTTCTGCATAAATAAAAATTAGCAGAAGTTAATTCAGTAACAATGTGTTTACTACAAAAAAAAGATACATTTTTATAATGTAGAGAAATAACTCATTATACTACATAATTTCATGCAACTGAAAAATCCAAAGAAAAAACAAATAAAAATATTTTTTTCTCAGTGTAAAAATAAGTCATTTATTTATGTTTCCTGTTTCCTCTACTTTAAAATTAAGCTTTCCTACATTATAACCATCAATATCTTCTATAATGTTTGGGTTGATTAAGTGGTTATGAAAAAGTGGATAAGTAGGTAATCTGCTGGAATAAGATGAAAGATTTCTTTTAAATCTTTTATTTTTGGTTCTGCAATAGGTTTTTCATTCGGCCATATAGCGGGGTAACATCTGCATCTGTAGAAGTAAAGTCATCTGCAAATCAAATGTCAGACATTCGACTTCTTCCTCTGCTTCCGCTTTTGCAAAGGTTCAGCAAGATAAATGAATGCCGAAGATAATTTGAATAAAAAAATAACTTACGTCTAACAGTTCTATTGTGTGTTGAATCCATGTTGTCGTCAACTGGTTTGGCGTTCCCTAATAAAACCTAAAAGGATGAAATTAATTTTTCACGTTTAGGAAAACCATCTGTTTGCTAACAATTTCGTATCTTGGTACGTGCTACATGTTAATACATTTTTACGTTATTTTCAAAATAAAATTTCGCAGTAGCTTGGATAAAAACTGAGTAAATTTTGTAATTTTTTCATCACTTAAAATAAAAAAAAACAGAAGTGAAAACTTAAAACTATGAAATACCAGTATTATTTTTATGGATTTTCAAATTAATTGGAGTTTTAAAAATTAAAATTTCATAATTTGTAAATTAAAGTCATTGAATAATAAATAACCTAATAAAAGTAGGCTGTCAGCCACTTTTTGACAGAGAGATATAAGAAGAAGATATGACGTCACCCAGCTGTCGCTAACGTCATGTGACGTGAAACCTTACCAAACCCATTACCAAATTTTGCTCAACGCGCCTAAAGAAGTTTTCACTTTAAAAATTCAAAAGCGGTTCAAAATCAACGAATAATTTAAATTAAAACGTCCCCGCATATTATATCTCAGTATTGCATGTGTTTGAGTGCATTGTTAATACTGACCTTGAAGAGTTAAAGTTTAGTGAATGTAAACAAAGATCGAGTTACTCGACATTGAACCTTTGCTAAAGAAGAGCTGTTTATTTGTGAAAGATTAATTGCACGGAGGGTAGGGGTATATGATGCGTTGAAGTTTTTAATAATACAGGAAAAAAAGGAAAATACAGAGCTGTTTATGTTTTAACAAATAAAGTATTTCAGTGTAGGAGTTCTAACTAGCACGCATTTTTTTAGGGGAGACCCTAATTTATTTTAAAATCAATTTTTCCTTAACAAATAATTTAACAGCTTAATATTATTGGGCCAACAGATGAACTAGTGTTTCTTATTCGTAACTTTGCTGGTAGTAGGTACACATTTTTAAATATTTATAGAGATTTTTTTCTTTACTTTGTGTAAACCTGCAACCAACGTAATACAGAATCACTACATCTAATTTAATTTTCTAGAATTTGAAAATATATTACCATAAAGTACTTTAATGATAGTAAACATTAGTGTTGTTTTTTTTGAAATGACACAAATAGAAAACAGGTTTGAAGCTTTTTAAATATATGTTATGTATGTTCATACAAATATTATGCAAATTAATGTTGGACTTACCTGATAAAACAAAGAAAAATACACTAAAAAGCACACACTTTTCAATAACATTTCGTCAGGCTGCACCAAATTTACCGAACCATCAGCTGTTTCTTACTAAATTGTTAGTCACAATATAGGTACATATATATTTCTCTTTTTAAACAATTCAACAACAAATCTTAATTACTGGTGGTCATTGCGAGTCTATAAACTGAAATTAATAATAAATTCTGCTGGTAGGTACCTGATTATACTACTTTTGTTATTTTCTCTTTTATGGATCTTCTTGACGTTAAATCGACAACCAGTGCCGTACTGAAGTTATTATTAGGGGAACTTTCGATAAATTGTTGAATTTTTATCAGCATACAAATTATAATAATGATGGCGACAAGTTAAACACGTAATGTTATGGAATAATTACATAAAATTAATTGAACACCATCTTCTAACTTGTTTCTAAAAATAACGACGGTCAAAGGCCGAAAAACATCAGAAACAACTTTCAGAGGACGAATAATTTAAATGGCGATGAAGCATTTGCTAATTATAGTATCAATAATACCTGTTTGTAATTATAATTAATCGATTCCACGTACAATAAACTATAAATAAGCTAAAAGTTATTTTAAAACACTCGCATTAAATTTATAGTCATAACAAAAAAGAAAGAATTGAATTTTTTTTAATACATTTACAGATTCATTACAATTAAAAAGAAAACTATTCGCTTATACATTGACCCATTTTTATTGATTTTGTTTGTGGTTTCCTCTCAGATTGCATTACTTTGTTGTTTTTTAGGTTGGGTTATTCTTAGTTGGGCAATCAGTTAAGATTTTCTGCCCTCAGATGTTCCCCGTAGAGTTAGTAAGGGGTTTGGGTTCCAGGTCACAAGGGAGTTAAAGGCAACGAAGAAGCCTTGCAAAATTTTCCGGCCCAGAATCCTTCTTTGGACTCTCCAAAGTGATATGAAGATAAAATCGCGAAAATATATTTTGTTCTACAATTCTCTACATATAGCAATTCAATTATTCTTTGCGTGCATTTCCTTCAAATCCTAAGGCAGCTTGGAAATAGAGAATGATCTTATAAGATAGGAAAACCAGTCTCAAAATTTTTGTTTGTTTGCAGCAAAAAGGTGATTTTTTCAGTGGTAAGTTTGATATTGTTATCCAATGATCTATCATTTTATTTGTGATTATTCATAGTGACTTTAACAACACAGAGAAAGCGTTTGAAAGATGGATCTGTTTCTATCCAGAACCTTTCAGTGTTGAAGTATCAACATTCCATAATTAAGAAGGATAGAAGTGATCGAAGTTAATTGGATTATAATATATATTCCTTTTAATTGGTTGAACAGGTTCACCCACGTAATACAATATGTCCGAAATTGATATTTCGACATCCATAGGCATTGCAACAAGAAATCCAGGGACGACAGAACTAAAAAACTTCAAAAACAAACCAAAATTGATACCTGGAAACACCTGGTCTTTACTGGCGTTTAATAAGAATCCAGTGACAATAAAACTGAAACGTTGAAAACAAACCTTAAATTCAGCTTTAATCCAGTAGTTCAACACAAAAAATAAACTAAATAAGATAACTAAAATCTCCTTCAATAAAAACTTTGGTTTTACAAGTGATCCAAGAATATTTGTTATTCACACCTCGATCCGATATTTTGTCATTGACAGCGCCATCTCGCGTTACGTGATTTTTCCCTACAGACCGTTTTTGCACTCCTAGCTTCAATTCATAAGACGCTCTAACTATTTAAGTAGATAGTAGGGGGGCTCGTGAAGGCTGTGCTGCCTCTCAAGCACTTCGACCTATCAGATCTTTTGTGCATAAAACTCTCTAAGTACTTACCTGTATATCTAGCAACTTTAGATATTTAAAGCTTACCAATTACCTATAGCAGCAATGTTTATTCACAGCCTCTAAATTATAAATATTAGGTACTTTTCACCATAATATTGTGAACTAAGGCATAGCTTTTGAGTAATGTCTACTATAAAAATATTGAATCTATCTTTAAAAAAAATTAAAAAAATACAGTTAACTTGTGCTGCTGAAGAACATTCAAATAATATCAGTTATAAAATGAACTCAAATATTTTCAAAAACCAATCTCGCAGAGAGGATTAAATGTATATTTACAGATTACCTGATAACATTATTATACAAGTTTCCTGCATAACAGCTACATTTTATTACATATTCCCATTTCAATAGACGTAGACATTATAATAATAAAAATACACTTTTAATTCTTGTGGTATATATCAACAGCTAAAACTTTTTGATTCGAAAGAGAGGATAACTCCAAGGGGGTACATGTAATTTGGTTTCCAGAATGAGTAGAATAAAAAAAATGCATAATCCGGTTCCTGATATTTTAGGTTTACCTGATTTTGATGTGTAATTTGGTTCCCGGAAAGAAAAATTATTTTAACCAATTTAAATATTTGTTTATTTGAGGCAGTAAAAGTAAATAAATTAGCCTAAACTAAGCTAATGGCCTAACCTAACACCAACAGTACCTGTATTGAATGTGACAGCAAGCACGATTCAAAAACACAACTGACTGTCACAGAAGCAATACAATATCAGTTTATTAAACTAAAAATGTCAGGAATAAAATTACACATTCTTTCTGATCCTTCTAACTCTGGGAACCAAATTACATGTACCCAATATGAGACGGGGGCCCCGATTTCTGAAAAGAAGAGTCTCCGTTTTTGCCTCCCTCACTACCTTCTCTAAGGCTATATTAAGAAGGAGTGGGGGGAGACGGCGTCTCCTGTTCTAGCTTTCGCTGACGATGTTGATACCATTGCTCAGACAATACGAGATGTATGTGGAATTTTCAGTCATTTTGAGGAAGCTGCACTGCAAAAGGGCCTCAAAGTAAACGAGTACAAGACTAAATACATGATAATGTCAAGAAATACCAGAAATAGGGTCCGGCAGAACGTCTATACTAACGAACACAACTTTGAAGTTGTAAAGGAATTCTAGTACCCGGAAGCGATATAACTCAGAATAACCGAGTTGAGAAAGACGTGGCAATCAAAATAGTCGCGGCGAACAGGGATTATTACTCCATTCACACTTATAAAAATCTAAGCTTCTCTCCAGGAATACTAAGATTCGAATTTACAAAACCATAATCCGCCCTGTGGTGACGTATGAAAGCGAAACGTGGACTCTGAACCAAAGAGAAATAAACAAACTGCTGGTTTGGGAACGCAAGATCCTGCGAGCCATTTACGGTCCCTGTAAGGAAGCTAACACGCAAGAATGGAGACGTCGACATAATCATGAGCTCCAACAACTATTTAGAAAAGAGAGCCTTACTAGGCATATTAAGGCTAATAGGCTTAGATGGGCAGGTCATGTAATAAGGAGCGACGAGCAGCGCCTTATAAACACAGCTTTTTGGGAGAGATCGGTTGGCAGACCAGTAGGACGCCCCAGAAACCGATGGAGGGACGCTGTGAATGCGGCCAAGACTCGCGACGAGTTGTAGAGCCTAACAAGACAAGACAAGACGGCGTCTCCCTGTTTTAGGCCATTATTTATAGTAAAAAAGGCTTGACAGCTTTCCTCCGATCCGTACTGCACTTGCGGAGCCTTCCATGCTGATCTTTGTTAAACTGACAATATGAACTCGTAATTTCAAAATGTATGTGGATTTCAAGTTTTGTTTTCGAATACTCGAATTAATATTTATTTGGTATTCCCGTGAAAAATTAAGAACGGCAATAATGAAATGCGCAATTAATAGCACTTGTGACGTCAGCATCGAGCCTTCAAGCCGCATGGTTAAAGGTTCTCTGAAATTTTATGATTTTCAAATAGTGTTTGTCGAAATATTACAGAATAATTTGTAATAAAAATTATGCAAATATGTCATTTAGTGGTTATATTTTAATTATTTGCACATTTAAGTAATCTGGATTAACTCATTTGTGATCTTGCCTATTATCATCCTTTCATTTTGGGATTAAAAAAAAGTATTGTTAAACAATACAATGTAAAAAGACATTTTAAACATTCAAAATATTTATTTTTTTTATTCCTTTGACAAAGAGAGCTCATTTTAATAAATATAGATAGCTCAATAAATACCAAAATAATCAAAAGCTTTCTATCCTTTGTTCGTTTATTGAAAATAAAGTTTTCTCTCCTATTTTCTTTTTGTTTGATAGTGCCGTTCTTGAAAAATGCTCGTTTAACGTCAATAAATATTATCAACTAACTTGGTTTTTTTGAAGATTGCATTTTTATTATTTTATTTTTTAACAACAATAATAAAATGTTGGTTTTTTTTTCTTTTTTTTTCCGTGTCCGACAAATGTTGGTTGAAGTGATAAGTAATGAAAAAATTTCGATATTTTTCGCATTTAACTTATAAAAACTTGGCGTTACAAGTTGTCACACCTGGTGAGTGATTTTTACCAGAATTTTACACCATAAATGTATTTTGATAATAACATTGTAAATTTTGAAGTTTATGTAAAAAAAATTCGTTTAGTGGTTTTGTCTAAAAAATGTAAATTTTTTTAATTTAAAACTATTTCTACATTAAAATTTAGTTGTTACAGAAGTAACTTTACCGTTTTGACTTTTTTTGTCGATACCTCTAAATTTTCTCTTTAGTTTGTCTTGAATATCCTCGAGATTCAATCCTTTGGTTTCGGGCACAATAAAAACTACAAAAAATATACTAAAAAAGGAAAGCACCGAAAACAGCATGAAAGGTGCGGCCAGCCCAAACTGTTCGGACATATCAAAAAACATTTTAGCAAAAACCATAGCTACAATACTAAAATAAATGCAACCAACGCAAAGCGCTTTGGCTCTAAATCTTGGCGAAAACAATTCTCCCATCATTAATAACGGTATAATTCTAACTCCAGTACTGAAAAAGATAATATTCAAAAATAATGCAACCAACGGTAAATAATTTACCTTGGTAAGGTTAATTTTGGTGTAGTCTTTAAGAAATAGATAAGTAGCCATGACAGACAAAGTCAAGGTGCTGCCTATAGTAGAAAATAAGAGTAGGGGCTTCCTTCCGAACAAATCGACCAAAAATATCGCAATAAATGATACTACCAACTGCAAAGAAAAATAAATCGTGGTCGAAATTTTTGCCGATAGTAAATCTTCGCTTTCCTCGAATATCGTTTTACAATAAAACGTCAAAGCAGTTGTGCCGCAAAATTGCTGAACAGTTCGTAAACCGTAAGCTATTAAAGCTGCTTTCCCATTCGTCTTATCCGTAAATAAGTCCAATAAAGTTCCTTCTTTGTTATCTTCTAAAAATTTGGACATCCTTTGCATCTCTTCTTGTGCCTCATTCTCCGATCTCAGTAATTTTAAAACTTTTTCAGCTTCCTTTTGTTTATTTCTTTGCAATAGATACGACGGACTTTCGGGCATCCAAATGAAGGTTACGAAAAGCAGCACAGGAAAAATGGACGCAATGAAGGCTGTGGTATCTATGGGAAAAACGGATCCCAGGCAGTTTATAATCAGGACACCTATCACCACACAGACTGGACATATAGACGACACCAATCCTAAAACAATAATTTTATTACTAAAAAGCCTATTTTACCTTCAGTTTTAATTGTTACTAATACAACTATTATATATTTGCCAGATACCGTTTACTGACTAAGGAATATCTCCGCATTTCATGAACAAGTCCCAGGAAGGTGGAACTTTAGACGCTGATTCTCTATGTTATGTAAAAGTGGGGTTTAACAAAATTTTAAATTTAAAGAGATTCATTTCTCAACAGGTATCTGGGGGATCTTATTTCTTATTACAGTGCAACAGAAGTAGCTTGGCGGGCGACTAGCCTCTAAAATAACAAGTATTCTGCTGAATATACTTCACATTCGTAAACTTCCTCCGATTGTACTTGAGACTCACGATTACTGAAAATTTCGTCGTCGCCGATCGGATCGTTATTCGAATGTTTTCCTTGTGCGCAGATTTTGTGATCTCTCGCCCACCAAGCTACTTCTGTTGCACTGTAGATGTTTATATTCATGGAAGGCTCTGCTTTAATGTCAACGACTTGACAGATGTTTTGTTTGTAATTTTAAAGTTTGGTGAAAATATTTTTTGGGTTAAATATGTTAAAAAGAGTTATTGGGTAATAAAGTTTATTTTTTATTCTCCAAAAATATAATTAAAAACCTATATCTCTTATAGAATGAAACGGACTAAAGTTGATGGGGAGTTATTATACAATGAGTACATGTGGCAATATTTGCAGAACTTTGGCCAAGTACCTTGCTCACTTTTCCCTCCATTCATAATAATTGTGGAGGAGTATACGCGTCTCGAAAAAGAAAAATTTGCAATTGTTCACAACATTGTATGTAATTTCAGCTGTAAGAAAAGATTTGTCGATAACAGATATTTGCTAATAAGCTAAAATAAATATGTTTCTTTTTTTAGCTATATTGATATTAAAATTAAATTATGGATTCACACAAAAACAAAACTAAAAATATTCCAAAAAGCTTGAACCTTAGGTTAGGTTAAAACGGTGGTTCGGAGGGAACCCACTTAGGCCTTTTGTCCCGTTGTGATACCGTGATAGACGGCGGTGCCTTCCCCCTCTACCGTGAGAACCAGTTGGAACTTTTAATAAAAAGTGTAAAGTCTTTGATGCTAACTGAGTTGAGATCAGATAAGTCATCAAAGTTCGATTGCCCTAGTATAGAAATTCGTTTACTGCCTAGGGCAGGGCAGTGGCAGAGAAGATATACCATTGTTTCCTCCTCTGCCTCATCGTGACAGCTTCTACAGAAGTCGTGTCGTAGCTCTGCGATTCCCATGCACCCTGCATGGGTTCCACCTGCCCAGTGTCCTGTTATGGCCGCGATCACATTTATAATGGACTCCCTGGATAGAGTTAAAACATCATTAGTTCGACTTAGATCTAGTTTAGGCCAGATCTGTTTCGATGATCTGCATGTGGGTTTATTTTGCCACCTTAAGTTAGCTTTTTAACTACTTTGCTGTGCAGGAGGATCCGAAAATTTGCAATCGGTACTCCTTGCTGAGATGAGACAGATACAGCTGGAATGGTGGTGCCCTCTCTTGCTAGCTTGTCCGCCTTACAGTTGCCTGGTATGTCCCTGTGTCTAGGTATCCAGACAATGTGAACTATAATTTTAGTTCCTAGCTCATTCAGGGCGGCACGGCATTGCGCCGCTGCCCTAGAGGTCAAGTAGACTGAGTTCAGTGATTTGATAGTAGCCTGACTGTCGCAAAGAATGGATATCTCGCTAAACTTTTGTTCTTTGCGGAGTATCCAGACAGCTGCCTCGGTAATGGCTGTCTTTTCAGCTTGATACACACTACAGTAATCAGGCAAACAAAGCTTGAACCTTACTTAAATTTAAACTTTATGAATTAATGGTTAAATTATTCCACCATCATGTATCAAATAGTAGCCAAATCTGCCTCACATCATAGATTAATAAGACCTTAAACTATATTTCTATTCATATTTTTAAATTTGTGATGCCCGATCTCTGCACTTAAGTGGATTATTGTTTCCTTTAATGTATGCAACACAGAACGCTGTCATCGTTCCCAGCCCCGGATCTACGATTTCTTCATACCGGGGCAGAAACTTGATAGTGGCGCCCCCTCTCTTCAGCGTTTGAGGTAAATTGTTAAAAAAAACTCACAAATATATAATGGGTGGCATTTTTTGTGGCCGGGAGAATAAATTTGCACTCTTTATTACCTATAATCTAATAGCTCTTTCATTTGTGTGACATAAAATAGAAAAAATATAACTAAGAAAAACAATAGACAATCAAGACATTTCGTCTTTAAGCCAACCTTTTTTATCTCTAATGCTACATCTTTACACGGCATGCTTTATTATCTGCGAAAGAATTTATTAATTCATCAAAGTCCGTCTCAAAGGCAGTTTTATTTTCAATGGCTAAGTTCGTGAGGCCAGAAAGACGTTCCTGTCTCGTTGTTGACCGCAGATAGGTTTTAATTATTTTCAGTTTGTTAAAGCTTCGCTCACAGTTTACGGATGTCGTGGGAATGATGCAGTATCTTCTTAAAGCTATCCTAACAGGAAACTCTTCTTGCAAGTCATGCTTGCACATATGTTGTAACAGGTCGAATGTATTTGATTTTTCTTTAATTTTGGTTACTGGCTCTTTGAATACGGCAAGGTCCTGGAAAAAAATCAACTGCATGCAAGTCTTTTATATTTTAGAGCTAAATCAGGTCCATTGATTTGCGAAATTGCCATATTGACTCTTTGCGCTCTCTACCCATGTTTAAATTTCTGATTCATAAATCCACTTAGGATGTGTGTTCAAATACCAACTGGACGTTTTAAAATCAAATAAATAATCGATAGAACAACGTGCACTTTGTAATTTTTTTTTAAACATTATATCATGATTTTGACGCCCCCTGAAACAACCGTCCGGGGCAGGTGCCTTGGTTTACCTCTCCCTAGATCCGGCTGATAGTTCCTTATAGTTCGCCTTTTAATCCTTCCTTCTCGTTCATAGGGGTACAGTAGGGGTACACTTTAACAAAACATATTTTGTAACGTTTTATTTTATTTAACCTTCTTTGTAAAGAATACATTAATTTTATGTTAAATTACACTTTTGATCAAAAGTTTTACTACCTTTACCACCCAATTCCTTTTAAATTATTACCTATCCATATGGTACTAGTACAGTTTAAGGACCTTATTTTTTTCAGGGGATATTTTTGATTTTTGGTACGATTTGTTTATGAAAACTTAAATTACTTATTTTGTATTGTTATAAATTTCAATATTTTTTACCCCCGGACCACCGCTTTTTCTGTGGGTATGGGGGTATTCCATACCCCCAGACCCCCTGGTATTGGTGCTCCTTGAAATAAATTCCTGGCTACGCCACTGTGTTTGTGTTCTTGGCTTCTATTAGGTTAAAGGTTGTCGCTAAACTTGCACACTGACCTCGTGAACACTTAACTTTTCTTTGAGGGTGTTGGTTTAAAGTATTTTCAGTTCTCTGCAATGCTCAATATTTTTTCAGTCCTCTTTTTGTTCTTAAAGATAATTAAAATATATTTTAAAAGGGATTTTAATGTATTTTAAATATAGGAACATGCCACTATTAAAATACCCAGAAAAAATTAATACCAAAAAATTGTTAAAATTAAAATGACACCTGTGGTAAGTATGTTTGTATTTTATTATGTCACTGAACTTACGACCATTCATAATAATTTTATCGGTAAATTGTTTGTATCTAAAAAATAAAAAATGTGTCATAAATGTTTGTGGAAGTTGTTATCCTTAAGTTTTTTTATTTTAAAATCATCCATAAATATATTTTAGTTTACTAATTTATTAATAATAAAATAAGTACCTATTTTAAAAAAATAATTACTCTTGATTATTTTACTGGCTTTCTTACGTTATTATTTATTTTAATAAGAGCCTCAAAAACATACCACCAAGGAACACTGGCCAAACTTTGAGGAATACTAGACTACATGATGATGGCCTGCATGCCAGAGGTCGATTGAGTTACATCGTGGCAAACGTGGACTAAGATTAAGGCGGGCAAAATAACATGTGCATTGGGGCTTACAATAATGAACGTGATACTGGGTTTCGTCTCTACCATAATTCAAGAAGAGTGTGAGTTTAGAAAGGAAAATAGAGTCTCAGACATATATAGGGCGTTCGTCCATATGGTGTTCTAAAAGTTATGACATGGGCTGACATAATTTTTCACCATCCAACTGTTTACGTTTCTGTGAAGGGTACTTTGAACAAGTATAAATATATTAACCGATCATTAAAATATGTTGTCTTTTTATTTGCCACTGCTGTAAGCCCTTATTTGCGTTACAGGCAGGATAACACAAGGCTACATACTGTGGCAACAATATGAGACTGGTTTAATAATGATAACATTCTACTGTGGCCAGTACAATCGCCAGACCTTAATCCCATCGAGCATTGATTTAATAACATCAATGTTTGATAAACTGTCTTATAATCAAAGTACTAATTTACAAAATTCGTTTTAATTTACTTATGATGTGACAAAAAAATTGACACAGTATCAAAACATGGGCATTGCATTTCATTTTTAAGAGATGTTGCACTTTGAATTAATTAAGACCTTTTTTGCTAAGACGGTGTAAATATCAAAAAAACATTCATGGATAATTATATGCCTGAATACTAGGTACATCTAAATACCTTTCTAATGATGTCAAATTAAGGGATTAGAGAGTGGAAGGGAGGAGGTTGACAAATGACAGATATCTGTATCGTAAAAATTTGTCCTAGAAACAAAAATCGACGTGTTTCAGCATTTTCCTTAAATTCTTAAAAATACTGCCAAATAGAAGCGAGGCCTGTTTGCTGTGGCCATTTTGTATATAATTTTTAAGTACAGGGAATCATGTACTGTGTACCTAAATATGATTAAAATTTGATTAATACCTCTTGTTTTTGGTTCTGCTATCTCGGCTAGATACATCGGTACAGTTGAAAAACTCAAACCATTGGCTATGCCAGCCACAAATCTTCCAACGAAAAGTAGCGCTGCACTATTCGCCATCCCAATCACGATCCATCCAGTTAGCAAGGGAAACGAAGTCATAAGAATAATTTTTTTTCTTCCTAAAATATCGGTCAGTGTTCCGGCAATGATAGCTCCCAAAATTGTTCCCGCCAAAAGAATAACCGCCAGCCAGGATGCTTCATCTTTCGTTATTTGTAAAATATATGTTCCATCGGTGAGTAAAGGAAGAGACTGTGATGTCCAACCAAAATGCATTTCGGAGGACATTATACATATTGTACCTTAAAAAAACATACATTATTACTAATCAGGACCAACCAAATATTTCTGAAGGTATTTTATCATAAAATGACCATTAAAAAGCGTCTGCTGTATAACAATCCAACGCATTGTTACGATTTTTAGTTCTATCTTGGGTTCGGCGATTAAAACTCTCGATCCAGTAACAAAACAATGTTTATTTCAATACAATAAATTCTACTGTTATTAACCACTTAGATATTTACTTAGCTACACAACTTTATAAAACTATTTACATTTATTAATTCATAAACACATAAGCCGATACTGATATTTGTTATAATCGTTTTCACTTTTATATTTCCGATATCACAGTTCCAGATCTTTCTACCTGTTTCTCCATTATTCGACGCGGATTCGAGAGGTTGCGCGACTTTCCTAGGCCCCGTCGGCGGCTATAAAGGAAAGCGGTCGAATACGGACGCTGTCGATACCTCGGTTGCTGACAGGACCGGGTTTGTAACAGTATATTTCTATATTTAATAAATAAAACTTCTAACTACAGTTTAAACTTGACTTAAGTGAACTATAGGACATTTTTTATATCTGAAAGTTCCATTAAAACATAAAATAAAAGGATATCTACTCAGTTCCTATTAAAGTGAACATTATTTATTTAAAAACAATTCTTTTTTTAATGTTGAAACCCTAAATAGATAAATAAAGAAACATACACAAACATCACCACAACAGTTCAAGAAGCAATTTTAATATCACAATTCAGAGCTTGGCAATTTTATTACTCTGCAAACCTACTTATTCTTTAGGAATTTTAAATAAGATTTTGCTTCGAACAGTATATTGGGTGAATAAAGGGATGTTTGGTTAACTCAAGCAAATGTTTCCAATTTTGGCAAACTGCGTCCGAATATCAGCGGAACGTGTACCAAGAGTGTTTTTATTATTATGTAGGTACCTACGATTTGACATGAGGACACATAATGTACACATATGGCTCAAAAACCCCAGATGGAGTTTGGGCCGGTGTTTTCAGCAGGAAACCAAAGATTGAAATATCTACCAGTCTTGGCAGGTATGCTACAATCTTTTAGACTGAAGTCTTCGCTATCGAATTTTGTGCAAGAGAGTTGATCAACAGACCTCTAGCAAACAAAAACAAGTATAATATCAGACAGCCATACTGCTTTAAAAGCACTGAGCTCCACAAGATAAATTCTAAACTTGTATGGAATTGCATCGAATTCGAACAACAGGGTGACCCTACTGTGGGTACCTGGGCACCAGGGGGTGGAGGGAAACGAAAAAGCCGACACCCTTGCAAAACAGGGGGCCAAATCTGAGTTCACTGGACCAGAACCGGTTTTTGGAGTCACCATCGGTGCCGCCAAACCACGTACTGGTTCGATATACCAGGGTTAACTCACTCAAAGGCGTTTCTACCTAAACCCTCGAGAAACACAACTAAGCAGATCCTAGAATGGAGCAGAATTGACCTGCATATTTTAACGGGACTGCTTACAAGACGCTGTCGCCTAAGATACTACCTCAGAAAGATAGGTCTGAACCAACAAACGGACTGTCGGTTTTGCTGCGTGGAAGACAAAACTGCTGAACATATACTATGTTCATGCCCCGGCCTGGGAAGAATAAGGTTTAACATATTTGGTTACACCAACCTAGAATATACCGATTTCAAAAAAATCTCACCCTATACAACCATGAACTTCGTAAGAAGGGCTGGATTGTGCGGTGAACTGTAACCTCTAGGGTTGAGCCACAATAGACCTACTAAGGGCCGCGGTGGAGGGGCGACCACGCCCCACTCACATGATACCTAACCTAACCTTACAATAATTTTAATAATAATAATTATAACAACAAAACATATCGTATTTTTTCATTCTTTCCACTGGGAAGTTAGTCGTGTGGACCTCTCGGGTCGCACCCAGACCACTGATATTTTTTTTATGTTTGTTACCTCACAACTTTTGACTGGGTGAACCGATTTTGATCATTCTTTTTTTATTTAAAATCTGGTGCGTTCCGTGTGGACCCATTTTAATTTGGTCCAGTTCTGAGAATAGAATTCGTGAGAAAACCATATGAGTCTTTGAAGTCGGTTTTTTTTTACGTTTTTGCGTACGTATCATTAATCGACGATGTTTTTTTCCTTTATAAGCGTTCTGCTCTAGCAATTGCGGTTCATAACTGTCTTTTACAAGAAAAAATATTGGGTAATTTTATTTAACTTAAAATCTTTAAAAGAAGAGCAATACCTATTCATTACTCTACAACAATCTTAAATGTATTAAAATACAATAAAGTTTAAAATTTAGACTAAAACATTTCATATTTGACAAGTTTTTTTTTAAAATAAAAATGTATCATCTTAGTTTTTTATCATCACCTTATCTGGTATTTAGTTTTTTTGAGAACACAATGGGTAGAGCTTATGAAATTAATTTAATAATCCCTCAATACAAAAAATAATTTCTAGTTCAACCATCTTGGTGACGCATTTCATGGTAATGGCCGTTTAAAATCTAAACATTTTTGTCGGTTCTTGCTTGATTTTAAACTTGCAATAATTATAATTTTTAACATATATATGAATATTAAAAAAATGTTACCTGAGATTGCAGCCAAGTACTGATACAGTCGATGTCTGCCAAAGGAAATTCTTGTCTTCATATTGACCAAAAAACCAATTCTGATAGTTAATTAATTCGAACAACATTTTTTCTGTTAAATAACTTTGTGATGAATCAACACGTTAACGCGATAAAAGAACAAAAGATGTTTTTAAAGCAAAATCAAAAACATTAGTGCCATTTAAATTAAATAAAAGGTAATAAAAATCGAACAGATATGCTTCGCATGCTTTGAATTGCTTAATAATTTTCATAAACATTAACGATTTTTATTATCATTTTGTCATTTTTGTTAAACAAAACAGTACATAATTAATATTTTTAAACTAAATTTACTGAAGAAGAATCTTGATTATTGCACACTATCATAAAAGTCCAAATATATTAAAATTAGTTTTAATTTTTATGCAAGTGCATTCAAATATCTGAAATATCAAAAAGAGGTGGTCGATAATCTTGGCAAACAACAAGTGTGATGTGCGTGCAGATTTATATTATTTAACTAAAACCTACGTAACAAACAAGTCACGTCTTTAGAAAATACTTATATATGGCATAGCAAAAGTTCCTCCTAGACAAAGCTAATATAAAGAGTCCTTTGCCGAAGGATTTACTTAAGGGTAAGTGTTATATTTAAATCTATAAACCCAACACGTACCTTTAGCATAGATAGATACCGGCAATGAACTGTAACAATAATATCAAAATATAGGAGAAAGTCGAACGCGTTTTAAATAAATATTTTTTAAATTTTTACAAATGTCTATGGTATATAATGAAACAACAATTATTAGGCTTTGCATTTATTAAATGTTAATTAACTTAATTATTAAAAATATTTTAAAAATCAACAAAATGTGTGATCCGAACTATGTTCGAATTTAGCCAACTGGTTCTCTTATTTGGTTGCTAAATTGGACAGTATGCTCTGATGTAAGATAAATAAAAAAACTTAATCTCGGTAACAAATAAAAAAATCATTAAATCACATGAACCTAAGACCTTCACTCGAGGGGTGTTTTGGAACCTGGTTGGAAGACCTGTTAATCACACAAGAGAGGAGTGGACATAAAAAACTTGGATACACAGACGACATAGTCATTATGGTCAATGGAAAATTCAACATCACTGTTAGGAAAAGAATGCAAATGGCCCTAATCAAGTCAGCACATGAATAGATAAAGAGGGTTTAAACATTAGTGCCCTCAAATCAATTATTGTAGCTTTTGCCCAAAGAAGAAAGTAAGAGAGCTTAGGACCTCTGACTCTCCAATGGACCCAAATCCAGCTGGCGGGGGAAGTTAAATATCTGGGGCTAATTTTAGACTCGAAACTTTCCTGGAACCAACAACTGGCAAAAGTAAAGAAGAAAGTCTAGGCGACTTTAATGATAGCCAGACGAGCACACAAAAAACATAGGGGCTAAGTCCCAATATGGCGCATTGGACATACAATATTGTGGTGAAACCCATGATCACATATGCATCCTTGACAAAAAAAACACAAAAAATAGCCGCGGCCGAGTTGAGCAAGGTACAAAGGCTTGCCTGCCTTGGCACAACGGGGGCTATGAAAACAACACCAACAGCAGTCATGAAAGCACCGCTTGACCTCCCCCCGATAAACATAACAATTATGGGGTAAGCAAGAATGGGACTTCTAAGGCAACAAAACACAAGCAATAGATCGGATCATAACAAGATAGGTAATTTAGTGGGAGGGAACATTCTCGAAATGAAACCAGCGGACTACATGTCTCCTATGTACTTTTTCAACATTAACTTCGAGCTGAATAGACAAGATCGAAGGAAATATACAGATACCACACCAAGGGCAAACTTGGAGAGAGAATCTGGCTTACAGACGGATCCAAGACCAAGGAAGGACCTGGTGCTGGAATATACAGTAAGAGGAGAAACTCCTAAATAAGTGTCTCACTAGGAACAAACACTTCTGTATTTCAGGCGGAAATGTATGCTATGCAAAATATGCACAGACAGCCAGGCGTCACTAAAAGATCTGATTAACCTGAAAGTGACATCAAGACTGGTATGGAAATGCCGGGAAAAAGTGTGGGTTCCAGGCAGAAAGAGAATGTCGTAACTCCATAATATCAAACATTGGACAGGATCAGGAACCACAGGAGATTTAATTTACACCATCAGAGATATGGAAAAATGATCACAAGTGATCGTAAACATCCATTAATGGATAGCAGCGGAAGAAGAAGTGGAATAGAGGGCAATAAAAAAGCTGATGAACTAGGAAGAAAGGGCTCATCAGCTTCATGCATTAGCCCGAAACCCGCACTCGGTATTAATAAATCTGAAATCCGAGGATACATACGGGACTGGGTCAAACGAAAACAAAACGAGTGGTAGAAAGAAGCCCCCTCTCATGCACCACGGGAAAACATTTATCAAAGAACAAACAAAACACAGAACTGAAGAATTACTGAAGATGAGTAGAAATCATGTAAGAATTATAACGGGTCTTTTTACTTGTCACAGTCCAATGAGAGAACACCTACAAAAAAGGGCGCTATACAACGGAGAACTTCTCTGCAGACAATGTGGTGAAGGGTCAGAAACGGCCAAACGCATACTATTAGATTGCGAGACATTGGACCGCAAAAGATAAACAATATTCGGGCAACCTAGGTTAACTCCCGAAGAATACAACAGCCAATCGGTGAAGAAAGAGGAAGAGAAGTTATGAAAATTTGAAATTAAAATAAAATAATGTACTACGTTTCAACAAGTGGGGTTCCAACGCGGTGCTGTCGTCGGGCAAAAGATGTTTATCGCTCGGGAATCAAGATGCAAGAGAGGGTTTTGAAACCGGTCAAGCGTGAACCGATTTTTTGGCGCTGAAGTCTTAGTTTTTATTGGTCCACGGTGTAACGGTCGTTTTACACAGGGCTTATAGCTGATTGCTATATCGTTGTTTGCTAATAATAGCCCATTTTTTAGCAGCCGACGGCTTGTCGGCGTCTGGGCCGTACTTAGTGGGTTTAAATCAAGGAATTGATTGAAGAGAAATTCTACTGTTGAAATCACGAATTTTCAACAGGTGTTAATATTATATTTATATTTTTTACAACTGACTTATGTCCCACCCTGAACTTTAAAATTTGTCTTAAAAAGTAATGATAATAAAAATACCTTCTAATAAACAATTAAACATACCACAGTACATGATTGCATAAAACTTTCTTTTTAAAGGGTCCTACGTTATATTATTCGCAGGGATAATTGCAGTGGGTAACTTTAGATGATAATTACCTAATTACCCTCCTACTAAATTTTGCGTTACCTACAGATAAAATAAATTATTTCTATGTTTTAAGAAACAATGGTCATTTAATACATTTTAGTTAGGATTTGATTACATTTTGATTATTGTTAATTAATAGAGGATTTAAGTAGGTATCGAAACGGCTATTTGCATTTAATTAATCTAATTTGCTGTACAATAAAAAAAATGTACCGCAGATGTGTACTGTTGATTCAACTACTTAAACAGATGTAAAAAACAATATTCCGAATTATTTATAATCGTTGATATTACTTATCTTAGATGTAAACAGAGACATTAAAACAAAGTTTAATTGTGGTCGTATTTGCTTTTATACTTTTGCCAGCTATTAAAATCGTCTCCAATACAAAAATTGTAGCTGACCTTTAAATACATTTAAACAAAATTTAAGCCAAAAACTAAAATATCACCAGAGATTGTGGTTGTGTGTATTTTAACACGTCGACTGCCAAGCCGAATTATTTTTGCATCGTTCAAAGTACTTTATTTTGCCCATTTTTAAGATTCAGCTTAAGTTTTTTTAATAGTCTTCAAGAGCTTCTTCCAATGATGGTAGAAATTTATTTTTAAATAATTGGAAATTTTTGGGATACACCTGTATATACAGGGTGTTGGTAAATAAGTGCGACAGGAGGTGATTCTGCATGAAAAAATAATTACAGTTTGCTATGTAAACGTATGTCTGCAAATACTTCGTTTCAGTTAAAGTTTTTCTTAAAAACTGACGATTTATTTATTGCTCTGAAACCAGTCGAGATATGCATATGATATGCGCGTTAAGATGTTCTATTGTTTTGCATAAAAACGGCGCCCAATACGAATAAAAGGAAGGAAAAATTTTTTGTTACAAATTAAACGAGAAATTCAAGCATGATTTTTAATTTAAAATATCCCAGTGACGTACCATATTTTTTTTTTTAATTGAGATCATTACCCGTATGCGCGCCAATAATAAACATAAAATTCTTTATTGCATTTTAAAAAATGCGCAATAACTACCTCTTAACACCCACAAAATTTCATTTGCATATCTCGACCGGTTTCAAAACAATAAATAAATTGTCAATTTTTAAGAAAAACTTTAACATCCCGTATCTCTGAAAACAAAGCATTTGCGGATATATGTTTATATAGCAAACTGTCATTATTTTTTCATGCAGAATCATCCCCTTAAGTTTGTCGCAGTTATTTACTAACACCCTGTATATGGCCTTACACCTCGTGTAAGGTTACGCCGCTTTCGCTCTCTAAATCCATTTAACGGGGTGGATCAGTCCCCATCCTCAGTTCATCATTTTACTTGTTCGCTGATTTGCCGCCATTTCTTCCGGTCTCTTGTTTTCTTCTTTCATCTTGTAACTCCTGCCAAGACTCTTCTTTTTACTTCTGCCGACCATTTCGATCTGGGTCTTCCACGTCTTATTTTTTCTCCTGGTTGCCATTGTAGCATTGTGGCATTGTAGCCTTTGTTACTGCTTCTCTTCCTTGTCTGTATATATGTCCCAGCCACTTGATTCTTTGAGTTTTAATTTTCTTTATTATATTAGTTCCTCTAATATTTATTGATTCGTTCTTCTTTTATATTTCTGTTCCCCGAGCTTTACTGGACCCAGAATTGTTCTTATTATCTTTCGTTCGTTTATCCCTAACTTATCTTCTTCTGTTTTCGTCGTAGTTATTGTTTCTGCTGCATACATTGTTATGGGCCTTATTATTGTTTTGTATATGTTCATATTTGTTTGTTTGCTCTATAGTTTGCTTTTTAGCAGTTTTTTATTTGCTTGGTAAGCTCGGTTTATTGCCATTACTTTTCTTTGATCTTCGTTTTTTCCCCTTTATTGTTTTTCATTACGCCCAGGCATTTAAATTTTTGTACTTCTTTGAATTTTTTATTTTCTATTCTTATTTAAGCCAAAGAACTAAAATATCCCTAGAGATAGTGGTTGTGTGTATTTTAACACGTTGACTGCCAAGCCGAATTATTTTTGCATCGTTCAAAGTACTTTATTTTGCCCATTTTTAAGATTTAGCTTCAGCTTTTTTAATAGTGTTACATTATTTACTCTTTGGGTTCGGTGATTCTAAACTCTTAGTACAATAACTAAACAATTTTTTTTATTTTAATACTTCTGCACAATAAATTTTACTTTACAAATCACTTAGATATTCACAACTCTATAACACTTTAAAATTACTTCAAATACTTGACTTCAAACTAAACTATATTTTTATAAATTATTACTCGAAAGGGACAGAATTCTCTTTCGTTATTCTGACGTTTCCTCGAAATTCCTGAACATTTCTAGAGGCCTTCAATCGTACCGTGGTCATAAATCGTCCGATGTTTTCTATTATTCCTTTTTTTTTATTGTGGTCGACGCGCTGTCGACAAAAACGAGCTCACGAATCGTAACAATAGTCTTTAAGAGCTTTCTTCCAATGAAATTGAAACTTTATATTTAAATAATTGGACATTTATTGAAATACTCCTGATTAAGGGATTGTTAACATGTAATGAATTAATTTTCACAATTCTTCAATTAATGTAAATTTTTTGTGGATCTAAAAACACTTATGATCATATTTTTACTATCCTTTTGGTCACGAGATAAAACACATTATAAGTTTTTAATTTGTCACCCTATAACAACATAACTATAAATATATTTAATGAAATGTTCAACAACAGATAATGTTCACGTTTCGTAATAACAAAAATTTTATTTCAATGACCAAACAAAAATTATTTCATAACTTAATTTTTTAAAACATCTGTTGTTTATTAATGTAGTTGGGTGGTTTCGGTTTAATTTCATATTCATTCATTTTTTTATGAGAATGGTGGAGTACGATCGGGTGATAAGAAATTCGGACAAAAGTGTTTTTTATCAATATTTTAGTTGTGCAACCGGTAAGTAATTGAACCGGATAGTATTGGAAAACGTGATGTTACTTAATGAATCTCAACACACGTTTATTATTTTTTTAATATTAATTATTTTGTTCTCTTCTGTATTCATTAATTAATTAATTTTTGTCTGAGCTGCTAGGTATAACTACCAAAAAAATTTCACTATAACAATTATCAATTTACTCCAGAGCAATTATAATTAAAATTAAAATATATAGGATGTTTTAAACTAAAAACCCTTAACCTTTAAAACGATGCTTCTAGTCAATTTTTAATAAATTTATAATAAATGAAAAAAATCAGGTGTTAAATAAATTTCTGACATATTTTTAAAACATTTTGTTGGATGAACGCTTATCGTTAGATACTTTTCTGAACTATTTTTTTTTCCTTTAAAATATACAATACACCGAATCTTAATATTAATGAGTATTTTAACTATAAATTACTACAGTTACTTCTCTGGATTTTCCTTCTGGTGTGTGCAACACTACTCAATAATTTACTTTTAACTGATAACTACGCAATTACACAAAGTCAAAAGGTTTAGTCCTCTTGAGACGTCGCACCAAGTCTTGATTGTCTAAAAGCTGAAGTATCTCCTCATGACTCCTGGTCACTTTTTTATTTTTTCATTGACTGTTTTCACCTGGAATTCCCGATGAAGGTCTTCGTTCCGAATATACCACGGAGCATTAACGATGTTTCTAAGCACTCGGTTTTGAAATACTTGGAGGCAATTGCAATTACTTGTTTTATTATTTATTAGGCCATTTATTGGGATACCCAAGGCCAGTGTTAAAGCAGCGATCAATGGCTGGGTCCACTCTCAGCATCAGCTGAAGTGGGCACAGCCAGGGGGAGTAAATAGAGTTGACTAAAATTTAAGCAAGAATAAACACGTTTTTCAACTTGTGAACCAGTCTACTTTATAGTGTTATCTTTTTTATAGTTACAAAGTTAAAATGATTTTTAAAGGCAGTTATAAATTCCCTCTAATAAACAACATTTTTTTTATAATTACACTAAAATCGGAGTTTTAAATATTTCTTGATGCTGACGTTTTCAAATGTTATTATTAGGTGTGTTATAAAATGTTACATATTCTTTTATTTGAAATTACATCGTTTGAAATTTTATAAACTTTATAAATGTATATATACAGGGTGTTTCTAAATTCACGCGAAAAAATTCAGGGGGTGATTGCCCGTATAAAATTATGATGGATTTTTCCTACAACAAAATTTCCTCAACCCACCCCCTTTAGAGATATCCCCCTAAAAGTTGTTGAGGAAAATTAAGTCTTAGTTTTTTTTCTCAAATTTAAATAGAGATAGAAATTTGAAATTTTGTAAAATCCATGCACTCGCACAGGACTAGTCATCGGTATTTTTTTTACATTCCTGTTACATTAATAGGGGGTGAAAGTAGCATCCCTTACCTTATTTAATATCAAATCTTTTTTCGAGATTTAGCATTGTAAAATAAAAATATTGTTTACAATAAACTAGGTATTGGGAGTGGAAAACAGTTAAGATGAAAAATATAAGAATAAAATACGATTCATAATAAATATTGGAAATAAATGCCCCCAACCAAAATTAAAATTTAATTTACTCACCACCTTTTAGGGATTATATCTCCGAAGGGGGTGAACTAAGGAAATTTTGTTATAGGAAAGATCCATCATAATTTCATACGTGCAATTACCTTCTGAATTTTTTCGCATGAATTTAGAAACAACCTGTATGTATGTATGCATGTTGTTGTCATTTTTGATAGGCATGTCCACGTGATGACACGCGTTTTGATCTCCGGAAAAAATATCTCCGACAAAGTATCCCCGACAAAATATCCTTGGACAAAATATCCCCACGACAAAATATCCCCGAACCATTTTTGCTCTCAGTATCTGTATGTATGATAGCATGACGCTTTGGATCAACAATTGCACCGCCAGAAAATATAATTTTTGTTGTTACGCTTTTTACAATACGTCATCCCTTCAAATAATAATAGATTATGACCCTTTTGCGATTGTATAAATTGAAGAGGCATTTTCACTAATTTAGTTAACAACAATAAATAACCTTAAAAACACAGACTTGTTCCAGAGAAACAGGTGAAATTACAAAAATCATACGCATGTACAAATAGATAAATTATGGATATCAATAAATAATCAATAAATCCTAACTAACGGTTCATAAAGTTACCAAAGATAGCGCAACGATCAAATTTTGTCTAGTTATTCGAAGGGTGGCATTCAGAATTCAATAATTTAGTTAAGGTTAGGTTAGGTTATTATCGATAATCTAATATTTATCGTTTTGAGCAATATTATATTGTTGATGTTTTTCACATCACACAATCGTTGAATAGACTTAATTTGCTCCCTTCATGAAAATCTCAAGTAAAATATTTACTATTATCAAAATAAATAGACTCTCTATTTGCTCCCCTTCATAAAAATCTCTAGTAAAATATTTACTATTACCAAAATTAATGGACTCTATTTTTGTTTGTTTGTTTTTGTTGTATAATTTATTTCGTCAAATAGTTGTTTATTATGTTAATGACGGTGGGGTTATTTTATGATATAAATATGTTATATATGTGTGTTATTATTAAATTTTCAATATTTTTGTCGCGTATTTTTGGTCGGGGATTTTATATCACGGGGATATTTTGTCGGAGGAATATTTGGTCCAAGGATATTTTGTCCGGGGATCAAAACGCAGGCCACGTATGTTACTATTTATCATTTACTATTTACTATTTATCAATTAATCATTAAGTTTCAAGTCATTATTTTTAGCTCAGTTATCAATAGTAACGTGCGGTGTATATTACGGTTGGCCGTCACCATCATTACCAAAACTTTTGGCTCCAAATTCGCCGATTCCAATAACAGAAAATGAAGGATTTTGGTTGGCAACAATACCAATGATTGGAGCTCTAGTTGGTTCGCTAATAACTCCATTTTTAATAGACAGAATAGGAAGAAAGAAAACTATATTGTTAACATCCATACCTCATATGATTGGTTGGATATTAATAATATTTGCAGCGACAGCACCCATGCTATGTATTGCTCGGTAAGTATTTTAATTCCGTAAAATTATTGATAATATTGATAATAATAGTCGTTTATTCTTCCCATAATTTAAAGCGGTTTTAAATTTCTTTATTTCGTTAATTTACTTGGACGACTTTAACCTTAAGACACGATTGAAATATGAAACAGGCATTAATCAAGTAAAACAAGCAAAAATATTTTGTTCGTGACACAGATAAGAAAATTCTTTACCTGATACACGTTGATATTTAGAAGTGGAGTGAAAATATTGCGAAAGAATGTTGTGAAATAATATCTTCCACTGTTATACAAGGTGTCCAAAAACCTAAAACGCTTTTCAAATAAAAAACTGTAAATGCTAGAGCGATTTAGGGTAAATCAGCTCATCAAAAAATTCTTGTTTTTGGAGTTTGAGTTCGTTAAAGAAGCCGCTCTAACCTTGGTTACTTTTAATAACTCCAAATTTAATTCCTGTTAATTGATATAATTTCGTACATTCATTTTTTGGAATATTTCCAATTAAATTGTAAGTATTGAAAAAATAAATAGCGCCCTCAGCAATTTATTTTTTGTTTTGACCTTCAACGTACCGTAGGATTACTCGAGTCGAATTATGAGAACCCCTCTCTCCTTTCACCTCGCTCCGGCCAGTGGCAATCGCCACAGCGATAGTATTTTCCATTACACCGTTAGAGACGGTCGATAAATTATTTTCTACCAACCGATCGAACGATCGGTTTTCCTATTATTCACAGTATCCTTAAACCACCTGAACCACCAAATTCTCGGGATAGTTCCTGACATGCTAGCCACAAAAATACACGTAGAAACGTCGTTTAAAGTTCTCTTTCCGAAGAGATATGAATGGGCGAGGGACGAAATCCTCTTTCCAGAGAATGAATACGTAATGTACACAGAGATAGGGCCAGTGGTTTCAGCAGAAAACCAAGGATTGCGATATCTACCAGTCTTGGCAGGTATGCTACAATCTTTCAGGCTGTAGTCCTCGCTATCGAATTGTGTGCAAGAGAGCTGACTAACAGAACTCTAGCAAACAAAAACATTAGTATAATATCAGACAGCCAGGCTGCTTTAAAAGCACTGAGCTCCAACAGCATAAAGCGATTGAATTACATAAACACCAGCAGAACTTTAATAAATCTGAAGAAACACTTAAAATTAATAGAACATGGGTACCTGTACTTAAAAATACAAGGCTGCTTCCTTACAAAAATAAGACCAATGTAACTCCGGAACGTGACAAATTTCTGAACAGCCTGTAACGTGCCTTTTTTTTCCCTTCTACAGTTCCATTATAATTATATCTCTGATAATTTTTTATTCCTCAAGTACTCGTAAATAGTGTCGCGTACCGTATTTTGTTGTAACTTAAATATATCATTCGTTGTAAATAGTGTTGCATAGCCTCGATTATTGTGTATTATCGATTATATTATTGTTTGGTTTACATTTCTGTGTAGATGAGGCTAGCTATCAACACGGACGAACGCGATTCTTAGTGTGGAACATAGACTTGTGAATATTCTTAGTTTACGTCAATTTCGTGTCATTCCTTGATATCCGGCTTGGGAAGTAGTCAAGTCTGGTGTTGAGAGTCTTGGGTGTGGTGTGGTGTGTTGAGAATTTTTGGGGTGGTGTGATATTAACAAGTGTGCAAGTGTACGGTTTTTCTTTCATATCTGGCTGTATTTGGGCCATCTTAATTGGATTTTGAAGAAAAACCATTTAATTTTTAACTTGACCATTCTATCTTACCTTCGTTGTTGATATTTTGGATTTTGGTGTCGAGTTAAAATAACCGCATGCGGGATTTATTTGAGGGAAGCCATTGTTAATTAGCAGGTGCCGTTCCATAACCAAACCGGCCACAGGAGTAGTGCATTCGTATACCCAAAGGTTACAAGTGATTTATTTTTTTTAAATATTTAACGACGTGACTTATTTTTGACACCACGATTAAGTTTTGTTTTAATTTATTAATATAATACATTATTAAAAACTATTTATTGCATTAGATAATATGCCAAAACTAAGTACTTTGATTTATTGTTAGCTGTTAATTTTGACTATATTTGTTATAATGTTATTATTGAACTGAGTACTTTGAATTATTGTTAGCTGTTAATTTTGACTATATTTGTTATAATTTTATTATTAAACTGTGTACTTTGATTTATTGTAGGAGTAAAGTATCCAATATATTTTAGCTATAATTTCATTTATTTAGTTCACCATAATCTCAGTTGTTTATCGTGTGGCTCTGCTAGTGCCTATAAGACCTAGGGGTTTCCGGCTTAAACCGTCTAAGTCGGTGGCGCGGCTCACTTTTATATATATTTTTTTCTCTACGGCTGAGCTCGGGCATAATTTGCCAGTAGAGAGACCGCTGGCAGAGTACTTTATAGAGAACGAACAAGACGTGGCAAGCCATCAAATATGCCTCGCCCACCAAAACGTATACAACCTGCGATCGTGACATACAAATGTCATGGACTGTCAGCCTTAGAAAAACCAGACAATTATATCTCTAGAAGATGCCATTCACTAGAGATGGCGAAACGTCGAGTATAAACTCAGACCTACGACGGCCAAAATACCCGAAAAACCATTCTCCAATAAACGATGGCCGCGAAAGCCTTTCACAATATGAAATAATAATTGTTACGTTCCAATTAATAATTTTATTTAAAAAAATAAGTATAGAGCTGATGGAAAGAGTGGTTTTGCTATATTCGCTCAACCATAGGTTCTCCATAGAATTAGCTGGTTCACTGTGTAAAGTCTTTGCACTTTTCTTATTTTATACTTTGTATCACAGTTCCAGTAAAACAACTTATCACTTTTTATAATAAAACGGAAACGTTACAACATTAATTATTATTTTGAGTCCAAAAAGAGCACTTTCGGGCTTGCGGGCGAGATATATTTTTATTTAACACTTACGAGAATCAACTGATCGAGATTACGAGAACATTATACTTAATTTTTACACAATGGTTTTGAGACTAAAGGTATGAACTTTATTTTTTATAAGTTTTTAGACCACTTAAAAACGTCTACCTTCAAGAGTGAAACATCAACGTCTTCTTTCGAAAGAAAACCATCTGCAACTGCTTTGCTAGAAAAAATAGCCTGCACTTTATTGGCGCACATATGTTTACATGTACCGACGGTTGTAATTTAATATTAAACACATCTAAGTGTTTAATTTTGTGACACCACATTTTTGGGTAACAAGATAACAATTTAAATGTGACACTGTCTAAGAATTTCCATTTCTCTGCAAACGAGTTTTACAACAAAAGTTAAAAAGTACCACAGGAAGCACCGTAACACTGTACAGCTGAAGAATTTAAGGATTTTTGAACTAAAGCTGTCAACTGTCTAAATTGTTGTACCCACTTTCATGTTGGATATTTCGTTTTGCTCCTAACCTCTATATCTTTACGACTTGTAATAACAAACTATTACTTACATCAATTTTGTGTCCTAGTCATCATGAATTGTTCGCTAAACTTATGAATTAAAAGTAAGAAATGTTTAAAAAGTTACAAATTTTTGTTTTTATTGCAGATTTGTCGCTGGAATATCTGATGGATTAAGTTTTTCTTCGGTACCCATATACTCTGGAGAAGTTTCTGATCCAAAGAGAAGGGGAATGTTTGGTTCTTGGTCCGGTATATCGTTCGTTTTGGGTATACTTATAGTAAATATTGTGGGCTCATACACGACAATTAAGCAGACAGCTTTAATTTTGGGCGGAATACCGATAGTTATGAATTTAAGTTTTGTCTGGATGCCCGAATCTCCATATTTTTTTATAATGAAAGATAACAGAAAAGGTAATGACCGAATGTAATATTAAATTATTTGCCAAGAAAAAGAATTGAATTTCGGTAAAGAAAGAGGCATTAACAAAAATGATCATTTCAATTTACCATAATATTATCAATTATACAGGGTGTGGTGCGAAAAGTTTTGATTAAAAGTGACGGCGGATACAGTTATGTTAAAAATATGAAATTACGAAGCTGTAGGTTTTGGATGACAATAAGTTCAATTATAATGTTGTCCTGAATGTGACACTTCCGGAAGTAGACGTTTGTTATTTTAAATAGAACCTATTATTTTTTATTATTTTATTTTTGAATTCCACATGATATTTTAGATAAAATTTTTGCACAATGTCCTATACCAAAAATAAAGTATTTTCGAGATAGTCCACATTGAATAACGATATCTGCATTAATAACAAAGCTAGTGGCGTGAAATTGTAACCAATAAACAACAAGCGCTTGCCCGTTAACTCCATACGTCCAACTCATTGATAATTAATACAGGGTGTTTTAAACTAAGCCGCCAACATGCACAATTAGAATCATTTGTTTACTTTAAATAGAACACCCTGTATTTTATTACATTTTCTGCTGTATTTTTTTAAACCTAATTCGTTTGGTATTGGTATTCTCTATACCTAAATCCAACCACTTTTGAGATATTTCATTATCTTAGTTAAAACAAAACATCACCTAAATATTTCAATATTAGTAAAGGGTAGGCCGTGATTTCTATTATTTAAGGTGATATTTTATTATTTTTTCATGAGTTAATAATTCTGAAAAGTAACCAATAGCATGAAAGGATTATTAATTGTTGATATTAAAAATGTTGACTAGGTATTTTGTATTAATTTAATTAGATAACTTACAAACAAAAATAATTAATGTAATATTAAACATAGAGTTTTATCATAAATGTTCAAAATTAGCACCATCTACTTCTAAACATTTATAAATCCTTTTCATTAAGTTATGTCTTGCAATTCTGGTCGGGTGTTAGCGAATTAAAGGCAAGTAAGACTCTCTACATCATGTCTTCTTTAGTGGGTCTTCATTAAAAACCATTCACAGAATTCTACACTTCGAGGAAGATCACCTAATTGTAAGTGTGGCACCAAATGATATGAAAATGGTTTCCATTTATGTTTTTTAAAGTTTATGGAGAAAATCGGACTTTATTCAGTGGCTTGGACAGAAAGGCGTAATATTTGACGAAAGTATGTTGAAAAAAGAACTGTTGTCCATAGTGACTTTAATAAAGCTCGCTTCACAGAGTATGTAGTGGACAAAATTGCACAGAAACGAAATGTTTAGGCCCAAGTAAAAAGTTTTGTAGCAAGGAAAAACACGAGATATCAAAATTATCTATGAGGAATCTTTAAAAAATATCGATTCCAAAACATGGCGTAAGTGTGTTAAGCATGTAATAACAGAAGAAGAAAAATTATGGAAACTAGACCATATTATTGACTACTGTAGATCCCTTTGTCATATCACTGGAACACGAAAAAAGTTCCACGAATTTTTCTGACGACGGAAGTCGTATATCAAGCATTTTAAATTAAAATAATATTATTGTTAAATGTATAGGGTAATACACATAGTTACACCACTGCAGGTGGGAAATGACTCTTTTGCTGACAAAAACTTTTGTTTGCGGAAGACTTCCAAATAAAAACAGGGTGGGTTAGGTAAAATAAAGTAGGATTTATTAGTCCGTACTATTTCGAAATACATGGTGTTTCAAACAACGGTGACCCCGTCTCTAGGATAGGTAGAAAACTAAAAAATAATTGGGGTTTGCTTTGTAAAAAATTTTAGTAATGCCATCCGTATTTAAGATAAAGGGCGTTGAAGAAAAAATTTTTGATTATTACTTCATAATTTTCAAATCAAAATATTCCGAAAACGATACACAGTATCGAGTTTTACTAAGACTTTCCTTTTGGTGTAAAATTGAATGATGTTTAGGTTTACTTGAAATTTTGATTAATAAAGCTAACCTTAAGAAAGTTATGTTCTATACTACTTGGTACGAACCGTGTAATTAGCGCCCTCTATAAGAGTCAGATATAAAAACAAATTCATGGGATGTATCAGCTTTTAAAACATATTCGTATACAATTTTATTACAATGTTTCCAGTAGTTTCGGCAAAATCGTAATAAATGTGTATACATTTTTTTCTTCAACGCCCTTTATCTTGAATACGGATGGCTTTACCAAGCAAACCCCAATTATTTTTTAGTTTCTACCTATCCTAGAGACGGAGTCACCTCTTTTTAAAACATCCTGTAGAGTATAGGACCAAAGTAAAAAATGATTCTTTGTGTGTTCCTTTTTATTCAACCGAAAAAGTTGTAAGGTTTTAGAACTCCCTTTAGCAATTTTATAGAAAAAGAATTTTTTGTTTAAATCACTTATAAGATATTTTCTAAGATAAATCATAAACAGTAATATTTAAATAAAATTTAATAAAATATATAAAAATGTGATAATAAAACATCTCACTATTTATTAAAAATTGTTGCACATTCTAAATACGTTTATAAATTCACAATTTTTTGTATAATTTAAATACCAAGATTATTTAAAAAAAAATCTTATTGCGACGATAAAAAACATTAAGAAACAAAACCATTTTCAGCCGCAAGAAAAAGTTTCGAAAAATTTAGAGGACCAACTGCAGCTGATTCGGAATTAATAGGAATAGAAAAAGCTGTCAAATCAGATTTAACAAAAACATGGACCAATCCACTTCACCTATTTACCGTCAAAAGAAATCGCAAAGCAGTTATTGTGATGCTTCTAACACGTGGTATTCAACAGTTGTCCGGCAATTCAGCCATATCTTTTTACACTCAAAACATTTTCGAAGAAGCTGGCAGCGCCATCACGGCCGAATTGGCATCAATAATATTCTTCTCAACTCAGTTAATTGTTGCGATCATAGCTTCTGGTATAGTCGATAAATACGGCAGGAAGCCATTACTTATAATTTCCATAGCTGGCTCAGGGTTATGTCTTCTAATACAGGGAGTTTATTTCTACATAAGAACCAATACCGCTTTGGATATTAGATATTTTTCATTTATTCCACTGGTAGCTCTCTTGTCCTACATCACATTCTTCAGTGTGGGTTTGCAAATCATACCCCTGATAACACTAAGTGAAGTATTTAATCAAGATATTAAGGCAACAGCTTTATGTTTTGCAGACGTATATTTCGCTGTTCTTGTTGTTGTCACTTCGAAATTTTTTCAATTTACTAGAGACACGTTCGGAATGTTTGTACCGATTTTAACTTTCAGTGGTATTTGCGGTCTATCTTTAATGTTAGTGGTTCGTATTTTTCCAGAAACCAAAGGAAAAACCTTGGAAGAAATTCAGGAATATTTTAAAGGTGGTAAAAATGGTAAATCCACCCAAAGAGTTGACGAGTTTTTATTACCTAAAATGATGTTACCTGTAAATGATGTAGGTATAAATAAACATTACGAAGTTTAATTGTAAATAAACTTTATAAATATTAGTTTATTAGATGCACAAGTGGTCTCAGCTTAAACGTTTAAGATTGTACTTTTTTTTAAGTGTAACATCTTTCCTCTCGCTTTCTCGCAATTTGGGGGGGGTGATTCGTGAAACGTGTAACGTAACAGTAATAGGAAGGCGCGGAAGCACGCGCTATTTGATTTGACGAATGAGCGCGCGGTTAGAGCTGGCCGTCAGATAGACGTCAATCAATTTGTCGGTACTGTCACCCATCAGCTGTGCACTTAAGTTAAAGTGTGCTGTTATATGCGTAAACTATATAAATCAATATTTACAGTTGATAATAAGTCTCAATAAAGTGCAGATCATTGATAAAAAATTCAAGAAGTAATAATAAATAATTATTCGAATAAAATATTTTAGTATTTAGCTTTTTTAAATTTTGAGGTTGGTTTTTGTCACTCCTAGTGTCAATTAAATAAAATACAATTTTCATTTAAAAGAATAATTGTTTGTTATGAAAAATCATTTCAAATAATACCTGACCCATTTTTTTCAGAATTTAATTTTAAAATTACTTATTACTACGGTGAGATGTCAAATGTTACACTTCATATGCGACTACTATAAGGCACGTTCGTTTTTTTTATTTACTTACCTTTTAACCGACAGTTTTACTTCAAACTCACATTTATTGAAGCATTCACAGTTTTTTTGTATACGTAAAAATTCCTAGTAATCAACCTCAGCGGAGGCAATTAATTGTGGGCTATAAAAATGGGTGGCAGGTATGTCTATTTGGGCTTCACTATCACAAATACCCTTTAAATATATCGGGTGTTTGATTGGGAAGCGAAAAAACGTCAACTTTAAATAGAGGGCACCAAGGTGATTCTGAATTTAACATTTTTGTCGGGCCTTACACGTTTTATAATCGAGATATAGGGTTTTTTTTATTAATTTTGGTTGCTCATTCCTTTATGAGGTCATTAATTATGAACTACACATTATAGTTTTTGGTATTTGGTACACATGTACTCCCACTTTCAAACAAGTAAATTGTCAGTCAGTTGAAAAATCCAGGTCTGGATTAACAAAATTAAACATATTTTTGGGTCCTTTAAAAAAATACCCTCTATTTTTGAATTTTAAAAATCTGCTTAAATATTTAAAAAAAAATCACAAAAAACTGAAACAAAATTTGTACTTTTTATTTTCCCGCATGTTCTATGCCTACTAACTTTCTGAATTTGAGTTTGAGGTTTTATGCATTTGGATATTTATATAAAATAAGAGTAAAAAATAATTTTTAAATACAAGCTTTTATTTTAATGCGATAAAGATAATAAAATAAACTTTTCCTTTAACACGTTTACTGTCAACTTAAAACGTCATTACAAATTTTTTTATGTAATAAAAGCTTGTAGTGAGATTTAAGAAATCATATTTACTTAGTCTGATAATTCTAAAAATTAAATTAAATCAGTTATAGTTATTTAACTTACCTGATTATCTACATAGATACATAGGGTTAATCTCGCGACAAGCTTGTATTGCATAATATATTCTGTAATAACGTTTTAAGTTGATAGTCTTCTTCTTCTTCTTCCTTCTTTAATGTAAGTAACCTGCTTGTTTTTCTTCGTATCCTCTACCGTTCAATTGTTAGAAAGGTTTTCGATCCATCTCTTGCAGGGTCTTCCAACGCTTCTGCGCCCTAAGGGCGACTTGTCTCTAGTTATTTTGACTATTCTGTCGTCATTAATCCGGTCTATGTGTTCGTTCCACTCTCTCTCCAGAATCCATTCATTTACATTGTCTATTTTACATGTTCTTCTAATGTCCTCGCTTCTCTCCCTGTCAAAAAGTGTTTTTCCAGCGATCCTGCGCACTATTTTCATTTCGGTGGTTTCTAATATTCTCTTTGTGTTCTATGTATCTGGTCTAGTTTCCGCTGTGTATGTTAATATAGGTCGGATGACCGCCTTGTAGATTTGGGATTTGGTCTCGATTCCGATATATTTGTTTCGGAGGATTGTATCGTTCAGGTAAGCTGAGGTTCGTGCTGCTTTTGCCGCTTGGTTTCTTACTTCCGCCTCGATGTCACCGTATCCTGATATTTCTATGCCTAGGTATTTAAATTTCATCTCCTGTTATATAATATTATCATCCACAACCAGTTTGCATCTGATAGGTGTTTTTGAAGTGGTCATGCATTTCGCCTATGCTGCAGATATCTTCATTTTTAGAATTTTTGCCGTTGTGTTAAATTTAAATAGTAATCTCTGTAGGTCATCTTCGTTTTCTGCAATCAGAACAGCATCATCGGCATAGCATAGGATTTTGACGTCTTTGTTCCCCATTTTATACCCTTTCAGGTTACGAGTGCTTTTTATTATTTCGTCCATAACAATGTTGAACAGTAAGGGGCTAAGGGAATCTCCTTGTCGAATACCGCTATTTACAGAAATTTCTTCGGTAGTTGTGCCATTAATTTTGGCTTGTATTTTTTTCTCTGGTAAATATCTTCGATGGTACCTTTATAACGTAAGGACAGTAAATGTACGTGGATCAAGAGGCTCCACAATGTCCTGCATACTCTAGTTATTTTTATCTTTTACAAAATATTTTTAAATACAAGCTTTTATTTTAATGCGATAAAGATAATAAAATAAACTTTTCCTTTAACACGTTTACTGTCAACTTAAAACGTCATTACAAATTTTTTTATGTAATAAAAGCTTGTCGCGAGAATTAAAAACTCATATTTACTTAGTCTGATAATTCTAAAAATTAAATTAAATCAGTTATAGTTATTTAACTTACTTGATTATCTACATAGATACATAGGGTTAATCTCGCGACAAGCTTGTATTGCATAATATATTCTGTAATAACGTTTTAAGTTGATAGTCTTCTTCTTCTTCTTCCTTCTTTAATGTAAGCAACTTGCTTGTTTTTCTTCGTATCCTCTGCCGTTCAATTGTTAGAAAGGTTGTCGCTCCATCTCTTGCGGGGTCTTCCAACGCTTCGGCGCCCTAAGAGCGACTTGTCTCTAGTTATTTTGACCATTCTGTCGTCATTCATCCGGTCTATGTGTTCGTTCCACTCTTTCTTTCTTCCCAGTATCCATTCATTTACATTGGGAAAAAAGTTGATAGTAAAAGCATTAAATGAAAAGTTTATTTTGTTGTTTTTAGCGCATTAAGATAAAAGCTTGTTCTTTAAAATTATTTTTTACTTTTTAGTTATCGCCAGGTTTCTCAGTCTTTTCATCTCATTCACCGCATCATTGTTGCTTAGAGAACAGTATTTTGACGTACTATTAAACATTGACAATGGACATAGTCCTTTCATATATCATTCGGCAGAACCACTCATAGATTATCCTTCATACGAGGAGGTGATAAAAACCATAAATAAGATTAAAACAATAAAACCCTTGGAAATGATATGATTCCTTCTGAATGTATCAAAAATGGGTGAGAGCCATTACACAGACACTTTCACAGGCTCATCTTATTGATATGGGAAGATGAATATATACACAATAAAGGAGATAAAAAGAAGTACAGAAATTACAGAGGAATCTCCCTCATTAGTACTACATATAAAGTTCCAACATAGTCCTGGAACGCCTAAAATCAATTACAGAAGAAAGTATTGGAGACTATTAGTGCGGCTTTCGAAAAAACAGATCAGCAGTTGACCAAATTTTTAAGACAATTGCTGGAAAAATTCTGGTAGTTTAACCGGGATGTTCACCATCTTTTCGTAGACTTTAGACAAGCATACGAAAGCATATTGCGTGTCAAACTGTATGATGCAATGGCGGAAATAGGAATACCCAAAAAACTTATAAATATAATCAGGATATGTATAAACGCTTCCCGAAGTAGAATACGAATCGGTGATACACTTTCCGACTCTTTTGACGTAAACAGCGGGCTTAAGCAGGGAGACGCGATATCTTCAATTTTATTTGACATTGCTCTTGAGAAAGCAATAAGAACCGCTAAAATAAGCGTTAAACTTTTAGTTGGGATGTCCCAAGATTATTGCTGGCTTTTGCCGATGATATTGACGGAGTGGGTAACACGGTACTGACTGTGAAAGATCTCTTTTCAAGGGTAGAAACGCAAGCAAATAGGACTCAAAATAGACGAGGACAAAACCAAGTAGAACAGGACGTAGAGATAGAGTGGGTCAAAATGTCACTGTGGGGAAATACAATTATGAAAGGATCGCAACCATTAAGTATTTAGGAGCCACAATTGCTCAAGATAATAATCTGACAGAAGAAATTAAAGTCCGAATTCAAAGTGGAAACAAATGTCTCTATGCACTAAAGTCAGTGCTAGCAACAAAAAACATCTCGCGAAGAACAAAAATCATAATCTATAAAACCGTTATACGACCGACTGTTATGTATGCTAGCGAAACCTGGACCTTGCCCAAAGACAACGAAGAGAAATTAAGAATTTTTAAAAGAAAAGTTCTAGGAAAAGTTTTTGGATCACTGCGAAGCCCAGTAACCCAACAGTACCGAGTAAGAACCAACCAAGAAATATCATAATTATACAAATATCCAGATATTGAGAAGGAGATAAAGTCAAGAAGGCTGCAATGGGCAGGTCATGTGCAAAGACAGCCTGACACACGGATGGTGAACTGAATACGACCCAGCATTGATGGAAGATTGACAACAATGGAGGCGAATAGCACAGTGCAACAGAAGTAGCTTGGCGGGCAAAGGTCAAAAAAATTTGCGCACAACGAAAACATTCGAATAACGATCCGATCGGCGACGACGAAATTTTCAGTATAAAATATCAAAAACCACTAAAATTTATGTCTCGGATTGTACTTTTTAAGTGAACACGACAAGAGTTGCAATAGAAATGATTTAAAACGTACGTACAGCGGATTTTGCTACTGCGCACATGGCTTTCGCCTGCCAAGCTACTTCTGTAAAGTCGGCCAAGACCCACCCCGGGTTGTGGAGCTATGTTGTAGTAGTAGTAGAGGCTTCCTTCTTCTTCTTCTTTAGGTGCCCTGTCCTCCTCGGACGTTGGCAATCATCTGAACCTTGTCTACAGCTCGGCGGAACAATGTGGTAGTGCTCACTCCATACCATTGTCTTAAGTTTTTTAGCCAGGATATCTTTCTTCTACCCGGGCCTCTTCGTCCTTCGATCTTCCCTTCTATAATAAGCTTTAAAAGTCGATACTTGTCATTTCTTAAGATGTGACCAAAATACTCCAGTTTGCGCTTTTTTAGTGTAAACAGAACTTCCAGCTGCTTGTCGAGGCGTTGAAGTACCTCGGTGTTACGCACTCTTTCTACCCAGGAGATTCTTAATAGCCTTCTATACGTCCACATTTCAAAGGCCTCCAATTTTTTGCACATCGCATCTGTCAAAGTCCAAGCTTCCATTCCATAAAACAGTATGCTAAACACGTAACAGCGAAGCACTCGGACGCGCAGAGGCAAGCTTAAATTTCTGCTGCAAAGTACTTTACGCATTTTCAGGAACGAAGCACGAGCTTGTTCTATTCTGGCACGAATCTCCTGCATGCTGTCCCACTTCTCATTTAGTTGACACCCAAGATATTTAAAAGTTTCTACTCGCTCAATTCGTTGACCGTGAATTGTCAGGTGTCCGTTCACGTTGTTTGATTTGCTAACTGCTAGCCACTTTGTCTTTCTCACGTTCAGGCTAAGTCCGGCCTCTGAGCTTGCAGCCGTCACGCGGCTTACCAGCTCCTGCAGTCCTTCCAGTGAGTCGGCAACAAGAACCGTGTCATCCGCATACCTCAGATTGTTGATATTAATCCCATTGACAGATATCCCCTCGTCACATTCATCCAACGCCTCTTGAAATATCCTGTCGGAATACAAATTAAATAACAGTGGTGATAAAATGCATCCTTGACGAACGCCTCTCAGGATTTTGATCTCGTCGGACGCGGTGTTATCGATTCTTATTTGAGCACTTTGGTTCCAGTAAATGTTGGCTATTATTCTAAGGTCTCGTTGTTCCAGTCCTATTTCTTTAAGAATGTTGATCAGTTTTTCGTGCTTTACTTTATTAAAGGCTTTTTCGTAATCGATGAAACATGCGTAAACGGTCACCGACATGTCCCGGCACCTTTGGATAAGAACCTGTATGCTAAATAGTGCCTCCCTTGTTCCAAAGCCATTGCGAAAACCAAACTGAGAGTCCCCCATCATTGTCTCGCACTTCGCATATATTCTTTTGTGTATTATTTTCAAGAAGAGTTTAAGCACATGGCTCATCAGGCTAATAAGACGATAATCACCGCAGTTCTTGGCCTTCGCGTTTTTGGGGAGCGGGACAAAAGTAGATTTTAACCAATCAGAAGGTATACTGCCGTTTCGGTAAATAAGATTGAATAGCTTTACCAGCGTGTTCAGTGATTCTTCGTTTTGCAGTATTTTTAGAACTTCTATATAGACGTCATCAGGACCACTAGCTTTCCCATTTTTTGAAATTGACAGCGCATACTGAACTTCTGCCTTCGTTATGTCCAAGCCTTGGCCTTGATTAAAGAATTCTTTCTGAAGTTCCGGCCGGGTATCGTGAAATAGGTGCTCGATGTAGTCGCACCATTCCGTCAGTTTTTCTGAAGTATCCAGTATCAGCCTGCCCTGTGCGTTCTGTAAAGTCGTCGCGTTTCTATTTCTGCAGATACCTGCTGTCTCTTTTATCTTCTTGTGCATGTTGAAGGTATCGTGTTTTGCTTCCATTGCTTCTATCTCTTGGCATTGCTCGTAAAACCATTTCTCTTTTGCTTCTCTTATCTTGTTTTTGATTATGCGGTTTTGCGCCCGGTATTCGTTGCTCTTGCCTTTGAGTGTCCGTCTTTTTTCCATAAGATCAAGGATTTCCTCTGACATCCATGGTTTCTTCTTGTGGTTTTGTTGAGGTTTAAGTCAGTTAATAGAGCCTACCCCTTTGGTTAGCCCAGTCATTTTAAAGCCAGTATACTGGTTTCAGATATTCTTGCTAAGTAATAAGGAGATAAAGCACTAACACCTACTTAATAATAATGGTAAAACTATTCTTCCACAAAAAATTTAAGAAGTACACGGTTGTTGGTAAATGTATACATTTTTAAAAGCCTTTTAAAAAATACAATGGCATGAAATACAGACGTAATGCATTTTTAATTAATCACTTTGTCAATATTATTGTCGGTTGTATAACATATTTGGTTTGTCATATTCTAACTTATTATTAGTCCAAAACAGACAAAGGAAAAATAAATAAAAAACATATTTTGCTTTTATAACCCTACAACGAACATTACGAAAATAAATTGCTATTCATTGAATTTTATTTAGAGCAGCAAAATAATGATGACGAGTAATCGGATATTTAAAATATATATAGCGAAATAATTAATGGATAATATTTGCAGCTTTACATCAAGGAAATGGCAATTTTTTAATTCTGTATTCCTATTAGAGCTTTGACAAAACTATATAATTATTTTTATTGAATTACACTGCATTTTCAGAAACATTTTGGAATTGGCAAATAAAATCGTAGAGCTTATATTTCCTACTAAATGTAGCACTTAATTAATCACTTACTAATTACAATTAGTTGATTCTGATTAGGCGGTATTGGACAAGTCTTCTTCTTCTTCTTCTTCTTCTTGTAGCGTCACAACCGTTTGTGGGTCTTAGCTGCATCTACCACGAGTCTCGGATTCCAAATATAATTTGATCTCTTATTATTCTTGCTTCCTGATCCCCAAATGCACACTTGGAAACAGAATTTTTCAATTCGGTAAGGTAACTATCGAAGGTTTGTCCTTCTTTCTGTGTCATATTTCTGAACACGAATCTTTCATACACAATATTTGCTCTTGGTTTGCAATAGTTCTCGAATTCCTTGAACAAATCCACCAATTTGATTGTTTCGCTATTTAGCTTCAGTGAATTGAAGACTTTCAGACCCTCTTCACCAATGGCACTGAGAAAAATTGCTACTTTAACGTCTTCTTTTATATTAGCTTCATTTTTGCCTGAAGCTTTCATGAACAAATTTAACTGCTGCTTCCATAAGATCCAGTTTTCAGCCAAATTCCCTTCAAACGTGAGATGTTTCGGTGGGCAAAAAATTGATTCCATATTGATAACTTTATCTCTTAAATCAACGATTATTACGAATCAGTTCACTTCTGACACCATGTAAAAAAGGATTATTCTCGAGATATGAACCTTTATTAAACTTTGTACATTGGTACTTGTTTGACAAATCATCTGACAGTTCTATCAATAACAACCCCCTAAGCTAACATGATTCATCAGATACTTCACACATTCGACGATCTCTGTACGTGTCCGGCCCATCTGAGCCTTTATGCTTTTATGTCGTTTACTAAACTCTGTCTTTAGTACATGTTCTTGAGCTCCTCATTCGTTATTATTCGATATTGACCCGTTCTCTCATCTATTGTAGGTTCAAAGATTTTCCGCAACATCTTCAAAGCGTCTAAGCACTAGTTCGTTCTGCTTCGTCATTGTCCATGTTTCCGAACTGTGCATAATGTGCTTGATTACTGCCGAATATATCCGTTTGTTAGAGTTACTAGATATCAGTCGGGGTCTGAACAGGTCTTGTAAGGCGAAAAAACATTGATCGCCCTTTTGTATTCTTGATTTTATTTCGCTAATGATATATCGTTATCCGAGGTATAACCTCTGGCTCTTTTCTGAATGGAAACTAGAAGACGAAGGGAATGCGTTGGTGCTGAACCCCAAATGTGCGAGCAACACTCCAGTAGAGGTCGGATTTGAGCCTTGTACGTCGTCAACAGTTGATCAGGAGTAAAAAACTTTCTAGCTTTCCACAGAAAACCTAGCCTCTGGCTTGCTGACTTTGCGATGTTAGCAACATGGTCATGCCAAGACATATTATTAGACACCGTGACTTCCAAATCGAGATGGAGTGACTTGATTCAAGGGTATTTCCGGACATTGTGATGGAATGATTTGAGAAATTTACTTTCTTGGAAAACGTGGCGCTTTGTGTTTTCTGGGCGTTGAACTAAACAAGATTGTTGGTTCCCCACTCGACAATTGCTTCATGATCTTTATTAATGGACTCAACCTGTTCCTGCTTCTTGTTTAAGAGTGATATTCACTTGGACACAGGAAGGCGCGTTTATCGATATCGCGCGAGAATTAAAAAAAATGCAGGGTCGTCATAAAGGAAGATTAAATTTTAAAGAAAATTCACTTTGGAGAAATCTGTGGATTTCGAACAATTTGGTAGTATTAAAAGTACAACCAGAAGGAAATATAAGTGATTCCTAATTATTGTCGAGCAGTGTATGTAACGCTATAAAAACTTTAAATTAATAATTAAGACAGCAATTGAATGGGGTACGCCTATGCTAAATGTAAATTTTGTTTCCACGTTTAGAGTATTTATATTTTTAAGTCGTGTTCCAAAATTTAAAAAAATAAAATGTATACGAAGTACTAAATTTAATTTACAAATATTACTCTTTATCTATGATAATCAAAAAATGTCTGACAATGAGAAGGAATGGGTTTTCTGATAACATATAATAATAAGTAACCACCAGCCATTACACTTTCTAATTTCAATGGCAAATTAAAAATATCAACAAACATAATTAATCAGATCAACTAAAAAATAAGGTTAATTGTCTTTTTTTATTTTAGTACTATCATTAATTTTCAAACAAACGCAATTTTAATTGTTTATGTTACTTAAACGACGTTCTAAATATAAATCTATAAGGTAAAAAATTGTTATTTTTTCGAAAGCAGTGACGGTAAGTAAGGTTATAAAAATTATATTTTTTTATGTGCCAGTGTAGGCTTTGTCACTGCCTCCCAGAGTTACTTTTAGAAGCTCTCTACCAAAAACTATTTAGGACTTCTTGCCTTGAAGTCACTTATGACATATCTATAGAGAAGTGTATATAATTAAGTTAGCTAAACATTCGTTTCTAAAGATAACCCGATTAATAAAAAAACTTTTGTAACAAAATAATGAATATGCAATATAGCTTTTTTGGGTTTAGGCGTCCCTCAATGTTAAATTTTGTGTTAAAATTTTCACAAAGAAGCCACCAATTAATGACGGTAAAATAGTCACTGCCAGAAATACTGTAATGTTGCCGCGTCTTTTGTGACTTTTCTACTCCTAGTGTCATCAATTTTTGAGATTTATAATAAAAACTGTTTTTTTCAAAACATTTTGATTGTCAAAATGCCCAAACAGCTGGATAGCCGATGCAAAGAACTTGTTCGTGGATTCATTAGTTAATTTTTTTGAAAAAGAAAGGAATAATAATGGTAGTATGCGAATAAAATATCATTACTTTACTTTGTGAAAATTTGTATTATTTTGGCGAGTAGCTGCTGCTTTAAAAATTAGTGTAAGAACAGTAAGCAGCATTTGTCAAACAGAGAAAAAAGGTTAAAATTTCAAGTCACCAAAAAAATGCGTTGCGTTCTTAAACGAGTAACAAATACAGAAACTTTAAATACAAGCTCTATTCGTGATACCATTTACAATATGTTCCAGAGAAGTAAGTATAATTACGACAAATGTACATTTAACATAATTTTATTTCTGTATGCTTTTAGAACAGCAAGTAATGATTTAATCATTGTGGTCCCAACTGAAAGGTAAAGAATTATTTAATGGTACTACCACTTCTTTAAAAGAGATTGCCCAAAGAACTTGAGTTTAAGTGGATGAAGGATAATCCACGACGAGGACTTATGGAACCTCACCACTTTTATTGTGGAATTCCTTACTTCGTGAAATCTATTCATAATTCGTAATTAACAAAAAACACAAATGGAAAAAACTTATCGATAATTTTGTAGTTCTCATACATTTACGGTTTTTGTTTACTTCAGTTATTTTCTGTTAATTTCCATATTTCATGAACAATTTGACAACGCTGCAAATGTTCACCATGATACATTTTTATGATATACGTCAACGATATTGCGTGACGTCTGTTAACAGCTTAGCTGGTTTTTGATATCTGTTTGTGTAACATTGTTGTATAACTTTTTTAAATTTTACGTTAAAAAATTACATTTTAAAAAGTTTTTATTTTAAAAAAATTACAATTTATTGCGGGTGTTTCATGGGGAAAGGGAAAAACGTCAACTGTGAATAGAGGGCACCAAGTTGGTTCTGAATATATCATTTTTATGAGGTCATAACTTACGAACTACACATTATATTTTTTTGATATTTGGTACACATATTCTCCTACTTTTATCCAAGGCATTTGCCTATTAGTCAGTTGGAAAATCCAGGTCTGAATTAACAAAGATTGAACGTATTTTGGTTCCTCAAAAAAACACCCTGATTTTTCGAATTTTCAAAATCTGCTTAATTATTTGAAAAAAGCACAAAAAACCATGTACTTTTTATTTTCCCGCATGCTATTTGTCTACTAACTTTTTGAATTTGAGTTGAAGGTTTTATGCATTTGGACATTTATAGGAGAGTGATAAAGATGAATTTGATAAAAGGTAATCTGACGATTTCCAAAACAACTCTTCTGGAAGTCCATAAAAACAGCCAAAGGTAAAAATACTACCTTGCAACTGGAAATAATCAGAAACCAAGATGGTAGTATGGTAAAAGAAGAGGAATGCGTATTAAAGAGATGAAAGGAATACTTCGAAAGTTTATTTGAGAAAGAGGATACACTAATACAGGCCCCATTCGGAGTGAAAATTGCAATGAAAGTGAAATTAGTACAACAGAAATTGTAGAAGCGTTCAACAGTATAAAATTGGGAAAAGCTACTGGGTATGACAGGATAACAGTTGAAATGCTGAAGGCTGGACAAAACGTGGTATCTAGTCTGCTGTACCACCTTTTTAACCTTTGTTGAAGAAGTGGTAGCGTACCAGATGACTGGTGCAAGGCCGTTATCGTGCCGCTTTACAAGGAAAAAGGTTCGCATCTAGACTGTAAAAACTACCGAGGTATTAGTTAACTCAGCATAGTCAGCAAACTGTATGCAAAGATATTGATTAAAAGAGTAACGAATAAAACTGAGAAGATGATATGGGATGTGCAAGCAGGATTTAGAAGAGGAAGGAGATGTATGGATCAGGTCTTTTCATTACGAGGTATAGTTGAAAAATTCTTGGCTAGAAGTCAGGTCTATTGCGCTTTTATAGAATTGAAAAAGGCCTATGACAGAGTAGTAAGGAGTGAATTGTGGTCGACATTGTCTATGTCTGTAGTTTAATACAAGCACTAAAATTACTTTATGAGGATTCCACTGCTTGTGTCGGGATAAACGGAGCTTGCATGGAATGGTTTAACATCGAGAAAGGTGTGAGACAGAGATGTGTGTCTTCACCAAGGCTGTTTAACTTATACATAGACGATTGTTTAAAAGATTTGAAAGAGAGTGCGTATGGATTGAAAATGAATGATTTGATCGTCAAATGCCTTTTTTACGCCGATGATCAAGTCATATTGGCGTCATCTGAAGAGGACTTGCAGTTGATGGTTAATGTTATGCATGATGCCCTAAAAATCAAAGGGATGAAAATAAATGTTAGCAAAACGACAAACTGTGAAGTTTCGATTGAGGGAGAAGGAGTGGAACAGGTAAATGAATTTGTGTATTTGGGTTCAAAGTTTACGAGAGATGGAAAGTATGACAGTGACATTGAGCGAATAGTGTTGGCGGGAAAACAAATGAATGGGGCACTGCATAGCTTTATGAGCAGCCAGAAAGTGTCAAAAAAGGCACGTCTGGCTGTACATAAAGGTGTGTTGGTTCCTACACTTATGTATGGTAGTAAATGTTGGGTTTGGCAAAAGAAGCATAAAAATAGATTTAATGCTGTGAAGATGAGTGGTCTAAGAAGTGTAGCCAGAGAGATTCGGTTGGATAATGAGATAAGAGAACGATGTGGTGTTACAAAGATAGATAACGAAATGCTTAGATGGTTTGGACACGTAGAAAGGATGGATAAAGGAAGATTGACGAAACAAATTTAAAGGCGAGTGTGAATGGACGGAAATCGGTAGGGATCGACGTCGGCGAACATATCTTCGTTTCCCATTCGTTTCCCAATGGAACACTCTTTATAATTAAGAGTCCGTATGTTTAAAGATAAATTTGTTTGTATTGAAGATTCATACTGGCAAAAAGTGCGATGACCACGTCGTAACCTCCAAAAAATATAAAATGCGTATCTATATTATAATGTTAATATAAGACTAATTTAGTTATTATTTTAAAGATTAAAATATTTCAAATTAATAAATATTAACATTTCCTTATTTCTACTTTATTATTTATTACATAACTGACCACTATCGATGCACGTGTCAACTCTAGTATATATTTAAAAATAATAAAGAATGGCTTTAAAATTGGAAAATATCAAAATATTAATTAAAAATTTAATAAAATTAAAAGTTGGTGTAATAATTAGAATTTAAGTATTTTTTAGTCGTAGAATATTTATTATAAGTAAAAATTTTTAAAAAGTTTTATAAAATAATGTCTGCTTATAATTACATAGTAACTAATAAGCATTTAATACATACATACAAGCAGAGACCACTTCCTTGCACTTGCTACGGTTCTTACACACATCTGTTGCCTCCTCTACTTTTATCAGGGCTCTCATGCATGCTCGTCGGTTGTTGGTACTCTTGACCTGGCCTTTCTTTAAAACAATGTTGATCTGATCGAGATATGTTCGCCAAGGTCGACCTCTACCGACTTGTCCATTCACACTCCCCTTATAAATTTGTTTTGTAAATCTTCCTTTATCCATACTTTTTAAGTGTCCAAACCATCTAATCATTCCTTTACCTATCTTTGTAACCACATCTTCTTTTACACCACATCGTTCTCTTATCTCACTATTCTTTACTTTATCTAAACGAGTCACCCTGACTATACTTCTCAGACTACCCATCTTCACAGCATTAATAATGTTTTCATGCTTCTTCTGCCACACCCAACATTTGCTACCATACATAAGTGTAGGAACCAACACACCTCTATGCACATCCATACGTGCCTATTTTGACACTTTCTGGCTATTTATAAAGCTATGCAGTGCCCCATTCATAAGCATTTAACCACGTACTAATAAGTATTACTGACAAACCATGATTAGGTTTGATAAAAACAAGAGTAATCAAGAACGATAATTTTTAAATGTAAATAAAATATTAGCAGTCATATTAGTCTATACATAGACGATTGTTTAAAAGATTTGAAAGATCGTTGATCGTTAATTGCCTTCTTTACGCCGATGATCAAGTCATATTAGCGTCATCTGAAGAGGAGTTGCAAGCGATGGTTAATGATGCCCTGAAAATCAAATGGATGAAAATAAATGTAAGCAAAACAAAAGTAATTGTTTTTTAAAAAGAAGAAAGCATGATAAACGGTGAAGTTTTGATTGGGGGAGAAAAATTAGAACAAGTAAATGAATTTGTGTACTTGGGTTCAAAGTTTACGGAAGATGGCAAGTATGACAGTGATATTGAGCAAAGGGTGTTGCAGGAAAACAAATGAATGGGGCACTGCATAGCTTTATAAACAGCCAGAAAGTGTCAAAAAAGGCACGTCTGGCTGTGCATAGAGGTGTGTTTGGTTCCTACACTTATGTATGGTAGTGAATGTTGAGTTTGGCACAAGAAGCATGAAAATAGGATTGATGCTGAGGAGATAAGTGGTCTGAGAAGTATAGCCGGAGTGACTCGGATGGATAATGTAAGAATAGTGAGATAAGAGAACGCTGCGGTGTAAAAGAAGATGTGGTTACAAAGATAGACAAAGAAATGCTTAGATGGTTTGGACACGTAGAAAGAATAAATGAAGGAAGATTGACGAAACAAATTTATAAGGCGAGTGTGAATGGACAAGTCAGTAAAGGTCGACCTCGGCGAACATATCTCGATCAGATCAAAATTGTTTTGAAGAAAGGCCAGGTCAAGAGTACCAACAACAGACGAGCATGCATGAGAGCAGTGATGAAAGTAAAGGAAGCAGAAAATTTGTGTAAGAACCGTAGCGAAAGTGAAAGGAAGTGGTCTTTGCCTACCCCTACGGGAAAAAGGCGTAACTATATGTATGTATGTATGTATATACAATTACAAAAAAATTCAATACACCTCTGTACAATTTTTTTTTGTTTAAAATAAAATTTAATAATAATTTATTAGTTTGCCATGTTGTTATTGTTTCCTGTGAAAATACAAAATGTAGAGGATCCCGTCCTGCGAAGAAAAATAGTAATCGCCGCATCTGTTTTCAGGGTAATTTACCTTGACTCAGTTCGCGCATTGGATGGATCATTTGCAAATTCAAATAGTACAATACTAAAACCGAACAGAAGCTGGTGCAAATAAGCGGCATCTCTTGTTCCGATTTCACAGTTTTTTAAATCAGAAATTTCACCGGTCTGCGCGGGATTAATTTGTTGTTTAAAAGCCTGGTGCTGTTTGCCGGAAAATATTTGATTTTCAACTTCGCGGCAGTCTTAATTGATATCATCTAGGTGGAGGTAGTGCTGTGACTATGTACCGTTAAAACTTTCATCATAATTATAATGAAAAATTAAAAATTTACCGCGTATATTCGCCTTAATAAAAACACATGGAATTCGGAAAGACGTAAGCAAAAGTAACCTAGAAATCATACATTTTAATTAGTAAAACAAAATACTTGTTTTCGATTACAATAATAATCATAAAATTGTTGTGATGTAGGCAATGAAAATTATTTAAAAAAAACAATTTTTAATATTTATTTAGTTTTTAAGGACTTTCTTTAGTTTCTTACACATTATTCATAATTTGGAAGAATTATAAAATAACCATTTACGGTGTTATTTATTATCTACGAACACTTATCTTAAAGTACCTAATCTCTAGTGAATAACAAAAACGGATCCGGTTGTTTTCAAAACAAATTGGTTATAAAAACATTACGAATTTTTTGTACTTTGTGGAACAAAATATTTATTAAATAGCTACTAATACAAATCATGTGATTACGTGCACTCGCTAATTGACATGATTTTTGAATTATAAAACAATAGTAATAGATTCTAACGAATAATAATAAAAAAAATTTTAACTACGCATAAAAAAATAACTACTGAACAAATTGCAGAATTTTAAACTATTTTTTATTTAAAATATTTCCAATAATTTAATGAGTAATTTATTACTCAATGAATTCTGTTTAATATTGGTTTTTCTGAGATAAATATTATTGGGATTACTTTACTGCCCACGTTAAACTGTTGTTATCATTTCTTTAATTTTATAAAAATTAAGTTGGCAAGAAAAAAAGTTTTGGTAAATAAAGTGGGGTCCACCACATTTTTTAAAAAGAAACATAAAAAAATTAACATTTTTAAATAGTTTTTTTTCCAAATTGTTTAATTTTACGGTGGATTTATAACAGAACATTCTGTGTGAAAGTGGGAAATTGTTTTTCAGCTGAGAAACCCGTATTAAGCGGTGTTCCGCAGGGATCAGTACTGGGTCCTCTCTTTTTTATAATATACGCAAGTGACCTTTAATTTCATATTCAATGCACTAAAGTTTACTATGAAGACCACTCAAAAATATTCTCAGATTCATCTCTTCACATAAATCTTCAAGAAGACTTGGGATTCTATCTCTAAGTGGTGCTCAGACTGGATGTTACCTCTTAATTCAGATAAGTGTGTAGTTCTTTACACCGGCAAAAACAATCCGCGACATAAATACTTCTTGAACGGTCACGTCTTAAATGAAGTAAGTTCTTATAATGATTTTGGTGTTATAACTACTACAGATTTGAGCTGTACCTCCTCAGCAGGTCTTTCGCAAAAGTGTCATTGCGTAGTTCAGCTCGTCTAATTATGAAGTATTGTGGAACTGTATGGTGTCCGGAACTAGTGCGGGATAAAGAACTTCTCGAAAAAGTTCAGCGTCGATCAACCAGACTATCCTTCGGGCGTAGTAGGCCTAGTTATACAGACTAAACATAATGGATTTATCGACTTATGAACAACGTCGTCTTCGTGGGGACATGATAATCACCTTCCGCATTTTAAATTTTATGGTAACTTAAGAAGCATATTTTTTGTAGACACTGATAATCGGCTTCGAGGACACAAATGGAAACTGAAAAAAGAAATATTCACTTGCAGGACAAGGCAACATTTTTTATGTTATCGTGTTTTCTTAACACGGAACTGTCTACCTGAGGATATTGTAACGGCACCATCTGTCAATATTTTTAAGAACGGACTGGCTGCTTTTTTTTCTAATTAATCTTTACTTGTAATTTTTAATTTTCCAATTATTTTAATTTTAGTAATCATTGTGTAAGTGTAATTCAGAGCTTATGGATCTTAAGGTCCCTGACCATACCTTATTGTAATAATAATAAAAATAATTTCTTAAAGCCGAAAACATCATGGACCCCTCTTTCAGATGTTTACCAAAATTTTTTGGAATAGTTTATTTGGAAAAAAAAAATTGGGTATATCTATGTCAAAATTTCTGAGAATTGCAACTTCCTTTTACTGTGCAACTTTCAGTTATTTAATAAAACACATTTTTTAGTTCTAAAACTAAAGTTTCTTCAGATGCTGTTCTTGTATCGTTCATTGCGAGAATGGTATAATATTTACTTTTATGTTACAATAATTAATGCAGCAGGTAGACAAAACTAATAAATTAATTCGTTTTTCGTGTAATCTACATAACTACAAATCCGTTAAGTAACATTTAGTGTTATTTAATTTAATTATGTAATATTGTTGATCATATATCGTCTTATCTGTCGACTACTAAGTACAATTTGAACATTTTGCTCAGTTGTATATGGAGGTTCACACCCAGCTAGTTAAAGGTAATTTTTCTAAATTAATTTAAACTCCATTTTAAAAAAATAAACGGCAAAAGTGATCTGGGAATTTTTAGTACGCCAGTAAACAATTTGTTTATTGACGTTTCCAGTACACAAATAGTATATTTATATAAGCATTTATGGACGTGTAATGAACGATATTTTTCATTATAACTACCTGAAAATATCAAAATATTGTCAAAAAACAAGCGTTATATACCCCGTTGCTAAGAAAATAAATAAATTAAATATTATTGTAAAAATACAAAGTTACATACATAAATAATCGAATTATGTACCTCAGGTACACGAATGGGGCACTGCATAGCTTTGTGAACACCCAGAAAGTGTCAAAAAAGGCACGTCTGGCTGTACATAGGAGAATGTTGGCTCCTACACTTATGTATAGTAGTGAATGTTGGGTTTGGCAGAAGAAGCATAAAAATAGGATTAATGCTGTGGAGATGAGTAGTCTAAAAAGTATAGCCGGAGTGACTCGGTTGGATAAAGTAAAGAATAGTGGGATAAAGATAGATAATGGAATGCTTAGATGGTTTGGACACGTAGAAAGGATGGATAAAGGAAGATTGACGAAACAAATTTATATGGCGAGTGTGAATGGACAAGTCGGTAGAGGTAGACCTCGGAGAACATATCTCGATCAGATCAACATTGTTTTGAAGAAAGGCCAGGTCAAAAATACCAGCAACCGACGAGCATGTATGAGAGCACTGATGAAAGTAAAGGAAGCAAAAGATGTGTGTAAGAACCGTAGCAAGTGGAAGAAAGTGGTCTGTGCCTACACCTATGGAAAAAAGACGTGACTTTATGTATGTATGTATGTCTCCTGAATATTTCACGAATATTTTCAATCCAAGCAAAATGCTTTTGAATATGAGTTACCTTCGATGAACTTAAATCTTTAGTTTATTTTATAAATGACAATTACATTTACTAGCATGTTTAACGTTTATGCTAACAACAAACAAAATTGGTAGATAACGACATTTCTCTTATCAGCAATTATCATTAATCGTAGTTCAAGTTCATCTTAATCCAATAAAAACTTATATATTTACGTACACACTTGATTCAAATGTTGTGTATTGCATTATATAATATATAAATGAATTTTAAAAATATGTTATTTCAAAGATTTAATTTTTTGTTATTAACGTTAAATTTGGATTAACACCTCATTTAATGGCAAAAACAGAAATATATATATATATATATATATATATATATATATATATATATATATATATATATATATATATATATATATATATAGCCAACTGGCTTCTTGGTTTCACCAGTATCCCATTTATTGCCATTTCATCGACTACCTTGTTGCCATTTATCCCTGTATGCCCAGGAACTCATGTAAAAGTGATCTTATTTGCATTCACTAAATCAGTGAGGGCCTGCATGCAGTCCCACACCACCGATCATGTTATGGTGCAACTCACGAGGGCCCCAATGGCCGCGCGACTGTCAGTAAGAATATCAATCACACTGTTTTCTGTCAGGTGTTTGGCACACCTGAGTGTGGCATAGACCTCGTTCTGGAAGATCGAGGCGTATTTTCCAGGGGTTAGCTTTCCCTTTTCCCGTAGCGTCCCTGGTTCCCTGATCCGTCAGTGTACCATCAAGTTACTCCTTGGCTGGTCAATGGTGTTTTCTTCAACCAGTCTTCTCTGGTTGGTATTTTTGTTTTATAATTCTTTCCTATCAAGGTCTTTTTCGGAATCTTGTCCGATTTTATTGTGACGGGGTGTTTGCGGAGGGCCTCGATCTTGGTGTGGCCAATCCATTTGCCCCTCCACCCACCCTGACACTTTAGTCTGTATGCAGTGTTTCTGGCCCTATCTTTGATCAGGAGATTAGGTCAACCTTTACTGACTTGCCTATTCACACACGCCTTATAAATCTGTTTTGTCAATCTTTTTTCATCCATTCACTCTACTTGTCCGAACAATCTAAGCATTCCTTTATTTAATTTTATTATCACATCTTTTTTTTTACTCGTTTCCTCACCTCACTATTCCTCACTTTATTTACCAGATTTACTCCAGGTATACTTCTTAGACCTCTTATCTCCGCAGCATTTATCTTACTTTTATGCTTCTTCTGCCAAACTCGACATTCACTATCATACGTAAGTGTAGGGACCAGCAGGCATTTGACGATCAAATCATTCTTTCTTAATCTATACGCACTCACTTGCAAATCTTTGAAACAGAAATATGTTTAATGGTTTTTATGATAAAGATTTCAAGGCAATGCCTATGTACAACAATGTGCTGATTTTATTAATGCGGGTTTTACATATGAATTGGAGTAAAAAATATGTTTATACATATAAATTGCCAGTGTCAATTAATTGGGGAAAACCAGAGCGTGTGGATGCCTAGATTATGAAGAATCCCGTCAATTATTGATGATTTATTTGCACTCTAGTAGGTCGCTAGAGTTTGTAAAATATATACTTGTCGGTTGAAGTAAAATCCGTATTTACTTTAGGGAATAAAACTAACTAGTAATTTGTCATGATATATAAAGCAATACTTAAATGACTTTAATTCGTTTTAAGTAATGTTTTTGTCTAAGAAAATTATACATAAATGTATACATAACGTTACAACTGCTGGACCCCCATATTATTTTTAGAAATAGGAAGTTATATATGACATAACTATGTTCCATGAATTGTATTTTTTATTTAAGCAGTTTGTACTTTTAAACTGACTCGCCTAATTAAAAAATCTAATTGGTAACATTATTTATTAAGATTTTAAGATGACACTAAAAAACAAACACGAAAAATACAAAATGCGCTATGTCTTCCTCTATTCTCTTTTAATGAATTTACCCACTTGTGCATTGAAACTATAAGGATATTTTGTTAAATTTTGTTAAATGGTATATTTTTTTATTCGTCTTGTGGAGCTAGTGTTAGTTCCTGGAAAGTAATAGAAGGATTATTTTTGTTCCTTTAATTCATGTCTGGCGAGTTTTTTTTGCCATGGCAATATCTGAATATGTTATGCGTCGAGCACTTTCCTCGTGCAATGAAGCCTTGTGTTGTGGTGCATAAAAAGGAAACTATCGCCATTTGTATCACATATTGGATAAACAATTGGGTGAATATTGATTTAGATATACTTAAGTGTCAGAGAATGTGGAATTAAAATTAGTTGAGTTCGACAACTTTACATTGTACCCACAGTTCTCTTACAGTTTATTTTGTACCCCTTTTGATCCTCTCCAGACCTTTAGACCAAAGCAAACTAACTTTTATTTAAAAAATAACATTTCACTACTGGGGAGGGAAAAAGCCGATCTCCCTGTTCTTGTACCCATTGTAAGCAAGCAGTTATAGGAAGGGGAAGTTATCTAGGTACTCTTAATGATCTTGTAGACAGTCTTTGTTAAATCGTGTTAGCAGAAATCACCCTTGTAGGTTCTCCCTAAATTGTTATGAAGAACAGCGATTAGTCACTGCAGAACGCCCAGATTCGTGTCTTCGATTAACATTGCCAGTTTATTGGTAGCAATCCATTATTCGAATAACAGAAAAACTCTGGAAAATCTCTAGTCAATTAGCCATTCGCCATTCGCTTGATAAACACCTCAACTCTCACAGATACCCTTCACCCTCTAGAACATAGAAGAAGAGTTGCAGACCAGTCATTGCTCTACAGATATTTCCATGGCAGATGCTCCAGAGAAATTAAAACTCTTGGACCACCATTGGCCACATTCGGCACGCTGATCAGTCTCACCCATTTACTCTCAAGATTGACACTACAAGGACCAATCTTCATCAAGAATCCTTCTTTTACAGGGCTGCTACGGAATGGAATAAGCTTCCAAAATCAGTTTTTACAGAGAACTATGACCTGCAACTTTTTAAAAAGCGTGTCCACAATCATTTCCTTTCTATAATGTTTCCCCTTCTAATAGTCGCAGTGTGGGCCGTCCGCGGCCCACACGATAGGTCTACCCTTTTTGCGACTATTTTCATAAAAAAAAGCCAGTTGATGATCCAACTGTCCTTTATCATGTATCGTCACTTTTCTTGCACTATTTAATGCAAAAATCACATTTTCACGCATTTCTCGCTAGAATAATTGAAAATTCGCGTAGGCACTTCAAGATGAATACTGATCATATTAAATAAAATGTAGTACCTCAGTAGTACCTCATGTTTTTAAATTTTTAGCAAGCAAGAAACTGTAATAAAGCCTAGATTAAATGCACAGAAAACTAGCAGTTAGTTTAAACATAATACAGAACAACACAACGAGCAATCAAAAGAACTATGTTAGGGATCATATACAGAACGAGGAAATTAGAAAAAGAACAAAAGTCGACGATGTTATAGAGCACATCGCACGTCAGAAATGGCGTTGGGTGGGGCATGTGGCACGACAAGACAATGACAGATGGTCAAGACGTATAGTACAGTAGCGTCCAGGGCAACATAAAAGAAGTGCACAGAAACGATGGATCGAAGATATAACAGAGATAGCGGGAAGGAAATGGCACCAGATGGCACTGAACCGATCCGAATGGATGCAGCATGGGGAAGCCTAGGTCCAGGAGTGGATGCAAAAGGGTTGCTAAAAGAAGAAGAAGAAGGCAAAAAAGACACATGCGCACTTTTAATGAAATTATTTTTAGGTACACGAGTACAAATAACGCATTTTCTTTCCTGAAAACAGGAAAAAAATTCATAAATATTAATACAGATTTATAACTTTTTTGAATTTAAGCATGTAAAAAATATTATTCGAAAAGGATTACTTTATTACCTATACTCTTACATTTCAAAGTTAAAACTTCTTTTCTGGGTCATTTGTATTCAGAACCTGTTGTATTATTATCATCATATAACTTCGCCATTATGTTCTGCTGTTTTTGATATTGCAATCTCACATTTGTTGAACATTAAACATCATTTAGTAAAATCTTATGAAAAAGTAAAACAAGTGCTATTAACAGACCATGGAAAGGATATTAAATGTTGAAAGATTAACAAAACCATGCTTCAGTTGTGAGTTATAAATGATTTCAAAATAAATAATATGTAAGAGGTTTACTAGTTTTACCTAGTTTCATTAGAACGTTTCCATTTTGTTATTGATTTAGAAACTTTTTACTTAACGAACTTGATGAACGTAACAGATGCGATGCAAAACTTCTATTGAAAGTCGTTCAAACGAATGAATTAATCGGGATTAAAACTCCCCTGACATGGTACAATACAGATAGATAATACGTTCTAACACTTTTGAACGGAAATAAAAAAAAAATAAAGGTTTTTTGTAATAGTAGGTATTCTAATAGAAGCAAAAATTATAAAAATTGTGTACTGTGTAAAACACAGATAAATTGCAGAAGCAGGAATATATATATATATATATATATATATATATATATATATATATATATATATATATAGATGTTAAAAGCTAAAAAAAATTATAATAAAACTTACTTACTTACTTACTTACTCCGTAGCACTACAGCCGCTGATGGGCCTTGGCTGAAGCAACAATTTGCCTCCATCTATCTCGGTCTTCCATAACTTCTAAATTATTCCCGATGCTCATTTTCCGGAGGTCCGATGTTATATTATCACGCCACTTTAATCTTGGTCTTCCAAGTGGTCTTCCTTCTGGTGCTCTGTCCCATATTAAGCGGACCATTCTATCCTCTGGCTGTCTTCGTACGTGCCTATACTGTGCCTTTATGAGGTTAATATTTCTGGCTGATTGTATATTTGTTCTAGTTCTGCATTTTTTTTGATTCGGTAGCTCCACGTATCGTGGTTTTTGGTGGGTCCGAAAATTTTCCTCAACACTTTTCTCTCGAATCTTCGAATGAGTTCCTTATTTTGCACCGTAAGAGTCCAGGTTTCGCAGCCGTACATTACCACGGGTCTTATCATGTTCTGGTACGTTTTGATTTTCGTTCTCCTAGTCACGTATTTGGACTCTAGTATATCCTTTAGGGCGTATAAGCACCTGTTAGCTGACTTTAGGCGTTCTCTGATTTCTTCACTCATATCGTTGTCAGATGTGATTGTGGGATGCCAAACTCAGTCATTGTATGCCATATTTTGACCCTTTTTACACTGTCGTATGCCTGCTGGAAATCTATAAATAACTGTATTGAATTTCCAACTCTTCTCTAGCAATTGCCTAATGGTAAACAGCTGGTCCGTTGTTGACCTATTTGCTCTGAAACCGCACTGGTAGTTCCAAATATTTTTTCGGTGAAGGAGGTTAGTCTTAGAAGAATTATGTTTTATAGGACTTCATAGGCTACATTGATTAGTGCTATCCCTCTGTAATTTTTGCAGACCGTTCTATCGCTTTTTTGTGAAACGGTATCATAATACTCTCCTTCCAGTCATCAGGGATAGTTTCTTTTTTCCATATGGTTTTAGTAAGGTTTTGCAGCTGTGTTATGATAGTGTCGCCATCATATTTTAAAAGTTCGGCTGTGTTTAGGTCTCCGCCAGGGGCTTTATAATTTTTTAATTTATTTATAGCTTTTGTAATAAAACTTGAAGAGAAAAAATATTTCTAGTGCTTCCACGTCAACTAAGCAGCAATATCAACAGTCGGTTCCATACAAGGCGATTACAAACTTGGATTTGCGAGACTAGAGTTTTGTAGTCAAGTAGAGTGAGCAACTTCATCATGGTAAGATCGTCATTTAAGGATAACTACAAGGTACAAAGATGGTCTTCTCACTTTCCAGACTTTTAACCAATCGAACATGTGTGAGGAATGATCCGCAATCGAATGGGTAATTTACCCCACTACCAAATAACCTAGTTGACTTTCGTCACCGAAGAATCCTGGAATAACATTCTTTAGGTTCCCATAATTCATTTAATTTCTGAATGTCTCCTACTGGTATTATCTGAAAAATCATAACACTTAAGATTAAAAATATAAAGAGGCATTGTATGCTTTTTGAGTTTCACAAGGGTAGTAACGCAACAGTTGCTACCGAAAACATTTGTGATGTTTAGCCAAATATATTAGACGTTTGTTAATGCCAAGGGTGGTTTTCCAAGTTCAAATCCGGTAATTTTGATCTTTCTGACTCGTACCGATCAGAAAGACCAAGGATTCGAGGATCTGTCATCCTTGAATCATCCAAGAACATTTGCAGCAGATTGGGAAAGTAAGCAGAGCAGGTGTTTGGATCCTACATAATCTGTCCGAAGAAAACATAGCTTACCAATTCACCAAACGCTTCAGCGGCATAATACAAAAGCATTTTTCGATCGCGTAATCACTGGAATCCCAAAAATGCGCTTTTTTGTGTTTGGTGGAGTATTCGCGGGGTCGTGCTGAAACCTGGACAAGCTGTGAATGCAGACATAGCAGACCTTTACTGTGAAGAAATGGATCGAGTAAATAAATCTTTAATTGAAAGGTGGTCAGCGATTGTCAATAGAAAAGGCGTTATTCTGCAACGCGATAATGCAAGACCACACTGCGCGAGATGAACCTTAAAAAAATTACTGAATTGGAGTGGGAGGTATCGCTTCACCCACTTTATTCGCTCGATATTGCGCCATCAGAATTTTATTGTTCCGATCGCTTTAACATTTTCTAAGTGGCAAAATATTTGAAAATTCGGATGATGTCCAAAATACCATCTCCAGATAATTTGCACGAAAACCAATTAATTTTTACCGATCCGGCATTGAAAATTTGCCCACTAGATGACAAAAGATTGTATATAACGAGAGTGGATACATCATTGATTAAAAAATAAAACTTATAAATTTAATGTTAAAAAATGCCATTACTTTCCGGTTTCTCTGATACTTTACCTAAAACCGACATTTACAGAGAGTTACAACAATAAATGGTAATCACACAGTAAGTTTACAGTACTAAATGATACAACAAATATAAAACAGCGACCACGTATATCGGTCATGGGCCCTATACGTGAAGGTAACACCAGTCTAACTGCAATTCTACATAATCAGATAATCCAACTTAGTTCAATTGGACCAGCGAACAATTTTAAAAATGTTTATTTATAGTCGTTGTTATTATGTATTAATACAAAAATATGTTTTTTATTTAGATTAACAAAAATTAATATGATATGTATAGGCGAAGACTGGAAAAATAAAACAGTGCTTATTCGAATTGAATTTACTTAGTGGATAGAAGTTAATTTTAAAGTCACATGAAGTGTGTAATAAATTTACTGGTATTATAAAAAGCGACAGAAATAGCATTGGTTACATAAAACAAAATCAGAGTTTAAAAATAACATTTGGTTGCTTCTATCATCAAAAAATACAACGATTGGCACCGATTTTAGAAGCTGCAATATTTTCCACGTTAGTTAAGACTCATAAACATAAAGATCGGAAGTTAAAAGACTACGAATTGCTCATGGAATATATAAAAACAAAGTAAAGTTAATAGATCATTTACACAAGATTAAACGTGAAGACATTTTTTTGTTAATCCATCATCGACTCCATGTAAAAAAGGCAATTTAGGTAAATGAAAACCATTTCACCAATTTACCAAATAAAACGATATCCAATTTTATGGAGGCATTCGCTTGTCCAGCTACTATCGCAATGGAATGGCTTGTGAAATGAATTAGTGAAAGCACTTCCTAGCCGATAGCAAATTTACTAGCTTTTAAACCAGCTTTCTACATGGGCCTGTCCCGATACACTACTGAAAATGCATCAAATGCATAGTTTCGCCTTTTTCCCGTAGCGGTAGGCAGAGGCCATATCTTTCCCTTGCTGCGACTCTTACAGACGTCCTTTGCTTCTTGTACTTTCATCAGTATTTACTTAGTCAAAAAGAGTGTTTAACAGCTGTTCGTCATTAGCATGCACAATTATTTTTATTTGAGATCTTTTGTTTCTAATTCTTTTGATTGACCACGGCAAAATTTTTATCTGGCAAAGGTCTATTTTACCACCTTCCAACATTGTTTACCACTCCTTTGTTTTTTCGGGGAACTTCTCTTGAAATTAAACTCAATGTTTCTTTAAATCAGCTCTTAAAACTATTTTTTATCCTGCCTATAGGTAAACAACAATTGCAATTTTTATTGGATTATCTTCAACTTTGGTACAGTATTGGTAAAGTTGTTACAAGTTATCTCTATAATGAATTAAGGCCTGCTTCACGATAAATCCACAAGAAATAGTATCCCGTGGGTATGAAAAACATTTTTTAATGTTATATATTTCATTCAACAAGTTTTTTTTTAAAAAATGTTTTGCAAACCTACATATCATTTAATTAGCACCATGTTTGGTAAACTAATTCTTGGCATGCATCTAATTTAGATACTATATATAGATTAGTAGGCTTTACCATGTGATAAAATACTAATGAGAACCCCTTTTAAAAGTAATTCATTTGCAAATACTCCAATTAACTTTTATCGTATAGGTACACAAATTTAGTGTACAATTTATAATAAAAAGATGTGTTGGTATTTTAATACGTTGTTACACAATCGAATAATGCATATTTGTACTCTTTGGAACTTAATTCCTTTCTTGTTTTTTGTTACAGAGGTCAAATTTACTTGTTGATAACTGTGAAAAATATAAATCAGAAGTTGTTTTGAATGTAATTTCAAATTGTTCAAGAGAACTGACGACACAATGTTGGTAAATATTTGGAAAAAATGGAACGGTTATTTGAATAATGAATTAACAAGTTTTGGAGGATAAATGCTGCTTTTTAAGAATTTCATAACATGAAAATTATTTATTTAATAAGTTGGTGAGTCGATTCGTTTTCAAGATAGATATATAAACTACTTTTTCTACAACATTTTTCCATTAAATGATCATATATTCAAACAGCTACAATTTGCACACATTGGCATTCATTCTGTTCTGTTGTCTAGCAATCGATACATTATGAACCAATATATGTGGCGAGTGCGACGACTAGAGCGAAGGTTACTAAAAATATGATACTAGTGACAACATTTTTAAACGGCATCAGCGTTTCTATCAATATCTGCATATTTTTTTGTATCAATGTTTGTTACAATAACGAACGTAAAAAGTAGTAGCAAAAAAATCTAATTTTGGTTTTTAACACATCAACAGTATTTAAGATCCTTTTTTGTTTGTGTTATAAGTCGTTTTTTAATTTTATTGTTCCACATTTTACAACAAAATTTCAGTGTACAGGGTGATATTTTTTTGTATCAATGTTTGTTACAATAACGAACGTAAAAAGTAGTTTAAAAAAAATCTAATTTTGGTTTTTAACACATCAACAGTATTTAAGATCCTTTTTTGTTTGTGTTATAAGTCGATTTTTAATTTTATTGTTCCACATTTTACAACAAAATTTCAGTGTACAGGGTGATACGCATTAAGACGATGACGTTATAGTGAATAAAAATAAGCTGATTCCAAATATGTATGATACTTGCGGTCCAGCGGACAGAATTTGATAGATATGTGTAGTAGTAGCCTACTGGTTTAAAGTGAAATGTTATTATTTTTGTTCTCAGAACCCCTGTAAAAGGGTCTCAAATGATGAAAAATTAGGCATATTAATATATCGTCAAAGAGCTAAAAGACGAAACAAAAGGAATAAGAACGAAACAGGAAGAGTGCAGACAAGAATTAATGAAAATAAGAGAAGAAATTAAACAGATGATGATGAAAAATCAAAAACTTTGAAAGGAGAATGATGATATAAAAATAAAGCTAAAAGAAATGAGTGACAGAACAGAATGGATGGAGAATGGAAGAAGAAAAATGTTGTCATGTCAGGATTAAAAATGGACATGGATGATAGAAACATACTTAAAAAGGTTGTAGGAAATATAATAGAAAAAGAGCTGCAGATCCAGGTTAAGGTTACATCTGCTCGCAAAATAGGAGAAAAAATATGCTTGATCGAATAAGAAACTGTAGAAGGGAAATAGTGGGTTATGAAGAATAAAAGCAAACTAAAAAAAATTAAAGGATAAATGCAAATCATGATGTGATAAAATAAGAAAGAGAAAATGCCAATGGAATAAGAAGGGTAACCGTAAAAAGACAATGTGAAAATCGTAAAAATTGGTTACGATAAAGTAGATAAAGATAAAGAAAACTGGGGATGAAATAAATCTACCACGAAGCTTGTCTCTCCAAATTCAAAAAACTAATAGTGATATTAGATAACAAAAAATAAGACAACAAAGGCTAAAAATTTACATAATAAATTAACATAAAAGACCAAAACAATAATTTACATTTATTCAATATTTATACCCGGGAACTTCATGAAATTTTTGATGATAGTATAAAATGTATTCAGTACGCTGACGACTTCTGCTTCTATTCTGTGCAGAGATCTTTCAATTTATGTGTGAGAAAACTAAAATATGCCGTGTATTGCCTGAAAAACTGGTTTAGTAAACACAATTTGGTCATGTCTTCCAAAAAATCTGCAGTCGTTTTCTTTACAAAACACATGTTTCATACAGCTGAATATATCACTATGAGTGATATAAATATTCCTATAAAAAAACACTTTAAATATCTGAGTATCGTCCTAGACCAAAAAATGTAAAATTTAAAAGTAGAGGAAGCAAAAGATGTGTGTTAGAACCGTAGCAAGTGGTCTCTGCCTACCTCAACGGAAAAAAGGCGTGACTATATGTATGTATGTATATTTATATTATTTTATTGAGTTGATTTCGATATGATTTGTATTCACTTAATAGTAATGCATTATTATTCCTGATCACTTTAAACTTCAATTTGTCTCTGTTAGAGTTAATAATGGCCTGTGATATCCACGGCTTTATTTTTTTGGGGCATTTAATAGTTATCTCTCTTTTGCTTAGACTCTGATTATATATTTCTATAAATAAATTAAAATTTTTTGAAAAAGCTACATTTGGGGTATTATAGTTGATTATTACACTGATGACAATATTTGAACAAAGAATTGTATTTACATTGTCTTTGTTTTATTTTTCGTAGTACTTGTGTTTTTTATTTAATAAAAAAATTGTGGTGAATTTATCCGAAATTATAATCATCGAAAAAAGTTCAGTACCTATTTTTTTTGTCAATTAACATTTTTATCAATTCGAGAAACAAAACAAAGTTAAATTACTTTGTATTAGGTCTCATATTTATTTTAATAATTCCTTAAATTCTTTTATGTTACAGGTACCTCTTTATTTTAGTTTATTTTGCGCAAGCTTATGCAGAAGGGTTAAAACTCAGTGACCCTTGCAGAGTGTTTCTAAATACACTCAAATGCCATGGAAACTTAACGGAAAATTTTAAATTTTCCGCAATTATAACAGAACTTAAACTATCGGACTTGACTACTAAAAAGTTGGACCTCAATTTCATTATCGAAAGATATCCGAAGCTGAAATCGATTGTCGTTGAAAACAGCACCGTGACTACTGTCATACCCCCTGAAATAGACAACGTTGTCGAGGTAAGGACATTTTAATTAGCTAGTTACCGCACCTGCACATCGCGCGAGTTGTTTACTACACTTTTTCTACAACTACCTCAAGCATTTGCTAAGTAAAATACAGGTTTTACTTCCATTCTATCGATGGTAATTATATGAAAGTGGGATCCTAACATATTTTCAAAGTTAAAACATTGAAAAATTATTTGGTCTATTTCACGAAGGATTAATTATTATTTTCAAAAAAATTTAAAATTGTATTTTTTTAGGTTGAAAGTACAAAAAAACCATGTTTGACATGTTTTTAATGTTAACGTTTTTAAAACGCTTATATTAGTTTCACCCACACAATAGGTATACCCTTTTGCGACTATTTTCAGTAAAAAAAAAACCCTTTCTCTTTTTGGCCTCGATATTGCCCTACTTTAAGCGATCAGATTTAATTTAAAGTTCGCACATTTGTCAAAGAACCACGACAATGCAATAATTCGATCAAAATATCCATTTATCCTGATTAGGTTTGCCAAGATTCATAAATTTCTTCGGCCTGGGTTCGATTCCCGACCGATGCATTCTTTTTGTGCCTTTACCATTTAAAACAAATCAAACTAAAAAGCGAAACATAAATTATAGTTTAAAAAAACTAAAACACAAGCTATTAGAGTTAATCAAACTAAAAACTAAAAAAAATAATTCTTAACATAAGAATAAAATTACTGACTAGAAAATTAATGTCACTTTTCTAAAAGCGTGGGGTGCTTTGTATGACATTTTAAAACTTACTCTGCGTTTCGGAATGAAAGCACCCCACGCTTTTAGAACAGTGACAATAATTTTCTCGTCAGTAATTTTATTCTTATGTTAAGAATAATTTTTTAATTTTTAGTTTGATTAACTCTAAAAGCGTGTTTTTTATTTTTTTTAAATTATCAATGATTTATTTAAATGTTGTGATGCATAACCTAGTGACATAATCTACACGTAAACTACACGTATGTACTTACATGAAAAGTTAAAAGGGAACAATTTTGTTAATACGGTATTTAAACGCTGCTGGTTTTTTGTTAAGTAAAAATTTTTTTATTTTAGGAATTGGTACTTAATAATCTGGCAATAAAACGAATACATAAGAATTTCGTACTGTTTTTTCCAGTTTTAAAAGTTCTTCAACTTAAAAGAAATTTGTTATCAGGAATAAGTGATCGCTTTAATGTAAGCAATTTGCAAGAACTTTACATAGAACGTGAGTATGAAATTTTAAATATTTATTCATTTATGTAGTATGAAACGAAGGCAGGTAAAAATACAATAATATTTTGTAAAATAAATAATATTTACACTGAAAGATATCAAAATTGACTAAACTCTTGACAAACGTCACCTAATCTAGACATGCGGTAGCGTGTCAAGCCAAGATCGAGCTAACAGAATGGCGAGCGGTACAGTGTGTAATATTACACGAATCATTTTGAGCCACTTTTGACCCCCTAATAACTCAAAAACTGTTTCACATACATGTCAATTTCGGCTCATATATTGAGACTTGCGAGATACATAGGTGCTCCAAATTTCATTAATTAGTTATTTATGTATTAACGTCCAAAAATCGTCATTTTTATTACTAACTGACCCATAGACTAAAACTCTAACCCAGTTTCAGAATGCCTAGAAAGTTCAAATTTGGCATCCGGATAGGTAGTTGGGTAAATACAAAGGAATTAATCAGAAACTATAGTCCGTACACAATTTGTTGATAGCTCACTGCAAGTTTGACCCTCATTAGAGAACTGAAATACAGAGAGGACAGGTAGTATGATATAATAACAAAAACCAACCTAAAACTGGCAGTTTAAGATGTTTTCGACTAACCCATCTTGTATCTGAATAAATACAATACAGCTATAGAACTTTTAATCCGATTATGTAGGTATTTTGAGTGGAAATGACTGACCAGTGTCGTAGAGTATATGATTAAAACATTACGTTACTTTAAATAAATAAATATATTAATATTCTTAAACTGTAGGTACTGTAAATTGTATTTTTATTTTAATAAAATTTCTTTATTTTATTTAAAAATAAAAAGTTACTTGCAATTTGTAAAAGATACATTTATTTAATTAATACCTATTTTTAAATGATATAAACTACGATTACTTACAAAACTATTCAAATTCAAAATAAACAGGATCATCTTCGGAATCCGAGTCGTCTTGCAGGTTAATAATTAGCGGTTGTGTCTCTACAGTCGCATCAATTATATTGTCAAGATCCCACATTTTTTGTTCTTCTTCTATTACATGTCTTACTGCATCTCGCCAATTTTGTTCTGTAATATGTTGTAAAGACTCATATAACAATTCACGTACAGCTTGTATTTTATATGACGTATTTTTTCTAGCCACATAGCATTTCATTTGTGCCCAAATGAGTTCAATTGGATTTAATTCGCAGTGGTAGGGTGGAAGTCTAAGGACTGTGATGTTTCGTCTTTCCGCCATTTTGTCAACTACGTATTTCTTGAACTTAGATTTGTGTTGCCGGGCAATTTTTAAAAGTTCTGCTTTAACCATTCCATCTTTGTAAGGCAGGGACTTATTCCGCAGCCATTCAATGATATCCTGTTTCTTCCACGCAGTCGTTGGAAGTCTTTCTACTAGTCGTGAATGATAAGGTGCATTATCTAATACTATAATTGAGTTTGGTGGTATATGTTCAATCATCTGCTCAAAATACTCTTCGAAAACATCAGCTGTCATCTCCTCGTGATAGTCTTTTGTGCTTTTGGATTGAAATTCCAACAAACCATGCTTAGCAAATCCTTTTTCACTGCCAATGTGAGAAACTATTAATCTACTGCCTTTACCAGAGGGTGGGGAAATACCAGTAGACCAACCTTCCATAAAGGCTTGCCTGGAGCTTGATATATTTTTATCTGACCAAATTTTTGTGAGAGTATGACCTGCGTTTACCCACGTTTCGTCCTGATAGTAAATTGGCTTTCCTTCAGCCCGAAATTTTCGTATAGATCTTAGATACTTTCTTCTCCAACATATTATCTCTTCCCGGTCAATCAAAAGTGATTTTCGGTCTGATTTCTCCCACCGGAAATTTAATTCTTTTAAAACTTGCCACAATTTGGTTCGTCCGACATGAGGCAAATCCGGGTCGTCTCTAACTTCTTGTAAAATTTTGTTTAAGTTGGGTATTTCTTTTTTGTAAAAAAATTCGTGAATTTTCCTTCGAATACCATTTTTGGCAAATTCATCAATTTCAATAGGTTTTCTCCCCCTCTTTAAGTATTCGTTTGTATTTGGGTTAGCTATACCTTGTTTTTTTCTTTCTGATAGGAACCTATATATTGTTGACTCCCCTACGCCCGTCATGTGGGCACAACTCTTGATTATGTTCTGAACAGTGTTTGTGGGATTCTGAGAAAGCAGAGCATCGTGAACGTTCAAAACAATAGTCTTCTCTCTTGGTGAATAGACAGACTTACTGACTGTACGCAACAGTACCGGTGTAAAACTTGATGATGTTGATGATGATGACGAAGCCATCGCAAGCAATCAAACAAAACAAGCAGGAACGAAAGGTACGTATATGTTTGTAGGAATATGAAAAAAAGTTACTCACGCACTGCACAAAATTCGCAAAATAAATATTAGAGACGTTAATTACTGCCGTAGACGCCGAAACACCAACGAGCCGTAAATTAAATGCGATCAAAAACGTACTAAACCTAATGAGGGTCAAACTTGCAGTGAGCTATCAACAAATTGTGTACGGACATGAATAAACACCTCAGGAACCTCCGCCTATGATTTTACGACTATTACGGCCGTTTTATGACTTGGACGCACATTTTGTGCTATCGACAAATTATGAACGGACTATAGTAAATTTGTATCATTTTATTATAATTTTTCAATTAATTGATTTTATTAGGAACACTTACTTATATTGCCTGTATTGCAAGAACCAGCAATCAAAATTGATAACAGCCGGTCTTTATATGGATTTTAAGGTCTTTACGTGAATATATAACGAGTGGAATATCACCCTTATTTTTTTTTTTAATCCAAACATATCAGTTTTAGTACTTATAACTAAGAGTATAGTCGAACTTTCGTATTTATTACGTTATTAACTGTGATTTAGTATTAATTATACAAGAAAATATAGAAAATAATACAAAAAAGAACATTATATACAAAGGTGTGCTGGCTGCACAAGTACAAAGTAATAGACCTCAATTTTATCATTATTTATTTATAACGTCTTCTTCTTCTTCTTTCTTTAATGTAAGCAATTTTGCTTGTTTTTCTTCGTATCCTCTGCCGTTCAATTATCGGAAAGGTTGTCGCTCCATCTCTTGCGGGGTCTTCCAACGCTTGGTATTTGGTACACATGTACTCCCACTTTCAAACAAGTAAATTGTCAGTCAGTTGAAAAATCCAGGTCTGGATTAACAAAATTAAACATATTTTTGGGTCCTTTAAAAAAATACCCTCTATTTTTGAATTTTAAAAATCTGCTTAAATATTTAAAAAAAAATCACAAAAAACTGAAACAAAATTTGTACTTTTTATTTTCCCGCATGTTCTATGCCTACTAACTTTCTGAATTTGAGTTTGAGGTTTTATGCATTTGGATATTTATATAAAATAAGAGTAAAAAATAATTTTTAAATACAAGCTTTTATTTTAATGCGATAAAGATAATAAAATAAACTTTTCCTTTAACACGTTTACTGTCAACTTAAAACGTCATTACAAAATTTATTATGTAATAAAAGCTTGTAGCGAGATTTAAGAACTCATATTTACTTAGTCTGATAATTCTAAAAATTAAATTAAATCAGTTATAGTTATTTAACTTACTTGATTATCTACATAGGGTTAATCTCGCGACAAGCTTGTATTGCATAATATATTGTGTAATAACGTTTTAAGTTGATAGTCTTCTTCTTCTTCCTTCTTTAATGTAAGCAACTTGCTTGTTTTTCTTCGTATCCTCTGCCGTTCAATTGTTAGAAAGGTTGTCGATCCATCTCTTGCGGGGTCTTCCAACGCTTCTGCGCCCTAAGGGCGACTTGTCTCTAGTTATTTTGACTATTCTGTCGTCATTAATCCGGTCTATGTGTTCGTTCCACTCTCTCTCCAGAATCCATTCATTTACATTGTCTATTTTACATGTTCTTCTAATGTCCTCGCTTCTCTCCCTGTCAAAAAGTGTTTTTCCAGCGATCCTGCGCACTATTTTCATTTCGGTGGTTTCTAATATTCTCTTTGTGTTCGATGTATCTGGTCTAGTTTCCGCTGTGTATGTTAATATAGGTCGGATGACCGACTTGTAGATTTGGGATTTGGTCTCGATTCCGATATATTTGTTTCGGAGGATTGTATCGTTCAGGTAAGCTGAGGTTCGTGCTGCTTTTGCCGCTTGGTTTCTTACTTCCACCTCGATGTTCAACGTATCCTGATATTTCTATGCCTAGGTATTTAAATTTCATCTCCTGTTATATAATTTTATCATCCACAACCAGTTTGCATCTGATAGGTCTCTGTAGGTCATCTTCGTTTTCTGCAATCAGAACAGCATCATCGGCATAGCATAGGATTTTGACGTCTTTGTTCCCCATTTTATACCCTTTTAGGTTACGAGTGCTTTTTATTATTTCGTCCATAACAATGTTGAACAGTAAGGGGCTAAGGGAATCTCCTTGTCGAATACCGCTATTTACAGAAATTTCTTCGGTAGTTGTGCCATTAATTTTGGCTTGTATTTTGTTTCTCTGGTAAATATTTTCGATGGTACCTTTATAACGTAAGGACAGTAAATGTACGTGGATCAAGAGGCTCCACAATGTCCTGCATACTCTAGTTATTTTTATCTTTTACAAAATATTTGTTAACCTGTAGGTATCCTAAAGCTAGTAAAAAGGTCTCTTTTTATGTAAATTAAATTTTAATGTTTAGGTGATTTTAGATAATCCATGGAACTGCTCAAAGGATTTATCATGGGCTCTTATGTTAAACAAAACTAACATAGTGAGGGATTTGTTGACCACAACCTGTAAAGACACACCTTATTCAGAAATAAATGTCTTATTAGTAGCAGCATATAAAAAGGTTTGATTAAAATTAAGTTGCCCTTTGACAAGTATTATACTCTGTTCGCTTGGCGTTTCCAAAAAAAAATATTTTTAACAGAGTGGCGCTAGCCAAAATAAATGTATTTTCGTACCCTTTTATGTAGTTTTATCTTATTTTAGCTTGACCACCTTGTTTCCCCATAAGCCTGTTTTTTTGTTGGGTACCTACATTTAAAATACAACCTTAAAATGGAAATAAATATAAAACTTTTAAATCCATATTCAATGGCGGAGAATAAAATGATTTAAATATTGTATATAAAACTTAATTTTTAATAATGACTGCAATCAAAATTTCGAATTTCATTAAGTACACGGCGATATTTCGACCAAGGCTACTGTAAACTTCGGTAGTCTGGTGATTCTAAGTACAAATGTCATCAGACAAAACAATGCTAGAGCAAGGTGTCCTGTCCAATCTCGTGTTTAGCATGGGAGAGACCATTTAAGGGATGCTTCCCAAAACGAGAAGAATGGACCAGAACCCAAGGGTCGGTGCTACTCATTGGGGACATCTGGTTCACAGATGGCTCCAAGACGAGCGTCGGGACTGTGGCTGGAATCTATAGTCGTCAGAATGTGATCGAGAAATCAATCTCTCTGGGTGAATATACTACATTTTTTCAAGCTGAAACTGTAGCAATTATTCAATGTGCACAGACATCGCTGTATATAAAGGGGACCAACAGGTGCATCAAAATATTCTCGGACAGCCAGGCCGCAGTTTAAGCGCTAGTGGCTTCAACTAATCACAATTGCAACAAGCAACAAGGTCACTCTTGTTTGGGTTTCTAGTCATTAGGGAATCAAAGGCAATGAGAGGGCTGATAATTTATTAAAAGCGGGATCGGAGACTACGTTTGTGGGTCCAAAGCCAAGAATTTCCTTATGTCTAGGCAGAGCCTCCCCGAGGGGGCCTAGCTGGAAGCATTAAGTCACTGAGTAGGAAGGAAAACCTCAAAAACCTCCAACAGATGCTGCAAAATAGCCTTCTGTCTATATGGTCAAAAATATTCGAAAGATTGCTGTTAAAAATAATAAAAGAAACAGATCCAAAAAATCTTATACCATAACACCAATTCGGCTTCAAAAAGAAGCACTCTACCTTACAACAATGCCACATAATTATCAATCTAATAAGGGAAATATTGGACGGCAAGAAAATGTGTGTATCAAGGGCTTTTGTTTAAATTAAAGAACACTCCATACCAGCTCAAATCTACTTAATATTACAATGATATCTAAGCGACAGATATTTTGACATTTTTAGAACAAAATTACAAATACTTATTACTTTATAAATTCCGGAATACCCCAAAGCAGTGTACTAGGGCTCTACCTGTATCTGATACACACATCGGACATTCCAACGATATAAGACACCCAGGGAGCCACATTCGCTAACGATAAGGCAATTAATTCTTTTCATCAATCGTTTTGCATAAGAAAATTTGCAAAACCATAATTAATTTACTCAAAGATTGGCTAACTAATTGAAAATAAAAGGAATAGTCTAAAATTCACACAGATCACATTCACGACAAGACGTAATGTATACCCACAGGTAACATTAAATACTCCACCCATCCCGATTAAAAAAGTGGCAAAATACTAAGACTTACATCTAGACAAAAGATAAATTTGGAGAAACCACGTCAAAGTCAAGAAACTACAACTAGTAATTAAAACGAGGCAAATGAACTGGTTAATTAACAGGAAGTCCCAGTTATCAGTAATAAATTAACTTATGATATACAAATTAATCCTAAAACCCATATGGATTTATGGCCTCGAACTCTGGGGCTGTGCAAAATCTTCGAATATAAATATTCTACAAAGATATCAATATAAAATCCTCATAATGATGACAAATGCCCCATGGTAGGTATCAAATAAAAAAGATTTAAAAATTCAATTCGTCAACGAAATCGTTGGACAGCATGCTAACAAATACAGAAAACAAAATCTCTTTAGGACAGTCTATTAGTACAACAACAAAATAATCAACCAGATGCCACCAGAAGGTGCGCGGCCACTGGGTGGTGCCACCTACAAAGCTGAACTAATCATCTCATTTACATATTACGAGGGCGGTTTGATAAGTCAGTGACTTTTTGAATAAAACAAAATTTTTTCCGCAAATAAACATTTTATTTTTCTACATAATCACCTTTTAGCTAGATACATTTAGTCCAGCGTTTTTCTAATTTTTTTATTCCCTCCAAATAATAGGTTTTTTCAAAGCTCTCAAGATACGCGTTTGTTTCGGTAATGACTTCTTCATTCGACTCAAATCTCTTACCGCCCAGCCATTTCTTTAGGTTTGGAAACAGAAAATAGTCGCAGGGGGCTAAATCTGGAGAATATGCTGGATGGGGTAGCAGTTCGTATCCCAATTCGTGGATTTTGGCCATCGTGACTAGACAAGTGTGCACACGTGCATTGTCTTGATGGAACAGCACTTTCTTCTTCTTAGCCAAATGCGGCCGTTTTTGCTTCAAATCAACGTCGAATCTGTTTAAAAGCTTTGAATAATATTCGCCAGTGATCGTTTTACCTTTCTTGTGGTAATCGATGTGAATGACACATACACGTACATCCCAAAAAACTGTGGCCATGACCTTGTTGGCTGACAGACTCTGTTTCGCCTTCTTTGGTCCACGTTCACCCCGAGCAACCCACTGTTTCGATTGTTCCTTGGTCTCTGGCGTGTTGTGATGGATCCATGTTTCATCCACAGTAACCAAACGGCGCAAAAATTCGTCCGGATTACGGCTGAACATCGCTAAACACTCTTTTGAAGTGGTCACACGATTGCGCTTATGGTCGAGTGTGAGCAATTGCGGCACCCATCTCGCAGAGAGTTTTTTCATGTCCAAATATTCGTGTAAAATATGATGTACCCGTTCAGTTGAGATACCTACAGCATGAGCCAACTCACGCACTTTATTCTTCGATCATCCAATATCATTTCATGGATTAAATCGACGATTTCCGGCGTGATTACTTCTTTTGGGCGACCTGGACGTTCGGCGTCACTAGTGCTGGTACGACCACAACGGAACTCTGTAAACCACTTCTTAACCATTGAAATTGATGTTGCCTAGTCCCCGTAGTATTTATCAAGTCTTTCCTTAGTTTCAGTGATGGATTTTTTACGTAAAAAGTAATGCTTAATCAGCACACAAAATTCACTTTTTACCATTTTCGTAAAAAATTTACGAGGTTGTCTGCTTTGAACGGCTATCAAACACCAACTGTACGACGTAGCTTGCTCAAAATTAGAAAGTTGCCCACTGATAGATTATAGTTGACGGCAGCACTGTTGCATTTGGAGTAACTGCGCGGGAAATTCAAAATGTCACTGACTTATCAAACTGCCCTCGTACTTACTGGATAAACTTATATAAAATAAAAAACGTATTGTTTTCGTTTAGATATAGGTACCTTTATATTTTACTTATATTTTTTATCCAAGAGAAGTCGTGTATGTTATCGTGTTTTAGCATTTTACCAAAAGCAATATAACAATGGTTTTTTTAGAATACGCAAGACAATTGCATCAAAACATGCGAATGCTCTTTAGAATATATAGCATCAGATCCGAAGACGAATGAACGGTATCCAATAATCATGATGAACTGTTCCGGAAGAGGTTTTACTGATCTACCTAATCATTTGCCATTGAATACACGTATTTTGCATCTAGAAAACAATATGATCAGTGATATTAAATCATTGAAAACCAATTCATGTTTTAGACAGTTGTGGGATTTGTATTTAGACAATAATACCATCGACAGTATTTCTTATTTGGAAGGATCCTATTGGTTGTCTAACTTTAGAATTTTTTCACTGAAAGGAAACAAACTGGAAAAGGTATGAAACGTATTATAAGGTGTAGCTTATTATTTTTGTTGGCCATGTTGATGCATGTAGGTAGTATGGAACATAAAATATTTTTGAGTTTTTTATTTAATTCTACCAAGATTAAAAAATTAATCCTGAAATACTTTTCGTTAGTTTTATTTAATGCACATATAGCTGATCAGTTAATTGGTTTTATTTAATATACTCCGTCACATACATATTTTTCTTTATATTTTGTTTTATTTTTAAAGTTTAAACATTTTTATGAAAAATCAAAATATCTTTTATTAAATTTGCCAGTACATGGTACCTTTGTTGTCACTTTTCTTTCATACTGCATCATTGTCTAAAGAAATAGTAGACAATGACTGTATAAAAAAAACATGAATCTACCGAAGCTGCCACCTACCCGACAGAAGTCGAACAGACTGACAAAATATCATGATTTTGCACGAAAGGTTCTCAGAATCGTCAATAGATGGCTTTGAATGTGAGTAATTGTCAAGAATTTGTAGAAAGATAAAACTAAATATTCGCCAATGCGTTTGCATGTTTAATGTTCATATCGTCACAATGTGCCTATTTGGCTAATAGTGAAAGTTTGAAGAAAATAATAAAGCAGTAATACTAATTTAGTTCCTATCGAATTTTTTTGTCTCATATTGCTACAATCTGATGGGTGGACCAATAAGTAACTTTTTTTTATCCTAACATACCAACTGCTTAAAATCTAAAAGTCACCCTTTGATGTCTTCTTAGTTATTTTTCTTGTCACTAGGGTACTTTTTTGCTTATACAATAATCAAACAGCTCTGCTTAGTCACTTTGACACACGCTATACCAACTTGTGAGGTTTGGTCCTCTTCAGTCTTCTCTTCTGTTCGAGCTATCTAGAAGCTGAATGGCCTCGATGTTATCATGATGAAGTTTTCTTTTGTGACTTTTTGTAAACTTTTGTATTTCTTTGTCGACGAGCTCAATTCGTAGATGCTTATGGAGGCCTTCATTACGGATATACCAGGGTGCGTTAACTATGCCCTTTAAAACTTTGTTTTGAAAGGTTTGTATTATTTTCGTGTTGGTCTATTTGTTACACCCCCATAATTGTATAGTAGTTCTGATAATAGCATAATTAAAAAAAATGTACTTTTATTTTAAAGTTCTATACATTTATGTGTGTGCTGAGCTGTTTCATGTGAAGAAGCCATTAGGCTTGTGTGGACAAATAAATAAATAAATTAGTTTTATTCCCAGCGAAATTAAATTAGATTGTTGGTATTCAGCAGTATTTTACTCAATTGATTTTTAGCTTTTGTTTGGATAATGAGGATTTTTATTTTTGTTTTCGCTGCTTATTTAGGAAAACCCCAAAACGTAACAATATAAATTATTCGTAACAAAGTCTTAATTTAATCAAATTTTTTTTTGGTAGAAATTCTTTTGGACAATGCATTAGTACTGAAAGCATCTAAGTGGACCTGATTGTTATTTTTATTAATACGAATCTTATAAAGTTAGGAAGAAAAGAAAAATCCCTAAATGGGAGTAAGTCCCAGTATCTGAAGGAACAAATGGTATAAGAGTCAATACGGTTAAAGCCTCTACTGGTCCCTTTTAGCTCATGCAGAATCTAATTTTTTTTGTCTTATTTTAAGCTTTTCGCACGTACATATAAGATACTCAACAAATTCAAGGAGTAAAATTTCTTCAACCATAAATTCTTTAGATTCGGTGTTTTAAAATATTTTTTTTTTAACAACCTAACAGTAGATCTGTTTCAGTTACCTGCATTTGCATTAGATAATGCTTTAATGAAAAATCCTTACATGCCGAACGGAGTGAGATTATTCCTTGGAGGAAATCCATGGAAATGTGATTGTAGTTTTATTCCCGTATTTCAAGTAAGTATGCTTGATTAAAACTGTTATGAAATCTTAACATTTTCGTGTGGATACATTTAAGTTAACTAAATAAAAAAGACAGTTGTCTTTCCTAAAATTTTGTTTGTTACAATTTGTTCAAATAAATTTTAAAACGTTAAACCTATTGAATATGCACTAATGATTCAAGTTTTATTAACACATTTATTTTTAGTATTTATAGAAACTAATAACCACAATTATTAACTAACTGACTAACTAATTTCCGCGAACGGTGGCCAATTTATATACCAACGTTACTCTAGAGAAGACTAGAAATTTCCAAGCGTATCCAGATTGTTTTATTGAAAATTCGCGATTGGTCGTGAGGGTATTGGAACATTCTCGTCATTGGCTGTGACGTCATCGTACCGACCAGCTCGCTTACGTAACATATTCCAGTGGCGTATCGCAAAATCGTTACACTATTAATTTATATCTTGCCAAAGATTTACTCTTTACTTTTATTAATTTATTTAATTTATTGCAGGAACTGGTATTACAAAAATATTCATCTCGAGTGGATGTTAAGGATATTAAATGTTCATACGTCAAAGGGGATGAAAATTCTTTAAAATCTGTAAGTATCAAGGGTAGCAATGGTTTTATCATTTATTTTTGTTTTTTAAACGTTGGACACAGTGGCGGCGCAAGACCTAAACTTAATGTGGGCAAGGACAAGAAGAAGGGAATATAAAATAAAAAATCACTTAAAATTAAAAAGTTTTTATTCATTAAAAAACAAACCTAAATTTTTACTCATAAAAACAGAAATTTTTTTCTTTTGGTTTTACTGAACTCCTTAATAATTTGTTCGTAATTTATCTAAGATGCTATATCTGCTTCAGTAGATAAAACTGCCAAAGTTGAAGGTCTTTCTTAAATAATTTTTATTAGGTTCAATTTTGAAAAGCTCCTTTCAGCGAAAGCAGCACTTACATGTATTGTTAACAAAATTCTAATGACAATGTAAGCATTTGGGTAAATTTCTTTCAAATCTTTCTCTGTGATATATTGGAGCAGATGTTTCTCGTCTTTAATAGAGTTGGGTAAATTTGGAATCATACTTTGTAACTCCTCATTCAACTCATAAGGTTGGAAGTCACTGCTCTTACATACTTGCAGGATTGTGTCTAAAAATTTACAGTTTTTCAGTATTTGGTCTTTTGGAATTTTGTTTTACTTGTTTAAGTCATAGAGAAAACCAAAATTTTTAAAATGTTGATTTTAAGACATAAATCTCGATTCCATATTATTTATCACAAAATCAATCATGGTATTAAAAAAATCTGTTTCATACTGGCTTTTAGCAGACTTTATAGGTTGATCGCTGCCTTTATAATCAAACATCCTTTTCTCTTTTCTCTTTTAAAAATCTTTTGGCAAATCATAACTGCTTTTCTCAATAACTTGTCGAGCGTCAGACAAGCATTTTTCGAATCCAGTTCATTCACATCCATTTCGTGCTCCGAAGAGTGGAATATCTTTAAGTTGAGAATTAATTGTAATGTATTTATTATAAGAAAAACCTTATGGCGTGTAATTTTGGATTTTTCATACTTTTTCAAATTTATTTTCGGCTGTGAGGCGCGAAGCCCTTTGCAACGCGAGGCCGTGGTCGATGGCCCACACCGCCCACGCCTTACGCCGCCTCTGGTTGGAAAAAAGGTGGAATAAATGGTGCTTTCTATACCTATTACTTGAGTTGAATGTGTGTCAATAATTTAACCTTTAAAATATTAAAATTTTAGATTAACAATTTATCCAGAAGCTCAGTGTGTATGGTCCCATCGGATTTTTCGCTACAAGAAGGTCTAGATTTACTGAATGCGGTTCTGGCCAGTCTTATCGTATTTATTTTAGGAAAACTCGCATATGACTACTACCATTTTAAGAAATCTGGAAAGCTACCTTGGATAGTATCAAAAATGCCCTAATAATTTATATTATTAATGTTAATTTAAATGTAAAAATTATATTTAAGTTTACCCATATGCGTCTCATTACTATTTCCTCCATCACTTTTTTTTTAGTTTTTTTAGACAGTGATTAAATGAAATTTTAGTCAATTTATTCCCAAAAAAACTATTGAAAAGTTAAATATGAGGTTTATCAAACATTTTTTGAAAAATAAAAATAATGTCTTTCATAAATTTGGTAAATTAACTTGTTAATTAAAAACAAATAAAGATTTGGGAAGGCAAGACAAGTGTAGTGGCAATAAGGTTTAAATCTTACTAGTGTTTAATTTTTTGTATTATTTTAAATTAATTAGCACTGGAAAACTGTAAGACCTACGGAGAACGAAAGGCACTCGAATAATTTGAAAAGAAAATCAAAAACCAAATAAATTTTACTAGCTTTTCATGCAATACTTAAACAAAAAGTTATGGGTTTATACTAAAATCTCCAAATAATATTTCTCAAAGGTTTTTTTTAGTCGATATGAAATATCTACCTTAATACCGTATTAAATTTTTTGTTTGTTAATGATTATTTTTCTATCTAAAAACGAAATATAAAATTAATTAAGTTTTAGTTTATTTCCGTTAAAAAATTAAATATTAAAATGTTCATTTAGTCGCCATCTGTTGGCAAGAACCTGTTTTTGCGCATGGACAGTTAAACGTGGCTTTTTCACGAGTTGTAAAATGTATTTAAAAAATGCGTGTATAATACTGTACATAATGTTAATATAAGACTAATTTCGTTATTATTTTGTTAATTAAAATATTTATATTCAATAAATATTTACAATAACTACTTTATTGTATTAAGTAACTGACCACTATCGGTGGGAAATATTTGCACAGGTCACCTCTAGTATTTAATGTTAGGGGGCTAACATTTGATCAAAATGTTAGAATAGGATTAATAATATATTCCTATTTACTTAAAATATTTTAAGCTTTTTTGCAATCAGAGTATGGCCACTATTCATTTCTGGAGCACAACATGCGACTAGCATTGAGAAATAAGCAAGACTGTACTACGATAAACCTCGGAATAGATTCCACGATGTTTTTAGAAATAAGAAAAAAATAAATCAACTCTAAATTTGTGATTTTTTTTGCTACATTAGAGATGTTGCACGATTAGAAATTCCATTTTTCTTCAAGTGCCATCTCCGCGGAGGAGATTGGCAATCATCATCGCTATCGCAACTTTTGGGGCTCTAAAAAGTTGTTTGGAGCTGCAACCAAACCATTTAGTCAAGCGGCACTTAAGGTCTTGCAAGGAAGTGACGTCCAAGCTGATATGTGACTGCAAAGAAGAACTAAAATCGCTGGCAGACCGTAATCACGTTAAACTGATATGGGTTCCAGGACACCAGGGAATTGCAGGTAACGAAAGAACAGACGAATTTACAAGAAGAGGTTCGGAAACTCCCCCAAACCAATGGCAGATGCTAGGGGTACCAAAGCGTACAGTAAGAGGGTCTGTAAAAAACTGGACTGGGGAAAAACACAAATATTACTGGGAAAGTAGACCAGGAAACAAACACGGGAAAAAATACATCAAAGGACCGTGTCACAAAAGGACAGCAGAACTGGTAGCAATGAACGGGAATCAGCTAAGAATAACTACGGGGCTCTTGACCGGTCAAGCACCAGTAAAGGAGCACCTGAACAAAATGGGACTGTGTCATGGTGACCTAATCTGCAGATTGTGCGGCAAGGATCCGGAAACAGTAAAACACATTCTGTGCTATTGCGTGACACTGGACCGCAAAAGACAGGAAATTTTTGGGCAGCTAGCTGGCGACCCAGAACTATATTGCTCCCACCCAGTACAGAACTTGTACAAACTTGTACAATGTACGAAAGTACTGGATCGGGTACAATAATATAAAACATAGGCAAGATACAATGGGCCAACTGGCCTAAGTGTCACCGGAGGCAATAGCCAGACGGACCTAAATAGGGGTGAAGTTTTTAGTAAGTAGACCTGACATCAGTCAGGTAGTCTCACAGTAGACCTTGAGCTGAAAGACTCATAACTTCTCCGTAACGGATTTTATCCACCTCTGCAAAAAAAAAGCCAAACCATTATCTCAGTTCTTACATATTTTTTTATACTTTGTTTTTTTGATATTGAGGGAGGAAAGTCCGTAAATTCTCCGAACTATTAGCTATTTTTACTGTGTTGTCGGCATATCTGATGTTAATTAAAACTTCATTCACTTTTATACCATCGGTCTCATTTTCCAAGGCTTCTAATATAATTTGCTCCGAATATGCATTAAATAATAATGGCGATAATATGTAGCCTTGTCTGGCTCCTCTCTTTATTTTCAATTTTTATTGTGGCTCGTTGTTTGTAATACAGATTTGAGATAAATCTTTCATCCTGTCAATCTAGGTTTTTGTTTTTAAGAAGGTCTATAAGTTGGTCATGCTTTATTTACCTTATCGAAGGCTTTATTATGGTCTATAAAGCAGATATACAGATCCTGATTAACGTCCAAGCATCTTGATCGATACATTAGAAATTCTCTACCTATTTATTAAAGGTTATTACTGTATAAAAACGTTATTTAGATCATTGTTTTACAAAAACATAGTATATACAAAATAATAATAAAAAAATGGCTCTATCAGGCAACTAGTTTCGACCATCTTTAAGCTTTTAAAGAAAGCTTATTTCGATTACTTGATAATTAGGTAACAATATATCGCGTTTAAAAATAAGTTAGCATCATTTATAGGTTTAAAGATGGTTTTAAACAATTGTGGAAATTTTTTTAATATTTTTACAGTATATTTAACAAGTTAAGGAAAGATTCATTTTATTTATTTTGTGTTTGAAAAAAGATACAATAGATTCGAATTAGTAAGCTGTTCGAAGATAAGGGTAAATGTTGGAATGCTTATCTAGACAAATTATTTGTGTTACTTAAAAATGATAACTGATACATTAATGTTTGCTTTTCTTTTATAATCGTATGTATCCGGTAAAGCAATACAAAAACTATTATCGTCAGTGGGTCATCGCTTTACCTTCTAGTGATAGTCGAACAAATACAATTTGTAGAATATCAGCCGATGTTTTCGTTACAAAGGCATCGTAAGAATATTAAAATTCCAACAACAAAAAGTTTAGAGAGTTATAATAAGTCATTTAAAATTCTTTCAAGCGATATATAAATAGCAATATCTGCAATGTTTAATTTTTTTAATAATTATCGAGCTGAATTAAAAAACCGTGTAAAGGATTTTCTTATTTTTTATTTTTTGAAATAACTTTTGTTTATGAAATTATTAATTATTGAAATTATATATTTTTTAGTCCATTTGCCGCATTGACTACAGAGAAGTTCTCCATTTTACAACCCCACGGTTTGTAGGTATTCCCTCATTTAGCTATGGCCAGTGAGGAAACCTGTAATTGTTCATTCCAAGTTCGGTTCTACGAAGGTTTTTTGAAAAATATTTTCCTTGTTGTGCAGACTCTGGGCCATTGAATGGAGCAGGAGCGATGAGCCCATTAGGACTAGATCATCAGATTTTCTGGCACCCTGAATGCCACAGTTTTCTGGTAACTACAGCTAAAAACTAAAGAAAAAAACGCAAAAATAGGATGGCAATTGTAAATGGTATGTACAGATCAATTTTGTGCCTGCATTGGCTATAATATTTCTCGAGATTCAACAACAACACAATAATTTTTTTTCCAGGATTGATCGTGCTCGTATTAAACTACCGCTCACTCCATACAAAGACAGTGTTTGCCACAATTCACTCCTCACCACTCTGTCATAGACCTTTTCCAAGTCTATAAAAGCGCAATAGACCTTCCGACTTCTAGCCAAGAATTTTTCGACTATATAAAATTTATTCAAATAACATAAACTTTATTTTTTTGTAATCATATGTAGATATGCATTTTTAGTTTTCTTATCTGATTTTTTTTGTGTATTTAATTTTCTTTTAACATTTTAATAAATATAATTTTTATTATAGATTATACATAAATATATAAAACCGAAAATCAATTTAAACCGGGTTTGTGTAAAAATTGGACACCGAAAGTTTTTAAAAAAATCGGTTGGTGTATAAACTCTAATTAATGAATGTTTAGTTTTTTTTTGTGGTGGGTTGACATTAAATCGTAGTTTTTTGCCATAGACTTTTATGTCATTATTATCTATATATTATCGTGATATTAGATTGAAATTAAATTGTGATTTTTTCTTTGATCAGAAATTCCATAAATATTATGTATATATCTTCTTTGAATGTACTCAGCAGTAGGATTATTTTATTTAAAAATTCCGACCGATGTGTGTTATGGAGGTTACATGAGAATATTAAGTGGTTGATGTCTGCTTCTGAGGAGTTGTTGCAAGGGCAGATAGGTGATATGTTAACTCCAATTTGGCTAAGTGTGAGGGATAACCTCCATTGTTTAATTTCATTCTTGTTATGGTAGAAGAGTAAAGGCTAGATAACTTGAAAGTGTTTTATTGAGGAATGTTTTTAGGAAGTAGAGGGTAGATGGATACGTAAGGGTTTTTGGAAATAGAAACAAAATCTTTCCAAAGTTTCTCCCATCGTATTCGCACTGATTGTTTGGACTCACTAATTGTGTCTTGGGGTGTGAATATGTTATTTATTTGTTAGAGAGAGATGGCATCTTTTGCTGCTTTATCGACTTTCTTATTTCCAACAATGCCTGAGTGGCCTTTAACTCAGATAAAAATTATTTTAATGTTGCTGGTTTGAAGAGAGAGAGGGCAGTGTTTGAATGATTTCGTTAATAATAGGGTTATAGTTTGCCACTGAGGCATGATTATAAATGGCAGTCAGAACCGATTTCGAATCCGAGAGAATAACATAAAAGGCACATCCTGAACCATTATTATTTTTGGACCCATCGCAATATATGGTATTTTGTTTATCTAATGTGCTCAATAAGGATTTGGTAATGAGATTGTTTAGTTTGGGGATATCGGTGTATATGGGGAAAAGTACTGTTAGCTTCAACATCAAATCATTGAAATTCAATTGATATACCGACAGAACACTATGAGTATTCATTTTGTTCAGTGATTCGTTAGCTTCAGCTAATGGTGGACTGTTTTTTAACCTCCAATATTTGTTAGTGAAGTTCTCTATAGATAAATTATAGGACGATTAAAGTATGATTAGTTGCATTATTATATACCTGTCCACGGCAATTTTGGATATCCAGTGATTCATTTTCAATAAGACTTATAATAAAAAACAAAATAAAACTTACTATTAAAACGGCAGCGTGGCTGGAAACAAATCTGCAAACTACTGTTACACTTAAAGAGTACAAAAAGGGGCAATTTTGCCGCCCTCCTAATGGTGCGCCCGGGGCGGTCCACTTCTCCTACTCCCCCCTCCCCCTTGGTACGCCACTGCTTCTATTACAAATCATATTTTTATTTGTATTAAATGCAAGTAAATTATCAAATATACAAATTTACTATCAATATTTTTATTATGAAAACCAATACCGCCCACAAACGAAAAGGACGAACAGAAATGGTTTTTCATTGGTTTATGAGTGAATATCAAAATTGCCCGATAAAATTTTAAATACAGTCTGCGAATGTTGTCTATTCATGTTACGGATGAACAAACCAAAAATGTTTATTGAATAATTTTATATAACAGTTGTTTTTTCCCCTCGTTAAAATATTCGTTTTGCGACCGAAAATGCAACAAAAAATATTAACAAATCGTTTTTAACCGGTTTTTATTTTCTTACCGGATTAATTAACTTTACCGGAGAATAGTTCATTTGCGCTTGATCCAAAAAGGAGGTCAAAAATACTGTTATTCTATGGTTTAGTTGTGTTTGCCAGTACGCAAATTGATTTTTTTTTGTATTCTTTTTGTTCGAGTGGATTCCTATTAATTAATTAAGCTGGAACTATTTGCAAAAATTGAAAGTGGTCATCGTTCGAGAGATTTATTAGAGAGAAACAATAATTATTACCCATGATAAACTCTTGGACAAAATTTATGCAAAAATATGAAATGATTATTAATTTTTTGTAGTTTATCAAGTATTTGAATACAAGGCCAGTTGCGCATCCACGGGGGGAGTGCTAAGGTGGCTGTAGACACTCATAGGGCTTTTAGATAAATAAAGGCTGGAATTCAAATCTCGTTGGCAGTCTATAATGCTCCAAAATATGTGCACAATACGTCAAGTCTACGAAACTGAATAAACCTGTGCAGTCATCAAATATTCCACCAACGAGTGCAGCAACTCACCAACATTTCAATCGTGTTTATTAACTTGGTTAGGGCATTATTTGAAACCCCAGTTTTGAGGTTGGACAATGCGTAACGGATTCCTGGAACCTATCAAAACCATTTTATCACCTGCTTCAGAGGAATTGCTCAACACAATCTTCTGCAACTGCACACACACACACACACACACACACACACACACACGCACACACACGCGCACACGCACACACACGCGCACACGCACACACACGCGCACACACACACACACACACACACACACACACATACACGTACAGCAAGACAGAGAAGACGTAGCACCGGAGGAGTTTTACTTTTGTGGTTAAAGTAAGAGAGCGGCTCTTAAAAATTGGTTTCATTTTAAAAAATACTGATCTTGTTTTCTCTATCCTACAGCGAATCTCTTGTGAATGGTCCTATTGGTCATTGAGTACGGTTCCTAAATATGTATATCTACTGACTCTCCCTATTTGTTGTTTATTTATAGTAATATGTTCATGTGAAAATTGTCTCTTGCTTATAACCATATATTTTGTCTTGTTGAGATTAATTCTATTCATGTTTTGTAAATACAATTCAAGCATGTCAGATATAATTTTAAAATTTGCTCGCTATATTTACGAAAAAACAGTCACACTCTGTATATCGAAGCGTATCGAATGCACTTTTGATCTGGATAGTGATTGATGGTTTAAGACGAGGAAGAGAGTCAATTTGGCACACACACAATACAGGTCAGCATTAAAATTACCGTGTACGGAGTACGAAATGCGGATCTAATCAAGCTTTAATTAATAAATTTGGTATAATTGATGTAATTTGTGTAGTGATTGTGGTCAATTTTAGCGGAATTTTAATTCTGGATCATATTTTCGAACCTAATGATGGTGAACACACAATGTATATAAATCTAATATGATTAAGTATGAGGTTACTATCTACCTAAAAGGTTAACTGCGAATAAAATTATTACCAAATTAATATAATTGTATTTATTATTTGATAAAACATTTGAAATCCAAACGTGAGACACGTTTGTCTAAATTTTTAGGACAGTCTCCCAAAAAATTACTTAATATTTTACATTTTGATCATTTTTAAGAGCTGTCTGCCTATATATCACTATTTTTTTAAAAATATCTTAATTTTTAAAAGCTTAAATTAAATCTTACTTACTAACATTAGAGATCACCCTGTATAATGAAATTTTGTTGTAAAATGTAGAGCATTATAAATAAAAACCGACATGCTTCAGATTTGTTTTAAAAAGGCTCTTCATTTAGGAAGTATCGAATTTATTTTATACTTTACGGACACACTGTATACTGACTTTCAAAGAAATTCGAACAAAGTTATTGATCGATTAAAATCCAAATCAACCTGTGCTTAGAATATCCTTTTTGACTACTACGATATATTTTTTAAAATTGGTAAATAAGCGGTAAAGCCTTTAACAGTTTTGTAACGGCCAACGTCATTGCTAAATGATGAATAAATGATGTCAGCTCTGGGTCGTAGGCGATACCGACGGTGATGGTTTGGTCCGGATGTCCATGTCCAACTCACTTCACTCGACACACAACGAGTGAGTAACATATATGTCAGTGGAAGTCGATAAGTAGGCAAAATGCACCTTCAGGTGATTGCACTAACCTCGATCAAGGTCACGGTGACTTCCTCTTGCAGAGGCGGTACGAAAATTTTAAATTGGATTATATTCTTGCGAAATAACAACAAATTAAAGCCGGTTGCATTTTGCCGACTGTCGATGCACTTTAAGAAATTGTCACTTTATTTAATCAATTATTGTTAGTTATATTACGATTAGTTGGCAACCTTTATTGATTTTATATTCTATAACTTGGCAAACTAAAAAATTAATGTGATTTGATTTTGTCATAAAAAATACAAAAAAAGAAAAACTATAAATATAATTCATTATTGTATAAGTATTTAAATAATAATAGTGCTACCAAATTTACCATGATTAAAAATTCGCCAGGACTAAACATCTTGTAGAAATAAACCCTTTAGGCACTACAAATTATACCATTGATAGAATGATATGACCCCATTTGTTTGTTGTATCCTTTGAAGACGTCAAGCGCTATCGAAAGCTATCATTCTTGTCATTGGAGCTGACAAACGACATGTTTGAGAAATTCTTCTTCTCCTTTAAACAATGTTAAATGTGATGGAATCAAGAAAATCTTAACATGAGAACACCAGGTAAGATTTCCACATTCTTATAAAAAAAATCCAAGACCGATGTGGTGCAGGATCTCTCAGAAATTATATGTATCGCTATAGGTAATCAAAACACATCTAGAAGACTATTAAGGAGCTGTTAAATTTTTTAAAAATAAGAGAAAACCAACATAAATTATTTATTTAACGGTTAAAAATTTTAATCACAAAAAGTTTTAATTGCTTTTTTATGATATAATGGTTCAGTTGCTGCAATTTCTCTTGAAAATACAATGATAGTGGTCACCCACCCAATACCTTGTTTATTAAAGTTGTATTTTTTTGTTTCTAATTAGGAATCTATTATTTGTATTGTAGATTCATTTTTTATTAATAGACATTAATCGGTGAAATATAATGTTACGATATTTACTTCTTGGGTTCTAAACTCTCAGTACAATAACCAAACAATTTTTATTTTAATATTTCTACACAATAAATTTACAAATTACTTGGAAATTCACCTTATAATTACTTCGAAATATTTGACTTTAAACTAACCTCAACTTAAACTTAAAAACCTCGATCTATGATTCCGTTTAAATACCTCCAAATCAATGTTCTTGAAAAATCGACACTATTCAAAAAAATTCGAGAATCATCCAGTGTCTTCTATTACTAGCGCCTCATTAGGTATTTACCCTAATTGTGGTCGATACGCTGTCGCCTCAAGGCAAGGTCGACAGAGACGGACCCAAAAAATCGTAACAATATTTTTATTTTTGAGTACAGACATAAACGATATCATTAAACAGATATGGAAAAATATTTGCGGAACATACAACCAGTACAATATATAATACATATTCGCGACAAACAATCAAGTAGTTAATTAGTTATTTTGAACTCTCCACACCTCGTCGACATGTGTCTGGGACGCTAGAAATAGGTATGAAACTTTTAACGGCGGTGTCTGCATGTCTGACCTATCAGGAAAGAAACTACGACGCATACAAGAATTTTTCTTCGAAAAATGTGTTTACCCTCACCACAACAACCCCGTAAATATAATTATTTTACGAATTATAAAACATAACATTAAATTCTGAAAAATATACTAAAAATTTAAACATAACAAATCCAACGCAATAAAGGTTGATACAAAACGTTCAAAATAATGACTCGTCTGTAAATAATATGTTTTGTAAAAAACATTATTTTCATTTTGCTTTTCCATCATGGTTTCAGAAAACTCCTTGTTTTACTGATTTCGCTATTGTTGACACAACAAGGTTATTAGTTTAACCTTAATTGCGTTGCATTCGCAAAAGCTTTTTTTTTTTAAATTGTAAGTTCGTCGAGTGTCATTTTATAGCATGCTAGTGGCTCAGCATTTGTTTTGCGGTGTCTTTTCATATTCAATTCAAAAATTCATGTCATTTACTATTAACTCAAATCAATACTAGCACATTTTTTTAAGTGTTTAAATCCGATAAAATATAGAACAATAACAACATGTTTTTGTAAGCTCTCTCTTGTGTTTCATGTTCAGTACACAGCTTCGCGGATGATAGTACCCTCCATACCGCTTTTTCTTCCAGGGCTCCTATATCTGCCCGCGAAACCAGAAATGAACAAGAAAAAAATGTCAACAACATAAATATGGACTTGGCAACAATTCTTGAATGGGGATCCAATAACTTGGTAGAATTCAATGCAAATAAAACAGAAGCATGTCTTTTCTCTAGAAAAGCCGATCTCACTGTGTCCAACATAATATTTTTAGGAGTAACCATATCATTGAATTCATCCATCTCGATGCTTGGTATTACTATTAGCAATAAGCTCTCTTGGGATAATCACGTGAGGTCCATTGCCAAATGTACATCCCAAAAACTTGGCTTTCTGTTTCGTGCCAAGAGCCATTTCACTTCCAGTAAACTGTTTATGATCTATAAGGCAGAGATCCGACCTGTCCTGGAATACTGTTTCCATATTTGGAGTGCGGCACCTAAATATATCCTGAAACTATTAGATTCGGTCCAAAAAACGGCACTTCGTCTGTTCGGTGATGCTTCGCTTACAAACTCGCTCACTTCTCTGAAACACTGTAAAAAAGTTAGCAATTTGTCTTTATTTTATAGATATTTTCATGGGCGATGCTCTTCTGAAATATCAATAATCGTTTCTCCTTTAGCTGTTTTTTCGAGATTAACCCGTCAAGTTCAGACTTCTCACCCCTTCGTGGTCACTTTGGAGACCTGCAGAACATCTCTTTCCAAAGACTCGTTCATTCAACGAACAGCGAGGCTTTGGAACACATTGCCTAGAGAGCTTATCCCTGGGGCATACAACCTTTAGAAATTTAAGAACACCAATTCCTACGTTTTGTCCCTTGGTTCCCACGATGTTCTCTGAACATTACAGGATATCCCTTTTCGTGGGAATCAGAACATAAAAAAAAGTATAAACATAAAAAACCACTGTGACATATAATGTGGGTTAAAAATACAATATATTTAAATAACCAAATTAATAATTTTTAAATATTGATTAATATCCTTAGGTTATATCCTTGTCTTTATTAATATTACGCATACCAATGCATTAGACGAACTCAGGCCATATTTATGAAAGGAACTGCTTTGAATCCCTGGAGTGTCTTACTGCAAATAACAGAGTAGCTTTGGCCTAGGTACCTGGGCACCAGGGCACCATAAAAAAAGGGAGTCAAATCTGTGTTCATAGGACCAGAACCAGTTTTGAGTTACTGCAAGTGCTGCCAAAACCATTATTTCGTACTAGGCAGACAGAAAAAGACTCACGCTCTGGTCTGATGTACCATTTTGGTCACATTCAAAGATGTTTTTACCCAAACCCTTAGTAAACACATCAAAGCAGATCTTTTTCTTAGGACGTCGTTTCCCTACAGAGGTTGGCGATCCAACTGGCAAAAATGGTGTGAGAGACTCCACCTCTAAATATTTCTATGTTCTTCCGGACCATTGAGTTTTGTCGCTTTCCTATCGATCTTTTGCCTTTGATTTTTCCCTCAATGATGAGTCTATCATACCAACACAAACCCCAATTAATCTTTTAGGTTTATTTATAGAAATGTTAAACAAACACAAGTTTTTCTTTACGAAAAAAGCCTACCAATTGTTCGGATAAACGGTACATGTTTGTTATTCGTCCTACTTTTATTCGCTACAGATACACCAGAAGCTTTGTAGACTTGAATTATTGTTGTTAGGGACCACTTTCGGTTAATTCAATCGAAGTAGAATGAAACGTCCAAAACACACGATGGTTACCGAATAACCCTGTTTGAAGGTAAACAAACAAGTACGCGCGAAATTTTCAGACGGAAATATTTAATCATGTAAAAGGAGGTTATAGGTGTAGTTTAGTTTTAGTAGTTGTAGTTAAAATACAAGTTTACAATGGGTAGACCGAAGAACTACTCTGCGGAAACAAACTCTGGGAAAGTTGAGACAGGTAAGTAACTTTGTATTTCGTATTCGAAAAAAATTTACTGGAAGCTGTTGCTCCAGAAGTTTTATTTTAACAGGACAGGGACAAAGAATTTAAGAAATCGATGGGTAATTAGTTTCATATAATACAGAACCAGTACAGTGCCATTAATGTGGAAGGTAGCAGAAGTCATTATGATCCCTAAACCAGGTAAACCCCCACACGAAATTTCCTCTTACAGCCCTATCTCTCTTCTACCTGTATTATCGAAACTGTTCGAAAAATTGCTGCTTAAACGGCTAAAACCCATAATAGAAGAGTATAATCAGATCCCATCTCATCAGTTCGGGTTAAGAGAAAACCACTCTACTATCGATCAGGTCCACCGAATTATAAAATGTGATAGAAAAGTCACTAGAAGAAAAAAAGGTCTGTTCCACAATATTTCTTGACGTGGCATAGGCTTTCGACAGAGTTTGGCATAAGGGGTTAAAACATAAAATGAAAATGTACTTGCCAATACAGTTCTCTGATATTTTAAAATCCTACATCTTAGACAGACACTTTAGAATTAAACAAGAGGAAGCCTACTCTGACCTTCAGAAAATTAATACAGGAGTGCCACAGGGCAGTGTGTTGGGACCTCTCCTATACCTCCTGTACACGAATGACATGCCTAAACTAGAAAATGATACTTTAGCAACCTTTGCAGACGATACTGCCATATTAGCAGTGGGAAATAGCCATGAAGAAGCGGCAGAAAAACTACAGGTATCAATCAATAAAATAGACAAATGGACAAAAAAGTGGAGGATTAAAATTAATAAATCCAAAACCAAACACGTAAACTTTACCAATAATGCTCAACAACATATACCTATAAACATAAATGAAAAACGAATTCCATTCACAAATGCAGCAAATACAGGTATCACCCTCGATGCCAAGCTTCGCTGAAAAGCTCATATTAAAAAGAAAGGGGAACAACTTCAAATTAAATATAAAAAAAATGTATTGGCTGATCGCACGAAACTCCACTCTGTCTGTACACAACAAGCTTATGCTGTATAAACTCAAACCCATTTGGTCGTATGGTATTCAACTATGGGGCTGTGCTAGTTAAAGTAGTCTACAAATAATTCAAATATTTCAAAACAAGGTACTAAGAAACATCGTGGATACACCCTGGTACATTCTAAACAGTAGTCTCCATAAGGATCTGGATGTGAATACTGTTGATCAAACTATAGTCAAATTTGCCACGAGTCACGAACTACGACTTCCTCATCATACCAATGTTGAGGTAATCCAGCTAATTGACACTGCAGGAATAGCGAAAAGACTCAAGAGGATTAAACCATTCGAGTTGGTGAAGTGAGATTGTTAAAAGCAGAGTAAAGTGCGTGTTGAAGTGTACGTTAAGTAGTGTACAAAATGTATTAGAAATCTAAGGATGATGTTAAGTAAGACCTTAGTTAATTATAGAGTAGTAATTTAAGTTAGCTGTAAGATGCTGATTGATCTTATGATCGGATTGTATTGTTAACACAATGCCGCACAAGGGTAATTGTTATAAAATAAAAAACATATATAATACAGAAGCAACAGCACGCTTTAAAGGTACATAGGTTACATAGTGTACATGATCAAATTACAGCACAGAATATATAACATCTGGACGAAAGTGACATGTAATCATAAACAAACACTTAACGTAGTTAAATAGTTAATTAGGGCGACCGTTGCCATTAGGAAATCTCCAGGGTTGCCAAGGTATGCTCTAGTCGGGCATTCCTGTGTGATATTGCGAAATAGTCTGGCGGGCGGCCCCACAGTCGCATTCCGGTGAGGAAATCTCGCCCCATCTGTGGATGAAGTCCGCACATCTGCGAAGTAGTGCAAATGGTGCAAAGTAGATTGGCCTCCTCGCGGTGCATCCTGGGCAACGTCACAGTTTGTAACGACTTAACAATCTACAAAATACTGGCAGCCAGACAATCCATTGGATCTCCTGGCCACGTACCTACACAAAAGCACAAGTAGGTTTTTGAGGTGGACAGTCAACTTTAAGAAAAGTAGTTTGTTTTTAAATTAGGTTTTCGATAGCAAAAAACACCCGATCAAAGAGAGCTATCAATAAAAAGTTATGATGTAGGAATAAAGCTTTTAGAATAAGAGAGTCATCATTTATTCTGTCACTGGCAAAAAGAGCAACCCCTAATTATCTCGAAACTATCAGTTTATATATTTTTTGATTTACTATCAATATTAATACATTATACATAATACTTTGGGAAAATGGTGGGTACCGTTTGAAAATTCAAGTCTACCCTTTAATATATTTTTTTAAATATCAATGATTAAACACAACTTTGCTAATTTAAGAAGTATAAGTGGCATTCAGTATTTTAAAATTATCCCTTTTAACGCTCACACGCCTTCCATGCCACTTGTAAATATTTTAGTAATCCGCTTATTCGTTTTACTGCGTACCAATAATATAAAAACCTCGTTACGTTTCGACATTTTTTAGGTAAACGTATATGCTCTCACGTTATAGGTACGTTGACAAAATACAGAAAAATAATTAAATTTGTCAAATGACCCCGTTCTCAGCTTAAACGAGACCTCAATAATGATCGTCGTAAATGAAATTTCTATCTTCTCAAAATAATAAACCCATATTATCCATTAATTTGTTAACATACTTCCCGAACGCAATAAAACAAAGGCTAATGAGCATACAAGAATTGAGTGTCGATGAAAGTAAGTGTATGAGAAAAATCGCCGATCGTGAATCTTACTTTTACTGCTCTTACTGCCTCGGATAATAACTAATAATTATTAGTAACCGATAAATTTACATGCACAAAAATAAATATGTAGTTTCCAGACACACATTCAAAAAAGGATCCCTCGTATCAAATTTGTTAAGAAATTTAAAAATAACTAAAATTTAGCAGAACTAATTCAACAACTAAGTTAGCTAAACTTTTATTACTGTGTCATCAAAATCAACTAAACAATAAACGTCTCTAAACAAGTTATTTTTTTCGTTTCATTATAGATCTAATTTTTTTTTCTTTTGACAAATACTTTCACGATTTACGTTTCGAGAAACAGTTTACCATACTCAAGAAACTCATTATAAACCTTAACATCTTGTAACTCTTGACACCAGGACTTTTAATTTGTAGAAAAACTCTGAAATTATCCATACATTTTGAATAATTTGAAGGATATTTCTTTTGTAAGCTTTACTGCTTATATTGTAAATAGTTCTTGGACTTTAGGCCTCATTACTAATAGGGAAAAATCACGTAACGCGAGATGGCGCTGTCAATGACAAAATGTCGGATCGAAGTGTGAACAACAAATATTCTGTCATTTAATCACTTGTAAAACCAAAGTTTTTATTGAAGGGAATTTAAGTTATCTTAGAGATTTAAATTGATTTTTATGATAAACTATTGTATTAAAGCTGGATTTAAGGATTGTTTTCGACGTTTCAGTATTATTATCGCTGGATTCTTGTTAAATGCCAGTATAGACCAGGTGTGTTCAGGCATTAATTTTGATTTATTATCGAAGTTCAGTTCTGTTGTCTCTGGAATTCTTGTTGCAATGCCTATTAAAGTCGTTAGACTGGGCCAAAAAATTGACTATTTTTTTTTAAATTATATCGAGAATATTATTCAGAATAACAAAAAAAAAATTTCGTGAAAGTTTGAGCCCTTAATATTAATTTTAAGAGGTCTTTCATGGCTATTTATAATTTTTATTCATAATTTGATGTTTTACGTCAGAACTGCTAAAACATTAAAGTAAAAAAAATTAATTTTTTTTATTATTATGTAAAATTAAATTCTTTACAAAAAAGGTTTGACTAAAAATGTGTGTCACACAAGCCGTTTTCGATTAATTAAGCTTAATAAATTGATATGTTTTTTCGATTTAACATTTTTACTTTTGAATTTTGTAACTGACGAATCAATAAATATCTAAAAAAGACCATGACAAATTTTTAAATGAAATTTAAGTCAATTTTTTTACTCCAATGTTTTAGCAGTTCTGTCGTAAAACATCGAATTATGGATAAAAATTAAAAATAGCGATGAAAGACCTCTTAAAATTAATATTAATGGCTCAAACTTTCACGAATCTTTTTCTATGTCCTTCTGAATAATATTCTCGATATAACTTAAAAAAAAAAGTCAATTTTTTTGGCCCAGTCTAATGTTGACACTTCAACACTGGAAGGTGCTGACTAGAAAAACATATATCTTTTAAATACATTCTCCTTATTGTTGATCACTTTGAATAATCACAAATAAAATTATAGATCATTGGACAAGATCAAACTAACCACTGAAAAAATCATCTTTCACAAAGTGCTTGGTGCAAACAAACATAAACTTTGTAATTGGTTTTCCTCTCTTTAAGATCATCTTCCATTTCCAGTTTGAGGTCCTATAAAATATATAACAATTTAATAAAATATTAACGAAAATATTTAAAAATGCATAGATATGGATTCAATTTCCTCACATCGTTTTATGTGGAAGAAAGTTTGGGAAAATTTTTTTTATCCTTTGTGAAATGCATTGAAATAAATCCTTTATTCTACGTTAACTTTTATAAAAATGGTAATAAATAGAGTCGGTGTCAATACTAAGAGAACTTCATGACTAATAAATTAATTTAGGACACTTTCTAGAATGATATCGAGGTAAGGTTTTCAATTACGATATTCTCTGCAAGATTTTCTGTATATTTTAATGAACTTTATCGAGAATTTATTTCAAAGGTACGAAACCAAGCGCGTAACCTGAATATGAACGAAAGGTACCCATAAGAATCCTATTCGTTAAAATTTTCATTACAAATAAAAGAATTGTTTCTGACTATTACGGAAAATTTTATATTTGTATGTTAAATTGTAATATATTTATTAAACAGACTAATAAATAACAAAAACTCCTAATTAAACACATTTCTACTACAATATTTTTTATTTATTATATTTTTTTTAAATGTTTTCCAGTCATTTCAATGGTTAGCCATTAGGTTCACTTCTGGTTCTACCCACATGCACACTTAATTCGACTGAATAGTTCAAGGAACATGTCGTGCATGCAATGCATATTTAATAAGCAGTATTGCCGTAGCAAAACTAACTTTTTCAAACCGAGGGCTCTTTTCCATTCAATATAGTTCTAGTTGTCCTATTGTTATCGGTTCATTAAATTGAATTGGTATTTATAATGTATATGAAGATACTGACCAAATTTTAATTAATGAAAATATGTCTGCTGTATTAGTGGCAAATGAATAACTTCGATTCATAGCTTTGAATAGCAAGTTCATAAAGAAATGCACCGTTATGGTCCATCTTCGAATTAGTCAGTCGTAATACCTAGCTCTCCTTCTGAAATTATCGTGCGAAAACTACAAAATGCGGTAAATTTAAGGATCACCTTGTACGGCAGCTACCTAAAGGAATGTACATCTTCGAATTTGGTCTTGTTCTTCGGGCAAAACTTCTACCCTGTAAATTTTAGTGACCTATCGCCTCTCTGTCTCAAAATATCGTGCCCACAAGATTTTCCAACACACACACACACACACACACACACACACACACACACACACACACACACACACACACACACACACACACACACACACACACACACACACACACACACACACACACACACACACACACACACACACACACACACACACACACACACACACACACACACACACACACACACACACACACACACACACACACACACACACACACACACACACACACACACACACACACACACACACACACACACACACACACACACACACACACACACACACACACACACACACACACACACACACACACACACACACACACACACACACACACACACACACACACACACACACACACACACACACACACACACACACACACACACACACACACACACACACACACACACACACACACACACACACACACACACACACACACACACACACACACACACACACACACACACACACACACACACACACACACACACACACACACACACACACACACACACACACACACACACACACACACACACACACACACACACACACACACACACACACACACACACACACACACACACACACACACACACACACACACACACACACACACACACACACACACACACACACACACACACACACACACACACACACACACACACACACATACACACACACACACACACACACACACACACACACACACACACACACACACACACACACACACACACACACACACAATAACCAATACTTTTTCTTTTTTGCCCTTCGGTTCTGACTGTCTTTGCTACTGAAAGCATTGGTTTCAAAATGATTGTTTGAAAATAAAACCATAGAAATGTATTTAACTACCTGCTGGAAAATTTACCGAAATAATAATTTTAAGTTGGTTATAAGGTTAAAATGCTTATTTATCATTTTAAAATATTTTCTGTTTATTTGGACAAAAATGAATCTCTGATTATGAACGGTAAGCAGCATGGACCACGAGGAGAAAGTTGTATAATTTAAGAAATACCTTATTGGGCAGTTTAATTTGCTACTTACAAAATTGATTTTTTAAGCCCATTACCCTACTGAAAATTCGATTATTTAAACAATTATATTTGATACATCCTTAAGCACCACAAAAAGCGTGCAGAATTATTCACGAGCAGAATCTTCTCGATAATTTATAGCAATTTTCATCGTAGGAATACCTCTTTCAAATAACCAACAATTTTATTTAAAATTACCATTTATGCCAATATTACGTTTCAATAATATAAATATTATAAAAATAATCATTATTAATGATTAGTTTGATTAGTATGTTAAAGCCTATTTAGACAACATAAATTAAAAAGGACGAAAAAATGCTTCCCATTAATAGCCCAGTATACAGGGTGTAGAGCGAAAAGTTTTGATTAAAAGTAATTGCGGATACAGTTATGTTAATAATCTAAAATTTCGAAGCTGTAGGTTTTAGATAACGCTGTTTACTTTAAATAGAACACCCTGTATTTTATTACATTTTCGCTGAATTTTTTTTACGCTAATTCTTTTGGTATCGGTATTTACTATACCTTAATTCAACCACTTTTGAGATATTTTATTATCTTAGTTAAAACATAACAACACTTAATTATTTCAACATTAGTAAAGGGTAGGCCTTGGTCGTCAAAGATTTGATAGTTAGAACGTTAATTGTTTATGTTGTTTTGACAGTAAATTAATTGTAATTGTAAATTATTTAAAAAAAATTAAAATTTGTCCAGTGCTTCAGTTTTCATGAGGATCCCAAAGTCAGCATATTTTGTCTACTTTACCAAAAACTGTATTCTATTCATTTTTTAAAATGCTGTAACTTTTCAACATCAAATTTTATCAATATCTTCTTTTTTCTAAAAGTTGCATTAATCCGTGAATTCAAGAAGTACGAAAATTTCGACTCATAAATCAAAATCAGGGAACACCTTAATATCACACTATCGGGTGTCATGAGTCCGGGAATCAATTCTGACTTTATTTTGAGGCTTAGGTATGTCATCTTAACGCATCTGGAAATTGTTTTAAAGAATTTTGTAAAAATTTTAAAATCTAAATTTTTCTTGATTGATCTGTACCTACTACTGGTTTCTTGTTCTCTTGATATATTTTATTACTTAAAGACTTTTATCTTAACGCATTAAGTATTGACTATACTTGTTGTTCGCGTCACTTCATGTTGGAAGAATAAATTAACGCGAAACATGTTGACAAAACAGGCAAGTCCTATCCTGCCGCCTTCATGTTTGCCACAGTTACTATCGGTACTTGATACTTTATCGACACTTTGTGTGGTACCTTTTTAAAAATTAAAAAAACTCATTTAGATTTCGAATTAAAACATTTTACTTTAACGGCTGCTCTCTTGTTAGTGCTCATATTCTCAGAAAGTGGGCATTGTCCTACATTTCTTACTACTCTGTTTAACCTCTATGTTTGTTAAATATTTTATTAAATAATAAAATTGGTTTCATGCAGTTTTATCAATTATTAACTTTAAACCATTTATCCAATTTGTGAAAAATAAAATTCTGCTTTTCTTTATAACTTTTAAAAAATGAATCATCACTCAATCTTTTTCTTCTTCTTTGCATTTCGGACTCTTTTGCAATCAAAAATGGTGTCAACACTGTTAAAACTTAAGGTGTCCCAGGCGGTAATCAAACCGATCATCTGCTATAGCTGCGAAACTTGGACCCTTACGAAGCCTAATGAGCTCCTACTGAAGCGATTTAAAAGGAGGATCATGAGAAGAATATTCGGCCCCGTCAAGGACTCAACCGTCGAACAATATCGAATGAGGACAAACACCGGATATAGTTAAATCCATAAAATCAATGCGGCTGAGGTGTGCTGGACTTGTCCAGAGAGCACCTGACGAACGACTAATCAAGACAGTGTGGGAAGAAAATCCGGTCGGAAAGAGACTGCTGGGGCGACCGAGACTCAGATGGAGGGACAACATCCTAAGAGACCTACATATTATGCGAATATATGACTGGAAGGAGGCTTTACTGGACCGAGATCGGTGGAAGCAAATCGTTAACGCAGCCAAGACCCACGAAGGGTTGTAGAGCTACCCCGAAGAAGAAGATAGTATAAGGTAGCCAATTTCATTTTCATGAATGACAAAATACACTAGAGATTGAGAATATTCAAAGATTATTGTGGCCATTAAATTCGCCAGACATGAATCCCATTAAAAACATTTGGGATTTCGTTAAACGAGCAATCTCAAATAGAATTAATCATCCTTTCACTCTTCAGGAACTCACACTCGCGGCCCAAGAAGAATGGAACAACATCCCAATGGATACCATTAACGCCCTTTTTGTTTCCATACACTGGCAAGTTAACATCTTGCTACAGAACAGGGAAAGACACACCGATGCATTTTTAATTTCGCTCTAAAGTCTTTTTCTTCTAGATTTTAGATTCTAGTAATCATTTTATTATGCACTATTTTTGGTTTGTATTTTTTTATTTGCGTTGGTTACATAACTAAATTAAATATACTTTGTAATACACTTCTTGAGTTGTAATAATAGTGTCTCATTTAGACAAACATTAGGGGGTCCAAGAATTTTGGCGATGTCAGTATTTTATCTTGCTGCATAAGGACTTGTTGTTGTCTTGTTGAAAGAGGGGTTGAATTAACCTTTGTAGTAAGAGGCTGCAGCGAGTTTTGTATGTAATAATTGCATTCAAATGTCTGTCAATAAAATTCAAAGGTGTCCTGCTATCCTATGTTATCGCACGCTATACCTTGACCTCCTTCTAAAACTCGTCAGAAAAAACACGATTTAATTTACTATCTCAATTTGATATGCCGTTTAAATGTTTCCATTTGAAATGTTTTACAAGAAAAATTCAAAATAAAACAAAGGTAAAAAATATTGAGTACATAAAAATCTGAATTAAGAAAAAATCAATAAGTTAATCAATACGATGAAATGAAAAATGAATGTAAATCTGCAGATCGTAGTTTATGATATTAATTTACCATCATAAAAACGAACGTCATTCAAAATACTCACATAGTTTTAATATCCATCATTAATTATCTTAATTACATCCTTAAAACTAAGGAAATGCTTGATGTGGATGATGGTTATTACGGAAAATATAACAGTTACCTCACAATCAGAATAATTGATGACTTCTTTTTCGTTTAACTTATTCAACAGCACATTATAATTTTGTATTAAATAGTTGACAAGATACTATGGTAAAGTGATCTTTCAATATACTTTTTATTTTATTTAATTTTTTTTGACTGCGGGAACTGAGCCACTAGTTAAAAAGCGCCTATATTAATGTTGAAGCGGACCTGAATCTGGAGGCAATCGGATCCAGATTGTACAATTTGCCTACGAGAAGTAGGAGCACTAGTCTTGCCATGACCAAATCGACGACGGAAAGTTTAAAAATAAGAACATTCTCGTCACCGAGATCCTTGAATAGTTTTAACATAAAATCGGAGCTAATCAACGGTGCCTGTCACAATTATTGTTGGATGATTTTAATTTGTTTAGTTTTTACTTTTCCAAACCAAAGGGTAAAAAGGGTATTGGTTTACCCCTAAAAATCGAAATGGCCACACCCATGTGTGCTGCACGTTTCAAGGCCCCACGCGTCAAATGGACCATTTTCAGCGTGTCGGTATTTTTTCTTCTTTTTTAGGGTAACTATATTAAATAGAAAAGAGCTCTTGGTTTGGAAAAGTTAGTTTTGCTTCGGCAATACTGTTTATTCCTTTTGGTACAATTCCAATTCGTATCTCTATCAACCGTATTCCAGAAAGCGCTAAATACGCTTTTAATTGTTTTAACGGTAATTTAATACTTAATTGGCAATGTTACTTTATGAAACCATCTAGTTTTCCTTTCAAATATATTTATTTATTATTTTATTATATTTTTAGGTTCAAAGCAACAATAGCAACAATGGTGTTGCTAGTTCCGAAGATATAAAATAGCAGCCCTGGAATTTTGATTTGTAGAAGTTCTGGGTTCCAGAGCTCACTTCTTTGTAAAGTATTTCCCACACTTTTTACTTTAAGATATACTTAGGCATATCGCCTTTTTCAGTAAAAATTTTTATAACTTCTTATCTTTTAAAATAAACCAGCCTTATTTGGTTACATGCAGTTTTTTAAAGTTTTTGAGTATGTCTAAAAGAAATACCTGTCTCTTACTATATTTGTTATTATTATTCTTAATTTTTATGTGAAAAAAATTGAAAATTATATGTAACTGTATTTCCACATACTGATGGCTGCTGTCTCGTGATTAAACAAATTTTTTATTTCACCACATTATTTAATTATAGTTTGTTTTATCTTTTGCTGTCATGCATCCATTATCTTTTTTTACAAATCACTCAGCAAAAAAAATTAATCGTTTATTTAAGATGATGAGATTCAAAAATGTAGGTATTTATTTAGGAGTCTTTAACCAACTACAAAGCTACAATTTTGGTGTGAATAACTTGCGAAAAACGGTAATTTAAAATGTTAGCGAACAATAATTATTATCGCTTGGTGTTGACATGGTAAAGAAATTAAAGCTGCAGAAAGCTGCTAAATGTCAGAAAACTTTATGGTGGACAACGGCCTGAAACAAGGTGATAGTTTATCTCCAGTATTGTTCAATATCGTTTTAGACTCAGCGATCAAACGGGCTAACATTGACGTAGAAGTTTTTTCAAGCAGTAGACCAAACCTGATACTGGCATTTGCAGATGATTAAGATCTGGTCAGTAAAACAATCATTAAAACCAAAGAGTTGTTTAAAAAAATAGAAAAGTAGGCAGGCACAGCAGGACTACGTATTAATGAAGACAAAACAAAAGTAGTAAAGAGATCGACTTGGGCAAAATGTAACCAATGGCACCTACAATTTTGAACGGGTCTCAGAATTCAAATACCTCGGCGCAGTCATCACAGCAGACAACAACATGAATAAAGAAATAAAGGCCCGCATACAGAGCGGTAATAAATGCTATTGTGCACTAAGAGAACTGTTCCAATCGAGAACAATGTCACGATCCTCAAAACTAAAATTGTACCATACTACTATAAGACCGGTAGTCATGTACGAATGTGAAGCGTGAACCCTAACCAAAGCAAACGAAGACGTCCTGCGAAGGTTCGAGCGAAAAATTCTAAGAAAAATATATGGACCAACCCAGGATCCTAGTTCAGGGTAATGTCGAAAAAGAAAAAACGTGGAGTTAGAACAATTTTACCAGGTAGATATTGCAAAAGAAGCAAAGTCACAAAGATTAAGATGAGGAGGACACGTTCACAGAGCAACGGTTGACAGAATGCTGAAAATATCATGGCAGGAAGCACCGACGAGCAGAAAACCACCGGGAAGACCTAAAATGAGATGGAGAGACAATGTTCTATCGGATGTGCGGGTGATGGATATTGAAAATGAACAGGAAACAATAGAAGTCGATGGAGGTAAATTGTGCTTGCAGCCAGGACCTACATAGAGTTGTAGTGCTACTTGAAGAAGAAGAAGAAGAAACTGCTGAATGGCATGAAGATTAGTTAGCTCAAGATTAATTTTAATTTCTTTTATGTTGAACATTCTAAAGCAATTCCAAACACCATGAATGTTAAAATTTATTTAGTCTTTTAATACAAGTCTTAAATACTTAAAAGAAATGTGAAATTGGTGGGTCCTAAGTTTTTAAAGCTGCACGGTGTAATAATAAATAAGATCAGTGACCTTTGTGATATGTGCATACAGGACACAGCGAAGGAAATTTATATAAGGCAGCTTTTTATAGGTAGGTATCTCCAAAAAAGAACTTCATCTGAAAAATACCAAGAAAAAAAGAACTTGGCAACGACGTGGTAAGAAAAGATGTTCTGCACATGTGCAAGTGGTAGGTGATTGGTTTGCTATGGGGGGTCATTTCAATTCGATATCAGAAGTATCTATTGGCTCTTCTTCTGGTACCATGACCGTTCAACGATCGTTGGTCATCACGTTGGCTTCCATGCTAATAATTATCGTTTTATTGACAGCTGCTCGGAAGAGTTGAAGTGTGAATTTCTTATACCGCTGCCTCACATTCTTCAGCCACTATGTTCTCCTTCACCCTGTACCACGCTTGCCTAGGATATTCTCTTCTATAATAAGATGTAATAACCCATATTTCTCCGGATGCCTTATAATATGACCAAAATATTTCAGTTTGCGTCTATTGATGGTTTTAAATATTTCCAAATACTTAGCCATGCGATTGAGAACTATGTTGTTACTATCTCTGTCCACCCAAGTGATCTTTAGAGTAATCACCGATACACGCACATTTCGAATAATTCCAAGCGTTTCAACATTATTTCTGTGAGAACTGTAAAGACGTAGCTGGACAGAGAAGCGCAAATATTCGAGTTACAAATAAATGAAGATAAGACAAAACATATGCAAGTGGGGAAATAAAAGCAGAACAATAATAGTCACTTTAAAATAAAAAATAACAATTTGAAATTGTACACAGTTTCAACTACTTAAAAACATCAATAGGACAAACTAGGTAAGGCGAGATAAAAGTAAGGGAATCAAATTTTTGGCATAAATATAAAACCATTAAAATTTAAATCAATCAACAAAAAAAACAAAGATATAAATCTCTAAGATTTTAATCAGACCAGTCATTATTTACACACTAGATACACAACTATAACCAAAAAGAAGATCTAAAAATACTAGAAAGGAACTAATTGAGGGTATTCATCATTACACAGCCAATTGCGTTCATTGCTGGACATAGGCCTCCCGTAAACTCGTCCATCTATCGTCTGAGAAACGTGTAATATGTTATAAATCAGCAACTGGAAAACAAAATGCAGAGTTAGAAGGAAATGGAAAACCATATCAAAAGAGGCCAGGACAGATAAAAGACTATAAACATACTGATATAAGAAGAGTAATTCACCTTGTTAATAGAATCAATAGAGCTCCTTTTAAGCTAGCCATAACCCCACGTGATTAAACGCCTATGATGATAATGATGTTAAAATAATGACCCAATTTTGACCTCGGATTAGTATTTCACGCAGCAAATTACTTAGTTAATGACCCCAAGCAACAGAAGCTTGTACACCTGTATAATACAAAGAAGATATACTCTTTTTTTTAACCTATTTTTTTGGACAGTTTCTATAAATACGATCAATTTTCTCACTATTGCACTTCCATAAAAGTTTTGTGTTAGATATTTTGTATGGTTATTTTTCTAGTTACTTTGTTTTTTAAGTAAAACTTTTTTACGCACGCTTGACTTGGGAAGTAAGCTGGTGAATGCGTGACGAGAGCGTTAGTAAAACTGTGATCGGGCGAGGCGAACGGAAGTTGAGAGGGAGATATAAGTTAGTGAAGATAGAGAGAGTTACGTTTCGTAAATAGTGTCCAAGCCTCCGTGGCTCCATTGGCTTGCGCGTTCGGCTGTTAACCGAAATGTTGGTGGTTCGATCCCACACGGTGGCGAATCTTTTCTTTTCACGCTTGACTTGGGGAGTGAGTATCCGATAATGAAAATAATAAATATAAATAAAAAATCTATTCAAAAATAGTAATTTATCAATAAAAACCCATAATAAATTTAAATATTTGTTTATGGATAATTGTATATACATGTATATATTATACATATAGATGGAGCTGAAGAATTTTTACTTCAGTCGTGTGGTCTAAAGCACACCCGTTATTTTTTATAAAATTACACCAAATTTTAACAAAAGTGCATTTACTCACACTGTAGCTATCATTAACCATTTATCGTGAAATTATAATAAATAAAATAATTAACAATTACAAAGTAGTAAAAACGTTTATTATTTACTGTAAATACAAACATCGAATTAAAATAATTGGAATTTGTTCATTCATTAAAGTAGTATCCTCGAAGATGCGTATCTCGAGTCATGCAATGGAAGCATACAACGTGAGTTTATACCAATGAATAGACGAAGAAGAAATAAACGCTAATTATCTCTATTGTTGAGATAATTTCAATCGAACGCAATTTTTCCAAAACGAAATATACGAACGGTTTAAAATGGTCGACACTTTCGAACGTCAATATTGACTGTAAATAGATCTTTTCCATTAAAGAGTAAACGTAGACTAAAATCGAATTCAAGCAGATTAATATACTACCAATCTGCACTCTATAAATCCAAACTGGGAGAAATATTTCTACATTAAACACAATGCACATTCACCATTTCATTAGCTGAACTTCGTTCTGAATTAGGTGTTGCGCTATTTGCCTAAATTCGCCAAGATTAAGGAAAAAATTCTGTTTCACCTAGCAAGAAGTATTTTTCCCAAATTTGGTTTTTACCATCTCTTCACCAGCTGAATTCTGTTTTAAATAAGGTGACAAACAAACGTCAAAAATTTCTTACAGCAATTTTGGACTATTTTTTTCACATTTTAGATGCTGAACTTTCATCATCTCTTTGTCAACTGGATTTTATCCTGAATTATGCGACAAAAGAAGCACACAAAATTTCTCACATCAAGATTAAAACATTTATCTCGAATTTAAAATGCTGAACCATTATAATTTTTTTAATTAACTAGATTCCGTCCTAAATAAGGTAACAAGGAATCAGGCCTGACAAAAAATTCTTTTGCACCAAGCTTGAAGTATTTTTTCCACATTTCAGATGCTAAACTTTTACCATCTCTTTATTAGCTGAATTCTTACCTGAATTGTGCGACAAAGGACGCAGGCCTAATGAAAATATTGTTTAGCGCCAAGCTTGGAGTATTTTTCCCACAATTGAGATGCTGAACTTTCATCATTTCTTTATCAGCAGGATTTCGTCCTAAATTAGTCAACAAAAGACCCTGACCCTACCAAAAAAATTCTCTTACGCCAAGCTTGGAGTATTTTTCTCACATTTTAAATGCTTCACCATCCCTTGGATTTGATCCTGAATTAGGCAACAAAGAAACCTCACAACATTTCTCACATCAAGATTAAAACATTTTTATCGCATTTAAAATGCTAAACCTTTATAATTTTTTTATTAATTTTAAAATCAATGCCGGGGTCCCCCAGGGTTCCATCCTGTCCCCCACTTATTTCTTTTACACATCAACGACCCCTTGAAAACCACCACGAACCCCATTTACAGTTTCGCAGACGATAGCACACTTGTCTCAACTTTCACCTATCGATCACTTTCGGTGAATGAAACAAATAGACTCAGGCAGGAACAGGTTGATTCCATCAATAGAGATCTTAAAGCAATCATCGAGTGGGGAACCAACAATCTTGTTCAGTTCAACGCCCAAAAAACACAAAGTGCCACGTTTTCCAAGAAAGTGAATTCCTCAAATCATCCCATCACAATGTCCGGAAATACTCTTGAACCAAGTCCCTCCATCTCGATTTTGGGAGTCACGGTGTCCAATAATATGTCTTGGCATGACCATGTTGCTAACATCGCAAAGTCGGCAAGCCAGAGGCTAGGTTTTCTGTGGAAAGCCAGAAAGTTTTTTACTCCTGATCAACTGTTGACGACGTACAAGGCTCAAATCCGACCACTACTGGAGTATTGCTCGCACATTTGGGGTTCAGCACCAAGGCATTCTCTTTGTCTTCTAGATTCCATTCAGAAAAGAGCCATTCGCTTGATAAACAGCTCAACTCTCACAGATACCCTTCATTCCCTAGAACATAGAAGAAGAGTTGCAGAGCAGTCATTGCTCTACAGATATTTCCATGGCAGATGCTCCAGAGAAATAAAAACTCTTGTACTACCATTAGCCACATTTGGCCGAAGAACTCGGCACGCTGATCAGTCTCACACATTTACTCTCAAGCTTGACACTACAAGGAACAATCTTCATCAAGAATCAGTGAAAAATTATTGTTATTATTAATCAAGCATTGTTTATAATAATTGAATATAGTTACTAACAAATGATTAAAAAAAAAAAAAAAAAAACTAGATATCGTCCTAAATTGGGCAACAAGAATTCAGACCTGACGAAAAAATTTCTTGCACCAAGCTTGGAGTATTTTTTCCACATTGCGATGCTGAACTTTCACCATCTCTTTGCCTCTTTGTATACTTTCTTGTATACACAAGGTCAATGGCCCTGTGAATGGACCACTTCTGTGATTATACCTCTTCACAAATAAGGCAACAAACATAATTGCGATAATTATCGATTCATCGCTCTAATCTCCCATGCCAGTAAAATCATGCTCCATATTATCCATTCAAGATTGCAACGTTTTACAACATTTCAAATTAGCCCAGAGCAGGCAGGTTTTGTGAAGGGTAGTGGTACAAGAGAGCAGATTCTTAATGTACGCATTTTGATCTAAAAAGCTAGAGAACACTATAGCCCCCTTTACCTCTGCTTTGTAGACTTTACAAAAGCATTCGATAATGTGGTATGGACAAGAATGTGAGATATTCTTTTGGACATGGGTGTGCCATCTCATCTCGTAATGCTTATTCAGAATTTATATGCAAACAGTAAGGCAGTCATAAAGATGGACAACTCTCTCTCTCTCTCTCTGGGGAAGCCTTGGTTAAAAAAAAGGAGTTAGACAGGGCTGTTGCTATTTAATCTATATTCGGAATACTTAATGAGAATAGTGCTAGAAAACTGAGGCGGCGGTTTTGTTGCGGGCGGTCAAAAAATTTTAAATTTTAGATATGCTTTGGCTGCCAGAAATGAAAAAGAACTGATGATGTTCCTCGAAAGACTTAAATCTGTGAGCTTAAGATATGGGTTGCAAATAAACTACAAAAAAACGAAGATCATGATTATCAACCGAGAACGAGAAGGTGCTCCACAACCACACAAGGTGGCAAATTGCGATGTCGTCGGAAGGATCGTGTAACTAGGGTCAACAATAACATCCAATGGGGATTGTGAATCTGGAATTCGTAGACGCATTCAACTGGGTAAAACAGCTATGAGCCAACTCACCAGGGTATGGAAAGATCGCAACATCTTGGTCCAAACAAAAAAAGCTCTAGTAAAATCACTGGTATTCTCAGTTTTTGGTACGCTTCGGAAACGTGGGTGATCAAGGCCGCTGATCGACGCAGAATCGATACGTTCGAAATGTGGTGTTGGCGCAGAATGTTACGAATCCCATGGACTGCTCGAAGAACAAACGCATCCATATTAAAACAAGTAGGTAAGAATAGAGCACCGTTTGTCGAGCCAAAATTCAGCGCGGGCTCTAAGGTTCTTCGGCTACATAATTCGACACCATAATGTGGAGCGCCTCATTGTACAGGGAATGCCATTTGGTAAAAGACGACGAGGCCGATCACCAACGAGATGGACAGACACCGTTTGCAATTTAACTGGCCTAAATTTAGAGACAGCAACAAGAGAGGCTAACGATGACAACAAATTTAAAGTCATGTCCTGGACAGACTGGATAATGACAGAAATTCACAACAACCACCACACATCATGTATGATGTAATGGATTAAGAAGATACACAAGATTAAAAATCTATTACCGCATTTTTTTTAACTATTACCCCCGTTCTAAGACGCCGTTACCGGACTTTTATTTTTTAAAATAATAAAAAAATGATTTAATTTATTAGTTTTATTTCAATATTTTTGACTTAAAAACAATTTTGGGAGTTATAAAAAATTGTACTTTTTGAATTTATTGTATTTACTCCAAGATATTAATTAAAAGAGGTAAGAAAAAACGTTTTTAACGCAGGCGCCGCTGATTCCGACAAGAGAAACAAATGAAAATGGTTTTTTTTGATAGTAACAGAACACATCTTTGGTTGTGGTGTACCTCGCGCAATTCTCCGTGCTCCTAATTACAAAATAGCAATTAAAAATCAAAAAAGGTGTCGGAGCGCGGACGAAGATTGCCCGTTCGAGAAAGTAAGATGCATAATAAACAAAAGGCTATCAGTGCTGATCTGAAATTAGCGGTGCACAAAGACAAATGCACGGATAGCTAGATATACACCTCGCCTTTTCTTTTCACATTTACAGAAGAGGTGGTTTCATATAGGCCACAATTTCTGTCGCTCTTATTCAGTATTCACCGTCGTCGCTAGTCGGGCAGATCAAGTTATCGCTGATTCTGATCTGCCAAAGTCGTGAGATTCGCGATAGTCATTTTTTACTGCTGCGGTTGGACAGTGCCTAGTATGATGTACTCGAGACTACTGTGCGGCGAGGGTTTTTTTTTCACCCTGTTTATCTTGGCGGGTGTTCTTGTTACAGGTAAGCACATGAACGGTTATCGTGACGATGTGACAGAGTTTACAAGTTACGGGAAAGATTTTTTTTTTGGTTTGGTTTTGTTCTCGTCTTTTTTCTGATACCGATGCTGTGATTTTATATCGGGCGTTTTAAATATTAAGAATATTTGGTCAACTGAAACTCAATATATTATTTTTTAAAACTAATAAAATTACTCGTCTGTCAACTTCCATCAAAACTTACATTTTCCCATTAAAAGGATTTCTTAATAACTTTTCTGTATTTTCTGTAATTTTTGATGACATAAATATTTTAAAAAATCTCCTGTTAACTCCCATCAACATTTTTATTTTCTTCATAAAGGAGTTTTAAATTTTAAATTTTGTTCGGTATTTTTTTTATTTTTGTTGGGATTTAAACATTTAAAGAAATAAAATAACTGCTTGTTTATAATAAAATCCAATATATTATTTTTTAGAACTAATAAAATTACTCGTCTGTCAGCTTCCATCAAAATTGACATTTTTCCATTAAAAGGATTTCTTAATAACTTTTTCTTCTGTATTTTCTGCAATTTTTGATGATATCTAAATATTCTGAAAAATCTCCTGTTAACTTCCATAAACATTTTTATTTTCCTAATAAAAGAATTTTTTAAATATAAGGTTTTCTTTGGTATATTTTTTAATTTTTGTTGGTTTTAAACATTTAAAAAAATTAAAATAACTGCTTGTTTATAATAAAATGCATTTTATTTTTCAGATTTATTTTCGTAACCTACGCTATAAATTTATGCCGGGTGCTTTAAAAAACAGCTTAAAATTCTATTTCAAGGAATGCTCAAAATGGCGTTTATTTTATACAAAAAATTTAAAGTTACAATCCTTTTCGATTTACCAGTACATAATTAAAATATTTTGTGAGTTATATTAATTAAAATTTGAGCTTTATGATGTGTATTTTAATATCCAACGCAAATTGTTTTATGAGCATTACAATTTGTTAATACGCTAAAATAATGTAAAAGTATTTAATTAAAATGTAAAAACGTGAAAGTTAAATTTAAAATTGGTTTTGGTAATAAACTTTTAAAATTAACTGGTATTAAAATTATCATTGTGCACTTATTTTTATCAGAAACTGATCAAATATTAAATACTTGGTGTTTAAAATAAAAACTATCAATATTCATGATAAAATTATACTGAGAAAAAAGATTAAACTTAAATCAAATAATATTTAACCCACATTATATTTTTACAATATTTAGTTTTTAAAAACTCCATCTATATTTTTAACTTCTCGGTGGGAAGTTATAGTAATGGGTCCGATTTTGCGAATTCCAAATTTTGATATATCTCCACATTTCAAGGTCCCCAGAGTCGAATACAATAGTTTTTAAGTGGACGTCTGTGTGTGTATGTACGTATGTTCGTATGTGTGTTCGGAATTATTTTTCGTCTCGATTATCTCGAAAACAAAAAATGGTTTCGACGTGGGACCAATTGCATGCGACGCATAATTACGCAACTTAGACCTGATAAGATTTTCAGCAAAATCAAGTTGTCAAGCTGTTTTTTATGGAGAACCAAAAAACTGAAAAAAATGGAAAACTACCTGAATTTTGCAATTTATAAAATAATACTATTTTAAGATCTTTTAAATAATATGATTATTGCATGTTAGGAATATTTGTATGAAAAATATGATGACAATATTTTATAAAGAGATAGTTTTAGTAAACAAAAATAGGAATTGGAGAATTTTAAACTTGTGTCAGTATTGAGAGAAAAACCCTTTTTGCGACTATTTTCAGTAAAAAAGAAAGCTATAACAGTGAAAAATTATTGTTAGTATTAATCAAGCATTGTTTATAATAATTGAATATTATTACTAACAAATGATTATTGATCATAATATTTAAAAAAATCAAAAATAGCTCCTGTTTATAAAATGATAAGAAAAAGTTTGAAAGAATACGGTTGACATAAACAGAATATTGTTAATAACAATTATAATTTATTATATACATTTTGAAATCGTTTTTTATAATAATTTTAATATAATAATAATTATAACAACAGAACATATGGTATTTTTTCATTCTTTCCACTGAGAAGTTAGTCGTGTGGACCTCTCGGGTCGCACCCAGACCACTGATACGAGTATTTACAAATTTTATGTTGAAGTGACCAAATTACCTCTTACGAAAATAACCCTGTAAGAAGTTGGTGCCCTATCTGAAGCACATTTATTATTTTTAAATGGCTTCAAAAAAATATGACATTTTTTAAAAAATTTTAAAAAGAGCTAATCTAAGTAACATTTTATTATCAAATCAGTACATTTCAAATTGAATGCTAACAAAATAAAGTTTAAATAAAAAAACAATCACTTGAAAAATAAATGAATGTGTAAAAAAATACAAACAATTAAATAAATAATTTGTTTTGTACGATAGATTGGTATTAAGGTATTAATTTTGGAATATTATTTTTCATTTAATTACGATCAATTATTTTTACCATTATTATTAATAAAGATATTTGATCATTGCACAAAATTTAAATTTTTTGACAAACCCCGTGTAAAACTGAAAAAATTCGGTATCACTGGCTGCAATTCAGTTTAAAAAAACATATTTCCATTTATGTTTATCTAAATTTTCTATACATATGATAATTTTTAAACAAATATGTAATAATATTGTCAATATTGTTCCTACAACCGTTATGAACATTAAATAAATAAAATATGCATTCGAAAAGTTAAATAAATCATTAAAACTTTTAAATTTATAATAGCGTGATATCTAATATATATTAATGCATTTATTAGCCTCGATGCCGCAATATTTTTTTATCAATAATTTTTGCAATCATTAAGTTTTCAATCTTTTTTTAAGACTAATTAGTCTAGAGTTTAGACAAACGTTATTTGACCTTTTTTTTATTTGAAAACTTACTTATTGTTATGTAAATTAATTACATTTTGTTTTTTCTGCATATGATAATTTTTAAAACTTACATACATATAGTCACGCTTTTTTCCCGCTGGGGTAGGCAGAGACCACTTCCTTCCACTTGCTACGGTTCTTATACATATCTTTCGTTTCTTCTACATTCATTAACGCTTTCATACATGCTCGTCGATTGTTGGTACTCTTGATCCGGCCTTTCTTCAAATCCATGTCGATCTGATTAGGATATGTTCGACTAGGTCTACTTGCCCATTCACACTTGCCTTATAAATCGGTTTCTATCATCCATCTTCTCTACGCGTCCAAACTATCTAAACAGACCTTTATCTATTTTTGTTACTACATTTTCTTTCACACCACAGCTTTTCCGTATTTCACTATTCTTCACTGTATTCATCGGAGTCACTACGGCTATACTTCTCAGACTACTCACCTCCGCAGCATTGATCTTACTTTGATGCTTCTTCTGCCAAACCAATCATTCACTACCATACATAAGTGTAGGAACCAGCACTCCTCTATGCACAGCCAGACATGCCTTTTTTTACACTTTCTGGCTGTTCATAAAGCTATACAGTGCCCCATTCATTTGTTTCCCTACTTACACCCTTCACTCAATGTCACAGTCATACTTTCCGTCTCTCGTAAGCTTTGAAACCATGTATAAGAACTCATTCACTTGTTTCACTCGTTCTCCTTCAATCAGTCCTTGCATTTTGTCATGCGTTCTTCCATTACTTTCGTCTTGCTTGCATATTCTTTCATCCCTTGTATTTATAGGGCTATTCTGACCTGATCATCACGTAATGAAGGCATTTGACGATCAAATTATTTTTTCTTAATCCATACACACTCTCTTTTAAATTTTTCGAACAATCGTCTATGTATAAGTTAAACAGCCATGGCGAGCCACACATCCCTATCTAACACCTTTTTCGATGTGTAAATAGTCCGTGTAAGCTACGTTTATCCTGACACAAGCAGTGAAATCCACGTACAGTTATTTCAGCGCTTTTATCAAAATACCACTCACCCCGTACAATGTCGACCACAATTCATTCCTCACCAATTTGTCATAGGCCTTTTTCAAATCCATAATAATATTGTTAATATTGTTCTTACAACCGTTACGAATATTAAACAAAATATCAGTGGTCTGTGTGCGACCCAGTGGAAAGAATGAAAAAATACCATATTAACAATATTCTGTTTATGTCAACCGTATTCTTTCAAACTTTTTCTTATCATTTCATAAGCGGGACCTATTTTCAATAATAACAATTGAAATTTTTTTTTTAATTATTAGGATTAATAATTATTTGTTAGTAACAATATTCAATTGTTACAAACAACGCTTGATTATTACTAACAATAATTTTTCACTCGTTTTAGCGTCTTCAATACTATTCTCTCAATACTGACACGAGTTTAAAATTCTCCAATTCCTATTATTTTTTTCTAAAACTATTTTTTTTTATAAAATATTGTCATCATATTTTTCTTATAAATATTTCTAATATCTTAACATTCTGTATTAAAAAAAGTATAATTTATAAATTGCAAAATTCAGGTAGTTTACCATTTTTACTCAGTTTTTTGATTATCCATATAAAAAACTCGACCGATATTGCTGAAAATCTAATCAGTTTTGAGTTGCGTAATTATGCGTCGAATGCAATTGGTCCCACGTCGAAACCATTTTTTGTTTTCGAGATAATCGAGATGAAAAATAATTCCGAGCACACATACGTACATACACACACAGACGTCCACTTAAAAACTATTGTATTCGACTCTGGGGACCTTGAAATGTGGAGATATATCAAAATTCGGAATTCGCAAAATCGGACCCATTACTATAACTGCCCATTGGGAAGTTAATGAAATATAAATAAAAAATGTTAAATAATTTATAAAAACTTTCAAATGTATGCTATCTAGCATTACACCTTAATACCGCGATTAATTTTTTTATCAATGATTCTTGAAATAATTAAGTATTCATCCTTTCTTTAAGACCATTAAGTGTAGAGTTTGGACCATACTTATTTAACCTTTTTAGTGTCCAAATTGTATTTATTTAATCGTTATCAAAGTTTTATATTACTTATATGACAAATAATATTTACATTTGTCACAAATACTGACAGATCGCGATCCCTATGTGAAAAAATGATGGTCTTGATTAAATTATTCCGCGCAGCTGTAAATAAGACTATGATTGTTAATATGCTGTGCAATGTGAGAGAACCTTAAAAAAAAATTATTTATTTTTTAAATTTGATAGACACCCGTGAAGTCGTCGAGTATCTAACCTCTAGATTTTGTTTACCATTATTATTTTTGTGGTTTTCAACTAATCAGTATTCTTATTATTCCATGGCGTAACTTAGGGCCTCAACAAAGTTTCTCCAACGGACTCTATTTCTGGCAAGCATTTTGACTTCTTGCCATGATTTATTCATTTTTCGTATTTCACTTAATATCGTTCTTCTCCAGGTTGTCTTTGGGCCCTAGCGTGGCTGCCTTGGGGATTCCACTCCAGTGCCATTCGGGCTATATTATTTTCAGGTTTTCTAAGGGTGTGACCCAGCCATCCCCATTTGCGCTTCCGTATCTCTGTATAGGTCCGAGTCTGGTTTGTTCTTCTCCAGAGCTCTTCATTTGAAAACCGGGCCGTCCAGAAAATACGTAATATCCTGCGTAGACATTTGTTCACAAAAACTTGCAGAGCCCTGGATGAGATTTTAGTGGTTTTCCATGTTAAGAAGAACAGATTTTACGTTTGTATTGAAGATATGTAGTTTTACACTTCCAAGATAAACAAAGTGTTCGACTAGTTCGATTGGTTGGTTCTCAATATGTAATGGATTAACGTTGTCAGTGTTAATTCTTAACTGTTTAGTTTTATTGATATTATTCTTAAGACCAACTTTCATGGCTTCTTCACTGAGTCTGACGAGCTTCTGCATCATATCTTCAAAGGAGTGAGCCAGAAAACAGATATCGTCAGCGTAGTCTAGATCTTCCAGCCGGCCATTGAAACCCCATCTTATTCCTCTGTCCTGGTCATTAGCTTTGCGGAGAACGGAATCCAGAGGACATAACCCTGCTTCACTGCGCTTGAGATTGTGGTTTTTATTAGGTATATATTGATGCATATTTTTGTATAATTTTTGCCGTACCACATTGGTCGATTTTTTAGGGTTTCTTAATCAACAACAAATTTATGACCTGAACGTGCTGATTCCCAGGTAAAATCAGTCTGTTTTGGCTACCAAATTTTTTTATGGCTTTTAATATGGTTCATTTTTAAACCGTTCGCTGAAATTATTCAAATTAACCGTTTTGTTTATAATGTAACGCTAGAAAACACTAACAAAAAGTGTCCTAATAAATTACAATTATTATCCAAATATCGACAGAACATAAATTGTTTATAAATTAATATTTTCACGGTTGTTGGTATTTGTTAGAGGACTATATATAAAACGAAATAGCAATTAATTTTTATTGGACAGCCACAAGTAAATCTTTTCTAGACAATACATGGAGAAAATAATAAAAGTGTGCCAGAAATAAAGGAAGATATTTCGTTTGACACGGAGACTAATAGACCTCCTATAAAAGGAATTTAGAAGGAAGCTCAAGTTTTATTTGATTATTGTAGTGAATCTATGGCACGTACATTTTATTGCCAACCTAGATCTTGCATGAAAGTCTTCTAAATAAAAACCTTTACTGTTGGAAAGTACTTAATTTCTTATTTTGTTGTCGACATAACTGTGTATTAAAAGCAATAAGTTAAATTAGGTTAGGTATGTATGAAATTATTTGATTTTTCTGAGAAATAATTAGGATAGTTTTCTTTTTAGTATAGACAGGAGCAGCTGGTATATTATTACTTCAGTGAGCATGAAATTCTTCAAGTTGTTTTGTTTCCTTTTTTAAGATAAAATTTAATTTATAATATTCTCACACTTGAAATATACCTATTTATTAATAAAATATTTTAACGAAATAAAAAGGTTAATTGCTCGTATTTTTCAGTGTAGACATCGCTACCCACTCTAGTATTTTCTTTTCGTTCCACTTTTTGTTAACTGGAGCACATTAATCCATTGTAAGACGAGCTCCTTGCCACAAACGACACGAGAGTTGAAAGTAACACAAACCATCCATTATACGGGTTCTTAAACGTCAGCACGTATCTTGTGGTATACCTAGACAGACGTTCATATACTCAATTTTTATATCCTCCAGCAATATTTTTGTCCATAAGCGTCTCAGCAAAGGTACCAACTTGTTCACTACTCAATATTATATTATCAGATTTTTACCCAATTTAAATTTGACTTAAATTAGTCTGCATTATTTCATTGGTTAATCCTATTTTCTAATATGTTTTGCACACTTAAATGATGTGGCTACTCTGCACAATACTCTAATCACTTACACCCGGGTTTCTAAAAGGGTACGCGAATCACTAGAGTGCCAGTTATTCGTAAAGGGGTTCGTGACAAGGTTTACCTTATGACAAAATATTTATCAAAACAAAAGAGTTATTTGCACTTATTTTGGGCTGCTAGCGCAGTGATCAAGAAATCTTATAGTTGTAAACATAAATCAGTGAACAAAAACAGGATCGTTAAGCAGAAAATTCCAGACGAAAGTCCTGCGGTAACGAGTGAATCAGAAAAAACATTATTCTATTGGCAAAAAAAGTAATATGATGAAGACTATGCGTAAATTGGAATAACTTTCAAATAAAACCTTAATAACCAGAACCACAGCGTATATAATGCTCAGAAGTTCTCGAAAAATGGCACGATAAAGAAATTATAACCAGCATAACATTTGGAGACAAAACATCCGCAGTAGATAAACCTGCCTTCAGATTTATTTGTTTAAAAAAAAGAGAATTTGATTTTAAAAAAAAGAAACTGTGGCTACTAACTCTAAATATTTACGTGCGTCTTTCCTTGTGGATATAAAATCGCAAGGATCCGAAAGTCTTACAATATTACTGAAAAATTAATTTAACTACCTGCTAAAGATATGACCAATTGCGCAAAGCTACTTTTCAGATATCGGTAATGCTGGAGGCTGGATTCGAAATCTAATTATGTTCACAAACGAAGGTTAAAATGCTAGTTATGGTATTACACAATAGGAATCATTCTATAAAAAAATTAAACTCTTTAAGCTATTTTAAAAATATGTCTAATTTGTTTTTGGGCAGCAAGACAAAAAGAGTATCTCATACTCTCAAGCAACACAGTGATTGTCCATTTTCCCTTCGTGACAACTTTTCTATGTGAGAGTGGGTTTTCACTCCTAAAATGGACTTAATTTGTCACATGGAACAAGCCTAACAATCACATAAATTAAGAACATATGATTGCTTTCTGCGAATGTGTTATCTTTTATTTAAATTAGAAACCATACCTTCTTTCTTAGCTATATTTTTTTAATAGCGTCTAGAACCCTAGTAAATTCAATGGAGTAAGAGAGGACATAAGTTTGAGAAACCTTAACTTTAACCATTACCTACTCAGGCTCAGAAGGTTTGATCTTCTTTAACCGTCGCACTAGACGTTGATTTTTTAAAAGATGATGCACATTAACGTTTCGGTGAATGTATAGTCTCTTTTCATGCTAATTTAGAACCTTCTAGATTTCTTTTATGACTGTTTTCACCTCTCGACGATCTTCATTTTGAACGATAACTGGAAAACTACTATTTTTGGGCTCTTTACGGGCTTACGTAGCTTATAGTACAAGCTAAAAGTTGTCAGCTACTGTAGTGCTTTGTCACCAAATATAGGAACCATCGCGACAAGATAATGTTGTTGAAATATTGGCAACATAAATGCATACTAATGAGATGTATATTTATTGTCAGCGTGTTATTGATCTATCTGCACAACCTAATAAGCAGCCCTCGAATTGTGTTTAAATTTCACAACCATACATTCATACGTATAGTCATGCCTTTTTCCCGTAGGTGTAAGCAGAGACTACTTCCTTTCACTTGCTACGGATCCAACACACATATTTCGCTTCTTCTCCTTTTATCAGTGCTCTCATATATCCTCGTCGGTTGTTGGTAGGTACTCTTGACCTGGCTTTTCTTTAAAACAATGTCTGATCGAAATACTTTCACCGAGGTCGTCCTCTGTCGACTTACCCATTCACACTCTGTTTCGTCAATCTTCTTTCTCCAAGCATTTCTTTATCTATCTTTGTAACCACATCTTTCACTCCGCAGCGTTCCCTTATCTCACTATTCTTTACTTTATCCATCAGGGTCACTCCGTCTAACCACAGTTTAGCAAAGTAAAAATTAATAAACCGATGTCATTGAACTTGCTAGTTATTTTTAATAAAGAAATGTAAATGTCATTTTTTTACATCACATTCATATTTGGGAAATAGAAACAATAGAAACGTTATTGGTACATTTATGTGATTAAATATTTTAAACAGTTTTTTTAATCTTAATGATATTAATTTGACGTACATTGACATTAAATTTTACAGAACAGTTAGTTAATTAAATGCCACCAACGTATAATAGTAATAGTATATAGAAGGTATTAAAAAAACTATAATCTTCATTAAATAATTAAATTCAATGGTGTAGCACAAGTGCGAATAAGCTCATCAAAGAGCTTCCTACAATTTTTTATTCTTCTAGTCACTTTTATGTAGTAACTGAAAGTTTAGCAAACAAGGTTATGATTTTAGTTATTTTTACTCGGTGAATAAAAAAAGTATTTGATAAACCGTATTATCTACACATTTATTTACATTTTATCTTCTGCGCAATTTTAATTCTAGGCCCATACTTTTATGCGATATCTATCAATTCTCTTGATCTACCAGTCCCATCACTGATGTGGAGCGAGAAATCTCGGTAGACTGTTATCTTTTATCTTGTTACATATATTTATTTACACCCTTACATCATACGGTGTTAGGAGTAAATACCATAAAGCAGCCAAAAAGTCTATCTTAACTTTGCTCCCTTTTTTCACAACGTAGGCTTTTCAGCTTACACTTATACAAAAAACAAATTCAGGTCCAGATTGGACAAGCGCATACAACTGTGGAGCATAATACCAAACTATAAATCAATTAATAAAACAGTGAAACAATTTCATTCTTTACGTCAACAGTTAAAGCGAAGAATGAAAGTATTTTACTTTTAAAATATTAGTAATACAAGTTTTTGTTGTTATTTAAATTGCAGTGTCTTTTATTTGTAATCATTTGATGTAGGGTTCCATAAAGTAAAGAAGATTTGGTAAGTGATTACCTTAAACCGTAGTATTTGATTGTTTTTCTGAAGTTTTACCGTTCAAACAAATACAGTGCAACAGAAGTAGCTTGGTGGGCGACTAGCCTCTAAAATAACAAATATTCGGCTGAATATACTTCACATTTGTAAAATTCTTCCTCAGATTATACTTGAGACTCACGATTACTGAAAATTTCGTCGTCGCCGATCGGATCGTTATTCGAATGTTTTCGTTGTGCGCAGATTTTGTGATCTCTCGCCCGCCAAGCTACTTCTGTTGCACTGTACCTTAAACTTAGTATTCGCTTTTTTAACGTTGTCATCTTCGTGGAGTTTTTAATAACTTCTTTCACAGTCCCCAAATGTCGACTAAATTAAATCTGATTGTAACAGCACATATCTACATAAAGCAATTCGTTAAAAAAATCAGATGCTTATTATTTCTCTGCTATGAATATGAAGGAAGATTGACGAAACAAATTTATAAGGCGAGTGTGAATGGGCAAATCGGTAGAGGTCGACCTCGGAATACATATCTCGATCAGATCAACATTGTTTTGAACAAAGGCCAGGTCAAGAGTACCAACAACCGAAGAGCATGTATGAGAGCACTGATGAAAGTAGAGGAAGCAAAAGATGTGTGTACGAACCGTAGCAAGTGGAAGGAAGTGGTCTCTGCCTACCCCTATGGGAAAAAGGCGTGACTTTATGTATGTATATATGAATATTTTAGTTAATTTATTGATACATTCTCTTTATAGATTTGAATTAATTTTTTTGCCAGTCTTCATTTTTATACGTACTGCAGTACCAAACCGACAAATCTAGTTAAAGAAACAATTATGAGAATAATTAACCGTGTATATCTACTTTGAGATGGTCGAGAATTTCTATGAATCCTTTCAAGAATATTTTTGTTCCGGTCATGATTTCGTACGATTTTTTTTACATTTTTCGAAGATTAAGTTCGACACGGGCTTCTACTGTATTTTCTTTTTTAAATTTTTACTACCGACAGCAACGTGTCGAATAGCAAAGGAGATTAAAGAGTCCGAAAACTAATAACTCATGATTACCCGGCGGCTTTGGAAATAAAAAAAATTCAGCAGGTATATTTGTAAAAATGTACACCAAATTTTTGTACTTTCTTCACCAGATGTCAGCTACGAATGTCACAAATTAACAATTGTTTGGTCGTGTACAAAAAGTTTTAAATGTTAAAAAATATATATTATACTGGTTCAAAGTTTACGAGAGATGGTAACTATGACAGTGACATTGAACGAAATGTGTTGGCAGGAAAACAAATAAATGGGGCACTGCATAGCTTTGTGAACACCCAGAAAGTGTCAAAAAGGCACGTCTGGCTGTACATAGGAGAATGTTGGCTCCTACACTTATGTATAGTAGTGAATGTTGAGTTTGGCACAAGAAGCATGAAAATAGGATTAATGCTGCGGAGATGAGTAGTCTGAGAAGTATAGCCGGAGTGACTCTGTTGGATAAAGTAAAAAATAGTGAGTTAAGAGAACGCTGTGGTGTAAAAGAAGATGGTTTGGACACGTAGAAGGGATGGATGAAGGAAGATTTACGAAACAAATTAATAAGGCGAGTGTGAATGGACGGAAGTCGGTAGAGGTCGACCTCGGCGAACATCGATCTCGATCAGATCAACATTGTTTTGAAGAAAGGCCAGGTCAAGAGTACAAACAACCGACGAGCATGTATGAGAGCACTGATGAAAGAGTAAGCAAAAGATGTGTGTAAAGGTAAGTACAGATCGGGCAACATGTTGCCGGGTGTTGTCAACATATTTGTAGATTGATGTTGCTAACACTGTTGCACGTCCACACCAAAGTCAGTATTGAATTAAAAATGGAAGAGGCTATTGCTGTTGGTGCTGGTGCTGCTTTTATAATAATTGCTGGTAATGTTCAAAAAAGGAAAAGACGGTGGTGGCAGAGAGAATTTCTAAAACACAGGATAAGCTATGGGGATAACCTATTGTCTGAACTGCGTTTATCATTTTAATTAGTTCCATTACCAGCTTTTTTCCCCATATCATCTTCGCTATAAAACTAAAAATGTGCATTATAAAAATAATAAACTATACATAAATACTATAACATAATAGCGCACCTACTTGTACCACTTGTTGAAAATTTTGTGTTGCCAACAGCACTAGCACGTACACACTGAGCGATGTTTTCCATTTGAATGGGGAACACGGATACATGCAACAACCAACAAATTTCTTTGTTGTCACGCCGCCCAATGTTGCCGTGTATCTAGCAACTTGTATCTTGTTGACGGGATACATATCTATATCTATCTATATCTTGAACTCTTAAATAACTTTGGTATTTTTCAATATTTTGGATTGGATTAAGTTCCTTATTCCGAATGATCGGATACGTCAGAGAACAGGGGTTACCGATGCAATCCAGCGAATAACATATTTAAAGTGGAACTGGGCTGGACATGTCGCAAGAATGACCAACGAAAGATGGACCAAAAAGATCATAGAGTGGAGACCTAGGCAAGATGCGTTCAGGAACAGAGGTCGTCCGCCGACCCGGTGGACGGATGACATAAAAAGAGTAGCACCAAATTGGATCCAGGATGCCCAGGATCAAAATAAATGGAGATCGTTAACGGAGGCCTATGTTCAGCAGTGGACGAGACTGATGAACGAGAGTGATGAAGTTCCTTATTGCACGTTATAGAAACCGGGACTAGCCAGCAAAAACTATACGTAACTAAAACAAGATTGCGTTAGTCGCTATCTCGCTATCTCTACACCTATTGCCTGCAGATAGAGGAAGAGAGAATCCGACTGAACTAATTATAAAACGTCATTTGAATTTAATAAAAAAGAAGAGTACGCGGAACCAAGAAACACATCTAATATTTATTGACCTAGAAAAAGTATATGACACGGTTTTCTCAAAAAACTTTACGAGGTGCTAGAAAAGAGTAACATACATGGAAAATATGATTCCGCCATAAAATCGTTGTACAAGGGGTTAGAGACGAGAATAAAGGTTGGCATGATGCTATTCCAAAGTTTTAAAACTTAGTTGATTCTTATTAGCAGAAGTAAAAAATTTAAATGCGAGCATAAATATATTTAGCATATTTTATTAGATTGTTAACGTTCTTTTTAATATTATTTATGGCACACCTCTTCATCTTGTTTCATGTTTGTTTGGATCTTCCCCATTTATTATTACTCTATATTTTTACCTCACTCAGTTTTTAGTTATTTGCTTTAATATTGTTTAACAAATATGATTTAACAATTTAGTATTTTTGCTCCAGTGTTAGTTTTTTTGCTTCAAATTTCTTGATAAGCAAACACGACACTTAGATAATTGAACCTTCATTTCTTTTGTCACTATAAAATTAATTTTATTTGCTTGTAAAAGATAATAATCTGTTTATAATTTACAACATAAATAAAAATGGTGGTAACGGGAACAATTAGATTGTCGACTTCGTTAACAACTGTATTTACAGGTGGTTTGCTGTTCATTAAAATTTTTTAACTCGACTGTTATATCGGTAAAAACAATTAGTATCTCCATGATAAACAATTAAGTTTTGAACTCCGAACAATATTTTTTTACCAGCCAATATTCTATGGACACACATTAAAGTTAATAATTACATACGTAATACAATGAATGAAATATTTTTTCAACATTTGTTACGGTATATTCATCAATAATCACTTATTAAAAATATAATACAATTACTGTTACCCATTTAAAAAAAATTTTTAATGACACACTGTACTTAACAACTCACTCTTTTCACAGTGTAATAAGTAAATAGTCTATAAATCACTAAGGTGAGTTAGGTGACGGTTTTCTAAGGATTATTGTTGCGGAAGGTCTCTAATACTCCAGTAGAGGTCGGATTTGAGCCTTGTACGTCGTCAACAGTTGATCAGGAGTAAAAAACTTTCTAGCTTTCCACAGAAAGCCTAGCCTCCTGCTTGCTGACTTGCGATGTTAGCAACATGGTCATGCCAAGACATATTATTGGACACCGTGACTCCCAATATCGAGATGGAGGGACTTGATTCAAGGGTATTTCCGGATATTGTGATGGAATGATTTAAGTAATTCACTTTCTTGGAAAACGTGACGCTTTGTGTTTTCTGGGCGTTGAACTAAACAAGATTGTTGGTTCCCCATTCGACGATTGCTTCAAGGTCTCTATTGATGGAATCAACCTGTTCTTGCCTGAGTTTGTTTGTATCATTCACCGAAAGTGATCGATAGGATGTGAAAGTTGAGACAAGTATACTATCGTCTGCGAAACTGTAAATGGGGTTCGTGGTGATTTTTAAAAGGTCGTTGATGTGTAAAAGAAATAAGGAGGGAGACAGGATGGAACCCTGGGGACCCCGGCGTTGGTTTTAAACGCATCAGAAGAAATACCGTCAACATGTAAGGAGCGATCTTGCATGAAGCTCAAGAGCCATTAGCGCAGTTTGGTTGGGAGACCGTAGGCAGATAATTTACTTAACAATGCCTGGTGCCAAACGCGGTCAAAGGCTTTAGATATATCAAAGGCTATTGCACAGGATTCTTCTGACCATAGTCTCTTCAATCTTACGGCAAATGGTTAGTTAAATCAATTGTTTATTAATTCGTTGTGTTGGTTAGCGGACCGATATTTTAACAAGCCTTTATCATGTCCTTGATTTGTGGAATAATGATCAAGTGTCTGGTTAAAGTCTAAATTAAGAGGTGAGATTCTCATTTTAAAAAATATTTTGGTGTTTCTATTTAATAAATAATGAAGTCTAAATTAAAAGTAAAAAAATATGTAATAGCAGTCATGAATTATTTGCATTGCCATAATCACCCTGATAGACCCGTGATCTCTGCAAAGGGAACGGATGACTGTTTCCAATGATGCAGGTTGTAATGTTTCCGCAATTCTTCATTTTGAGCGTCTCTTTTTCAGGTTTTTCTAGCCACTTTGACGATTGGATTCTCTTAACTCATTGGTGGCCGGCCTGTAGATCTTTTATAATCTCTAGGACACCAGTTGGTTACATTTTTGATATTTATTTATTTATTTGATATTCATATAATATTTTGATGGCATCATTGATTTCACTTCTTTCTCTGAAAACTTTACTTTTAATATGATCTTGCTTTTCTAAATATATCTTTTCTCTGGAGAAAAATTATTGCATACACTGTAAATAAAATGACTGAAAAAGTATTGAAAAGTACGCCAGTGCATTTGCCACAAGGAAGAACAACTTTATTATACTATTATGTTACAATGCCCTTCCGTAACAAATTGAACATTTGAAGTAATAAAATATGGGATACCCACATGACACAAAGAACCGGCAACTATAATAAACCGATCATTCGTTTCTATTACTTATCAAGACGTTAGATATAAATGAATAGGTACTTGTAATTTTTTGTAGTCCTCTATATTTGTTCTAGAGATATCATAAATTACTCGTTCCATATAGGTATCTCCTTCAAATAGATCTAGTCTGATTACGATGTCAACTTTGGACTTGACTGCAGTATTTTATGGCATTTCCATATTTGTAAAGTGGAAATTCATAAAGGAAAATATATTTTTACTAGCTTTTGTCCGCGACTTCGTCAGCTTAAAGTCGAAAATGGTTCTAATAGGATTTTTAATTCGTTTTTTTACGTTTATTAATTTTATTACATAACATATAAATTATTATGGTAAAATGTTTAAATACTTATAAAATATAACAATCTTTATTATAGTGTAGGGATTTAAAGGTTAAATAAACATGAAAATAAAATAAAATGTTGTTATATTTTATATTACACGAAGCTCGGCCTTTGATCTTGTGAATGTGACACGGGGGTATTATCATTTTACAACAAAATCGAAATACTAAACCTACCGCAGTATTTCTTTGAAAACAATATTTTTTGTTTTTCCTTCGAGTGCTAGAATCACCAGGCTACTATGTACGCTTACTTAACGCAGAGACCACTTCTTTCCACTTGCTACGATTCTTACAAACATCTTTTGCTTTCTCTACTTTCATCAGTGCTCTCATACATGCTCGTCGGTTGTTGGTACTCTTGACCTAGCTTTTCTTCAAAACAATGTTGATCTGATCGAGATATGTTCGCCGAGGTCGACCTCCACCGACTTCTCCATTCACGCTTTATAAATTTGTATCGTCAATCTTCCTTCAAAAATCTTTTCTACGTGACGAAACCATCTAAGCATTCCTTTATCTATCTTTGCAACCACATCTTCTTTTCTCCTATCTTTACCAACCGAGTCACTCTGGCTATACTTCTCAGACTACTCATCTCCGCAGCATTAATCCTATTTTCATGCTTCTTCTGCCAAACCCAACATTTACTACCATATATAAGTGTAGGAACCAACACACATCTATGCACAGCCAGACGTGCCTTCTTGACACTTTCTGGCTGCTCATAAAGGTATACATTGCCCCATTAACTTGTTTCCCTTCGCTTAATGTCACTGTCATACTTGCCATCTCTCCTTAACTTTGAACCTGAGTACACAAATTTATTTACTTGTTCCACTCCTTCTCCCTCAATCGAAACTCCAGTTTGTCATGCTTTCTTCTTTTTCAAAAACCATTACTTTCGTTTTGCTTACATTTATTTTCAGTGCATTCTGCATAACCCTAAACCATCGCCTGCAACTCCTTTAGTTTTGTAACCGAGGAGAATAATAAAATTGATTTTAAATAATTACATTCGTGGTTTTAAAAATGGACCAATCTCAATCTTTTTGCTGAAATTATTAGCTTCTCCCGTCCATTTTTATATCACTTTTTGAGGTGGTTACAAAAAACGCTCCTAAAAATGATTTAAAATCGTTTTGTGTTCTGTTTTAAATGCAGGAAATTTCAAACTCATAATTAGACATAATTTATCTACCTGTAAGTAAAATTAAATTTTCAAATCCAGGGTCGTAATGATAAACAGCATATGACGAAGCTTTACTGACAGTGAGATATACACAGTGGGTAAGTGAGTAGTCAAAAATACTAATTTATTATCGACAATTTTATTATCAACACACAAATACTAGAACAGTTCAATGAACTCACAAAAAATTCTCAAATTGTTTTCATGCTGTTCTACGTAAAATTGCATAATTTAAACACTGATTTACAAAATTTATCGCAAATCTTTCGGGACTGTGTAGGTTTTCAAATTCTGATTGGATTTAGGTATGTCATCAAATGCTCAACATCTTGACGAAATAAACCTGATATTTAAGTATACTTTAGGTTGCAATATTTATAGATGTGATATCTGGGATCGTTAATTCCCCCAACGATACCCCTTTTCCCAATTCATTATTTAAATTTTTATTTAGAAAATATCTCAAAATAACTCTATATTGCGGGGGTGTTATATCTTGATGCCATATTAACAAGTCGGTGGAGGTCGACCTCGGTGAACATATCTCGATCAGATCAACATTTTTTTGAAGCAAGGCCAGGTCAATAGTACCAACAACCGACGAGCATGTATGAGAGCACTGATGAAAGTAGAGGAAGCAAAAGATGTGTGCAAGAACCGTAGCGGAAGTGGAAGGAAGTGGTCTTTGCCTACCCCTACGGGAAAAAGACGTGACTAATGTATGTATGTAAAGATTAGACTAAATTGTTTTTTTTCTGTACTGAGTTGTAACGGCAAAGTGTTACTAAATGATTTTCCTGGCAGCGCAGGGAGAACGTTGTGAAGTTATTTGGACTACTTTGCAGTTTCTGTTTTTTTATGTTTCAGACAAGTTTGAAAAAGATTATTTTGACTTGGGCGCCAGAATTTTTGTTTGATAAGGATAAACTTCAAATTTCTTTAGTTAAATCACCAGAAATATATATAGCCCTTTTCATTTACACAGCAATAAAACAAGATAATTAAATGACGCTTATGGTAGATTTCATAGAAATGAGTACATTTGCATATACACGAATAAATGTAACGTTTATATCGTTACAGAATGTTTAAAATCATCTAAATGAAGATTAAATATTTTAATAATAATTCTTCTGCTCCAAGTATAAACTCCTGCCCTTTTGGATGTAACATAAAGTCGATTGCAATGTCTTCTGTTTTGACATCTTTGCAAACACAGAAATATTGTAAACACAAATGTATTTAAACAATTATACAGAGATATAGAAGAATGGAACTAATACTGTTCTTTCTGAAAAAGAACAAAACTAAGAGGCAGTAAATGTAAAATTAAGTGCTTAATTTATAAGTACTATGCTTCATTCGACTGTTAATTTATAAAATGGTACGTTTCGACCACACAAAGGGTTGAAAAACCTCGTTATAAGGTAAAGATCGATAATTACTATGGTAAAAATAAAGGCAACAGGGCAGCACTTGCCCGTTTTGTCAAAATACTTTGCGTTAATTTATTCTACAATATTAAGTGGAGCGAACATGTGATAAACGATGCAGATTTACGAAGAATGAAAAAATAGAAATGGATTAGGAGACACAGATGTAAAAAAAAGGACGTGAAAAAAGATTGAAGTAGAAATTGGGCAACAAAATGCAAAAAATGAGATAAAATAAAAATTAATAAAAATTTTTTTTAAAATGTTATTATTTGTTTGGACAAAATGTTTAAATAAAAGTTTAATTTTTTTTTAAATCCGCCTCTGGTTAAAATCCCTTTAACGATGCTCCAAAACTAAGACAAAAAAATACACTAACGATGGCTTTCAGACGAGATATTTTGGCAAGATTAATTATACCATGATTTTTACATTTTCCTTTCCACAGTCATTATGTAGAGTGCTGGCTTTGTTTGTATTTTCAAATTACAATAAAAAAAATTGGATGACCCCGGGAGGGTTTTAAATAAATTACGTTTTACCAAATTATTTTTTTTAAATTAATTGAGTCATTTATCTTCCTTTCATTATCACTTTTGCCTAAAGTACCCACTCGCATTTTTTTTAATGATTAATTTCTTTCTATTCTTTTCTTGAATTTTTTATTACTCTACCTCACGTATTGTTTTTAATTTTTGCTTACACATGCATTAAAATTGTATATAATCTATTAACCTTAGGTTTTAAAAAAAGCAAAAGAGGAGTGGGAATATGTAAAGAGCAAAAATTCAAAAATAATAGTCTCCATCTTTTATGTTTTGAGAAAAATAAAGCTTTTTACTAACTAATAAGCAAAATACATGCAATGACTTTTTTTCAAAAATTTGTGCACGGAGATTTTAAAAGTAAAATACCCTTTCCAAAATAAAAACAAAATAAAGTATATTAAGAGTACTTATTGTTATAAACAATTGAATAAATACCTTTTTGAATTCAACATATGGATAAAAACCGTTTTGAATTAAGCGTAATAGGATTTTATTTTATTTGAAATTAACCTTTTAAAGTGAAATTAAATATAATACAAATTATTATAAAATAAAAGGTATTCTGTCAAAATTTTGCAACTAAAATATAAAAGATAAATAATTTAGTGGACAATTAGTCCAACCTCCTTCGTCTTCGTTGCAGTCACAGTCCTCAAATTCATTGTTTTCAGGTTGGGGTGCTCCTAGGTTAGGGTAGGTTAAAACGGCGGTTCGGAGGGAACCCACTTAGGCCTTTTGGCCCGTTGTGATACCGTGATGAACGGCGGTGCCTTTCCCCTCTACCGTGAGAACCATTTGGAACTTTTAAGAAAAAGTGTGAGGTCTTTAATGCTAACTGAGCTGAGATCAGATAAGTCATCAAAGTTCGGTTGCCCTAGTATAGAAATCCGTTTTCTGCTTAGAGCAGGGCAGTGGCAGAGAAGATGTACCATTGTTTCCTCCTCTTCCTGATCGTGACAGCTTCTACAGAAGTCGTGTCGTAGGTTTGCGATTCCCATGCGCCGTGCATGGGTACCACCTGCCCAGTGTCCTGTTATGGCCGCAATCGCATTTCCAATGGACTCCCTGGATTGAGTTAAAACATCATTAGTTCGACGTAGATCTAGTTTAGGCCAAATCTGTTTCGATGATTCGTGCATCTGGGTTCATTTTGCCACCTCAAGTTGGCTTTTTGAACAACTTTGTTGTACAGGAGGAGCCGGCAGTTTGCAATCGGTACTCCTTGCTGAGATGAGACAGATACAGCTGGGAGGAAGGTGCCCTTTTTGGCTAGCTCGTCCGCCTTACAGTTGCCTGGTACATCCCTGTGTCCGGATACCCAGACAATGTGAACTCTAAACTTAGCTGCTAGCTCATTCAGTAGACTGTCTCGGTAATTGCTCTCATCATGGATGATCATATGTCTGAATACTCCACCTAAACGACAGATATCTGTATCGTAAAAATGTGTCCCCCATGGACCACAAATCGACGTGTTTCAACATTTCCTTAAATTCTTATGAATACTGTCAAATATCGGGGCGGACTATTTTGAGATTAATACTATCTATGTCCATAATTTGAAGGATTTCAATCATCAATCATAGCCTAGATACAATGAGGACGTTAAATTAATTTTCAAATCTTCTTAATATTTATTAAATGTTATCAGTCGAGTTTATAATACGTTGAGAAACGGATCTGGGCGAGCCATTTTTGTTTTTCAAATTTTTCTTTCAAGCCATACCATATAACGTTCAATGCCTTAATTAATTATAATCTCATCATTAAGAAAGTTATAATGAATATTTTCGGAAATAAAACTTAAAAATAATGTTAACAAACGAAGTTATTTCATTTGTTTTAAAAGAAATTAAAGGCAATAAATCAGGACCATACTGTGGATGTTGAAATTTATCCCATCATAACTTGATGATGGTCAAATGTGCGTATATAATGTACTAGATACAATGATTTTGAGAATAAATTTGCTCAAAAAATAGTTCACTTTATTTGGGATTAGATATGAACATTTTAGTTCAGAAATATATTTTTAAAGTTGTCTGTACAATTTTTGTAAAAGTTTTATTTTTTACATAATAAAGGTTCTTTTACATCATTGAATTCTCACTTTTAACATTTGGCGACCGTGATAGGACAAGTATGAAGAATTTCAATCGTCTGCAGAAAGAATGGGACCAGCTCAAGGAAAACTTCAACAAGACATGAGAGGATAATCTTTAGATTATTTTGCTATTATTTTGCTAGACAAATAAGCTAGAATAGAAGATATAAGAGCCCGTCTAAATTAGTTGGATGACAAAGGTACTATGGCGGTTAGAAGATTCATAGCTAGAAGAGGAAGAATTTCGACAATTTATTTAGTCAATAAAACAAGGTTTCGTAGACAGCAATAATTTTCTAAATTAAGTAGATTGGGATAAGATCATAAAATACTCATTTGTGCAAATAATTCGGTGGATCTTCAATGCTCCGACAGCACCGACTAATAAGAATAATAAAGCAGATCTTAAAAGAAAATTTAGGTAAAACTTGTATTAGTTAAGAAGAGCTTATGATAATTGTATATGATTGTGAATCAGTAGTCAATCACATTTTTGTCTGAGAATGACAAACTCGTTCCGTTGACCCCTGCACATTTTATACCGAGTAATGAAGTACCCGATCTTGATATGGTAGATAGAAACTAACTATTGACAAGACACCGTTTCCTACAAACTATAAGAGACAATTTTCGGAAGAGGTCCGGAAAAGAATATCTGGGAGACTCGGTACATTTTGGAAAAAGGAAATAAAAGTAAGATTACGTTAATTTTTAGACCTAAATATTTATAAAATGTTAACAATCGACTTTACGAAACATTAAGAAACGGATCTGAACGTTTTACTGTTGTTTTTCGAGTTTTTCGCTTAAACCGGACCAGAAAACGGTTAATCTCTAAATTACTGCATCATTTTCATCGTTAAGCAAAGTTTTTATGGATATTGTTGGACACACAACTAAAAAAAATGTAATTAATCAAAGTTTCTTGGTTTTAGAAGAAAACTCCGAGTTTCAAAACGCTTTTATGAATGGGAAAAGCGCGTGACGTCACGATACTGTTGGGTCACTCGTCCCAACAGCCGCAGTAGGCAGCGAGCCCGCGTTGTCACTGGTGCTCTTGTAAAAAGTGTTTGATGCTCGTGTTTTTTACTGCAATTTCCAAAATGCTGACTCCGAAAATGAGTTATCGTTGGTGTTATGTGCTTAGTTGTAAAAACTCAACAAGAAATACACCGGAAAAACTATTTTTTTACTTCCTTCGGAAGAAAAAAATAAGGTAGTGGTTCGTGCTGCTCGTCGGGAGTATTTACCATCTAAAACACAATTGTTTTTCTGCGAGGATTATTTCACTTTAAAGGATGACATGGAAAGCTACAAACAGTATTCATTAACGGGTACTGCTAAAAAAATAAAAAAAGACGTTCTGCCCCACATTTTTCAACTGTCAAAATAACAGAACAGTTACTGAAAATCTTCGACCCCCTTCAGCCCAGAGAGCTCGTCGAGCACAAGTTGCAGAAACAGTGGCGTCAGTTACTTCACATCCTGATGGATCAGCAGACGAAATTGAAAATAAGTATACACCAAACATCACAGTTAGATAATCTTTAAAATATGTTTGGAACTCGAGCAACATAAATATATCTATTCTGGGCAGATTTCAAGAATCCAGACTGAATTTTATTTGCCATTTTGAATAAAAATGTGACAGTGAATTTGACGAACAAATCAGTCAAAACCGGATGACTGCTGACTGGCGACTGTTGGGCACAGGCTGATAAACGTGCCGCTCCGAGTCCCAACAGTATCGTGACGTCACGCTAGATAAATTTCATTTCGAGCGGTCCCGATTTTTGAGGTCTTATTGAACGAAAACTTGATGGCTAGAATTTTTTTTTCGACGGTATTATTGTTTTTCGTGACCAATCTTCCTAATAAGAGTAGTTTGCACTAGTTTTTGATATATATGAAGACCCAAACCAAATGTGCAAGAGCCTTAAAATAAGAATAATCTTGTTAGCGATACACATCAGTCCATCGTGTTTCGCTGTTTATGACTTGTATTTTATTAATAACTTGCACCTTGTTAAAAACGGTCAGCATGCGTTAAATCAACGATTTGTACTAACACTCAAACGTCTTTGTTCCGAATTAGCTATTTTCGTTCAGTTTATGCCTCCTCATCCTTCCGTGAAGAACCACTAGCAGTTCCTATTATAACTTTCGTCTACATTTTAAACTGTGATAATATTTTTTGTGTACAAATCGTTAATTTTCCATTTGATTCGTCATAGGAATCATCAGAATTGTAATATATTTAGTGAAGTAGCTCTAGTTATAGAAAACCGTTCATTGTAACGTAAAACAATAAAGTTGCTAGCGTAAAGCATGAATAATGACGTTTATGACTTTGTAAAAAAGTTTTATATTAAATAATATTTTCTGAATTTAGGCAATCCACTAGAGGCAATTTTTCGTTAATAAAAAAGGAATAATAATGACATAGGTACATGTATTTTTTTAAATTCAATAATTATTTGCCATCCTACTTTAAATTAAATAAATTAAGAGTAAGTGGACACGTAGACAAGGATGGATGAAGGAAGATTGACGAAACAAATTTATAGGACGAGTGTGAATGGACGGAAGTCGGTAGAGTTCGGCCTCGGCGAACATATCTCGATCAGATCAACATTGTTTTGAAGAAAGGCCAGGTCAAGAGTACCAACAACCGACGAGCATGTATGAGAGCACTGATGAAAGTAGAGGAAGCAAAAGATGTGCGTAAGAACCGTAGCAAGTGGAAGAAAGTGGTCTCTTCCTACCGCTATGGGAAAAAGGCGTGATTTAATGTATGTATGTATGTAAAATGCGTTGATTCAGAATCCTTAAAAAATAACAGACTCCTTTTTCAATGTACGGCGCTTTTTTTAAATATATTTTATCAATCCTGGGTGGCAATAGATCAAAATCCGAATGACACGTTTTGAATTAATTTATTTGAGAGCAATAATGCAAACTCATTTAGCATGCACGTCGTGTTTTGAAAGATGCTTGTGCAAACGCATCCTTCGGTTGACAAATGCAATCTCGGGAGGATGCATCTCAAATAAACAAAAAAAGGATAAATATAAAATATAGAGAGCATAAACCATAACGATATCATAAATCTTTTACGCAACTGTAAATTTAAAGTTGGTATTTCCTGTAATATAAGGCAGGGAAAAGATTCCATTTAATATTTTTGCAAATGATTTTATTATCGATGAAGTTCTTTTGTGGGTTAAATAAAAATGTAATTTATGCAATAAATTGCTTGGTAAAATAAAAACACGTAATTAAACTGATTGTGTGTAATATAGGTCAAAGTATTTAAAGAAATTTAAGTAATAAATCTGCAGGAATAGAATTGTGTAAAAAAAAACAGAAATCGTTATAAGTTAAGTACAAGGGGGCAAACGACAGCTCCAAAGAGGAAGTCCTGGCTTGGGAATATAAAAGAAATACTACATTAAAAAAATAAGTAAAACTATAAAATAGATTAAAAACAATCCAAAAAGCTGTAAAGATCTTACAGAACTGCAATATAATTTTTATTTATTTATAATACCTTTAAAAAAACCAGTTTACTATAGTATTAAAATGTAAAAATTAAACATTTAATTTATTTTTAAAGTTATTAAAAATTTATACTAATATTTCGTATTTTTGAATTTAATTTTGTATTTATTTATAATTAGTGTTGTTTACCTATGCTAGTAGAATATCAACAGTCATGGTCGAAGAACATTCGTGAATGGACAAATATACGTTCAGTAGGAGAACTCATACGCTTAGCACAAGATCGAAATGCTCTAGCCAGAGTGATAGCCAACGTTCGGGAGACCGGATAGAGCACATGAAAGAAGAAGGCGCGCAAGCTTTGCACTATCTCGTGATTTTTTAAAATCCTGGCTCACCAAACTTTTCAACATAAAGGATAGTTATTTGGAAAGGGAATTTTGTTTTTAATTATTTTTGGGTAGTTTCGTACGAGCACTAAAATCACTTTACGAGGATTCCACTGCGTGTGTCAGGATAAACGGAGCTTACACGGACTGGTTTAACATCGTAGAAAGGTGTTAGACAGGGAAGTGTGGCTACGCCATGGCAGTTATACTTATACATAGACGATTGTTTAAAAGATTTGAAAAAAAAGTGCGTATGAATTAAAAATGAACGATTTGATAGTCAAATGCCTCCTTTCCGCTGATGATCATGTCATATTAGCGTCATTTAAAGAGGAGTTGGAGGCGATGGTTAATGTTATGTTATGTTATGTAAATAAGTTTGTATACTTGGGTTCAAAGTTTACGAGAGACGAAAATTATAACAAATGAATGGGTATCTGTATAACTTTATGAGCAGCCAGAACGTGCCAAAAAAGGTACTTCTGGCTGTGCATAGAGCAAGTGGAAGAAAGTGGTTTTTGCCTACCCCTACGGGAAAAGGTGTGCTTTTTGTATGTTTGTATTAAAAAAAAACACCAGGGTAAAATAGTTTAAAAAATAGCACTAATTTTGGTATGGGGTAAGTTTAGAACCTTAGAAACTTATTTATAAATAACCCAAACATTAAATATTAATCATCTATGACTGCAGCACAAGCATTAAATGCAACACCAAGAAAGGGTATTTTTGACGTGATAACGTCTTATAAATTGATGAACGCCGGCTGCACGCACGAATAAGCATGACTCATTGTCACGTTCCGCTTGAGCCGAGCGTGCAAGCGAAAGCGCGGAACAAGCGATAGAGAGGCACGATTGGCCTACGCGTTCGGCTTGTGACGCATCTTTCTCTCTTTTTTCTTCCACTCCATCGGCCGATACGTCCGAGTAGACGAGAGACAGAAAATATTTGAATTAACGACTGCAAATAAATCTTAATTTATCGAAAAAATTGTAATTTTCAATTACCTCCTTTCTTGTATTATACAAAATAATGATAATTTAGTATGCAATTTTTCATTAATGTTTTCTTATCACGTAAAATTACCATCCGTAAACCGACTTTACAGACAACCAATACTTTATTATCAAAATATGTTTCTGATTTCCTACGTAAAAAATTCGTTTTTAGCTAAACTTTGACAGAACGGTAAAAAATACAACATGCAGTCGTAAAGGAGGCCAATGAAGTAAACAAATTTTTTATCATTCCATCGAATAGAAAATTTATTGGATCACAATCATAAAGAAAATATTTTGTTACAAATATAAAATATTATTAATTTATTAATATAATACACTTACCTTTTTCACATCAGAACCCCCAACAGGCTCTGGAAGTTGATAAATCAAGTGGGGCTAAATGAGAAGCGCTAACAACAAGGAGGTCACAATAGATTTCATCAGTACATACTTGGAAAAATCCTCCCAAATCTAATCTATCTATCTACTATGTTTCACATACCTTTAATTCACATTCTTTGTTTTGGATAAAAAAACTACGTTAAAATTTAACTTTTTATGAGCTTAAAATTTGTTTAAATTTTTTATCAACAAAACGGGAAAAACTATACTTTTTATGTATTTAATAAAGATTTACCTAATTTAAAAATGTGTACACACACATTTTTAAATTAGGTACCCTTGACGACGTACTGCTACAATCCACTTCTTTTTCCTCTTTATTTCATAAGAAAATACAGGAAAACGGATTTTTAGCTGGTGTATTGTCACAGTTAATATCACAGACTTTCGTCGTGTTCGTTTTTTTTTCCATTTTTTTTAATAACAAATCTTTTTTACAATTGCATACGACACTTACGTATGGAGTGAACCAGAATTTAAAAAAATGCGGTTTAGCGCAAAGCTTACGTGCCAAAGATACTGTATTGCTCGGAAAAAATTTTAATAACAGTTCTTCAATCATCAACAAAATTTAAAGACAAGTAAATATTTTACTTTGGATTTATATATTAAATAATAAATATAACAATTTTAATAAGAATGGCATGTACCTGAGGTAGATGAACTTATAATCTGTGGACTGTGACCGTCTATGTAGATTCAATTTTATACAAGGGGAGAACAACAATTAAAGAAAAGAAAAATAAAGGTAAATCATCAGTGGTCATCCATTTGCTGAGACGTACTTGCACTTAATTTTCTGATATCAAGCGAAACCATGAAAACTTAATTCGAATACTACCTACTACCATGTTACTTATATGAATTGTTTAGACGGTAGGAAAAAAAATATTGCTTATTATTATAAATCTAAGAAAGACCAAGTTTACCTCAGCAAATTTTATAAGTAAAATACAAATTGAAATAAACTGAGGTCGTCGTTTAAGACTCTAATTGTAACCAACCTTACATCAATGTCAGGAACTTAGCTCACAGGAAACTGATAAACTTTGTACGAAGGGTTATGCACAAAAGATCTGATAGGACGAGGTGCTTGAGAGGCTGCATAGCCTTCACGACCTCTACCCTACAATCTTTATTAAATAACCTTATAATCATCATCATCAATCAGCACTCTGCGTCCACTGCTGGACATAGGCCTCCCCTAGTTGAGTCCATTCTTTTCTGTCTTGACCGCTACGAATCCAGTTTTTTGTAATGTCGCCTGTCCAGCAAATTGGTGGTCTTCCTTTATTTATTTTATCAGATCTGGGTCTCTACTCAAGTAATCGTTCTGTCCACATGCCATCTTGCATGCGACATGTCCCATCCATTTGACTTTTGCAACATGTACGACATCAGTCACGCCTGTTCTTCTGCTTAATTCTTCATTTCTAATGTGGTCACGTAACAAAACACCAAGCATCGATCTCTCCATTTTGCGATATGTTTAGTTTCTTAGCAGAAGCGTTGGTAATAAACTAACTCTTACCAACCCCCCTTATAATCATGTGTAAGCGTAAATAAACAAATTTACTCGATAATACTATATAATTATGTAGTTGTGGCACTATATAGTTGTAGCAACCAAAAGGTTTATATTTACGAGAATAAATCGGATTAAAAAAACTAACTATACTGGAATTGTAAAATTATAGAAACTATATAATTATAGAAACGGCATTAGTGAAAATTAAGAACAGAAAAAGTCCAGGCCCAGACAGTATTCCAAATGAACTCCTTAAATACGGCGGGAGAAGCCTGAAATAACAGCTAACAGCCATAATTCGCAAAATCCTTTTGCATCAAAAAATTCCAGACGAACGGCGCCTAAGTACCACAATCTTACTGTTTAAAAAAGGAGACAAAAAGATACCCGCAAACTACCGAGGCATAAATCTTCTAAATACAACCTTAAAGCTAATAACAAAGATTATAACAAATAAAATAAATGAACTCACCACATTGGGCGATGAACCACAAGGATTCAGATCAGGAAGATCTTGTACTAATGCGATATTTGTCCTGCGACAAATAACTGAAAAATCCATCGAGTATAACAAACCAGCCTTCATGTGTTTTATAGACCTGGAAAAGGCGTTAAACCGAATACAACTGGTGGACGTGGTACACCTTCTATACAACAGGCAAATTCCATACAACATCATAAAAACCATCGAAAATATTTACCAGAGAAATAAAATAGAAGCCAAAATGAATGGCACAACTACCAAAGAAATTCCTGTAAATAGTGGTATTCGACAAGGAGATTCCTTTAGCCCATTATTGTTCAACATCGTTATGGACGAAATAATAAAAAGCATTCGTAACCTGAAAGGGTATAAAATGGGGAACAAAGACGTCAAAATTCTATGCTATGCCGATGATGATGTTCTGATTGCAGAAAAAGAAGATGACCTACACAGATTACTATTCAAATTCAGCACAACGGCAAAAAGTCTAAAAATGAAGATATCTGCAGCAAAAACGAAATGCATGACCACCTCAAAAACACCTATCAGATGCAAACTGGTTGTGGATGATAAAATTATACAACAGAAGATGAAATTTAAATACCTAAGCATGGAAATATCAGGATACGGTGACACCGAGGCGGAGGTAAGAAACCAAGCGGCAAAAGCAGCATGAACCTCAGCTTACCTGAACGATACAATCCTCCGTAACAAATATATCGGAATCGAGACCAAATCCCGAATCTACAAGGCGGTCATCCGACCTATATTAACAGACACAGCGGAAACTAGACCAGATACATCGAACACAAAGAAAATATTAGAAACCACCGAAATGAAAATAGTCGGCAGGATCGCTGGAAAAACACTTTTTGACAGGGAGAGAAGCGAGGACATTGGAAGAATATGTAAAATAGACAATGTAAATGAATGGATACTGGGAAGAAACAGAGAGTGGAACGAACACATAGACCGGATGAATGACGACAGAATGGTCAAAATAACTAGAGACAATAACAAAAACAAGCAAATTGCTTACATTAAAGAAGCAAGAAGAAGAAGATTCTGGAATTATATTGTCGTATTTGTCAAATCTTTGGAAAATCGAATCATGAACATTGAAAAACTGCTTAACAAAAATTGGCCAAAATTAAACTTATTAAATTCCACCTCGTACAAAAATAAAAAATGACATCTCTTAAGAAACAGTTTCGATGAAACACGGGTAAAAAGTAATTATTAATTATTTGCTATTACTTTTTGTTTATTCTCACGCAGTTGATGTAATTACTTTATTCAATTGTAATTTTAATCACATCGGCTTATACGTGCTTTCGCGATTGCTTTGGAAAATCCTAAGGTAATTAACTTTATAAACTTTATCTACACGATAAAACGTAGTATTTTGCTATTAAATGCTTTAAGATATGTTTTAGTTATATTTACAGTAACGGAAATCGTTAATTGCACAATTAAATAATCCCTGTTAATAATAATTTAGGAATAATATTACCTCATTAGACGGCTTTGACATTAATACTCTATAAAAATTATAGAAAACTATAATACTAATATTGAAAACTCCAAATTTTTTTATATAAATGCTTTTATTTGACTATTACTTAAAAACCATGCTTACGGTTACCTGCTGAATGGCTGACATAAACAAAAGTTTTGGTAAACAGTTAAAATAAATATCCTACAAGATGTCTCTTATAGTTTTACAAAATTAATTGTTCTATCCTTTTTAAAGCTTTGAGCTTTTGCGTCAAAAATATTTTTACAAATAAATTTTAAAGAATCGATCCAAAATTAATTGGTCTCAAACTTTTTAAACATGGTTGTTATAGTAATAATCATTATTAGAAGGTCACGGGTTTTTAGTGTTTAAACAACCGGATACAGGATGCATGCCTTACCTACAAAGTAATCAATACCCTGAAAAAAGCAAGAGACAATTGGACTGCAGTAGACGTTTTGTGTTTTATTTAAAATATCAGTCAGAAAAGGTTTTTTTTTACATACATACATACATATAGTCACGCCTTTTTCCTGTAGGGGTAAGCAAAGACCACTGCCGCTACAGTTCTTACACAAATCTTTTGCTTCCTTTTCTTTCATCGGTGCTCTCATACATGCTGGTCGGTTGTTGGTACTATTGACCTGGCCTTTCTTCAAAACAATGTTGAGGTCGACCTCTACCGACTTGTCCATTTACACCCACCTTATAAATTTGTTTCGTCAATCTTCCTTCATCCATCCTTTCTACGTGTCCAAACCATTTAAGCATTCCTTTATCAATCTTTGTAACCACATCTACTTTTACATCACAGCGTTCTCTTATCTCACTATTCTTTACTTTATCCAACCGAGTTACTCCGGCTATACTTCTCAGACTACTCATCTCTGCAGCAATAATCTTATTTTCATGCTTCTTCTGCCAAACCCAACATTCACTACCATACATAAGTGTAGGAACCAACAAACCTCTATGCACAGCCAGACGTGATTTTTTTGACACTTTCTGGCTGTTCATAAAACTATGTAGTGCCCCATTCATTTGTTTTCTAGCCAACACCCTTCTCTCAATGACACTGTCATACTTTCCATTTCTCGTAAACTTTAAACAAATAAGTATAAATAATAAGTACACAAATTCATTTACTTATTCCACTCTTTCTCCCTCAATCGAAACTACACAGTTTATCATGTTTTCTTCTTTTACAAAAAGCATTACTTTCGTTTTACTTACATTTATTTTTAACCCTTTAATTTTTAAGGCATGATGCGTAACATTAACCATCGCCTGCAACTTTTCTTCAGATGACGCTAACATGAATTTATACACATTTATTACGATTTTGCCGAAACTGCCGAAAACATTGTAATAAAATTTTATACGAATAAGTTTTAGAAGCTGATACATTTTATGAATTTGTTTTTATATCTGACTCATAGATGGCGCTAGTTACACGGTTCGTACCAAGAAGTATTGAACATAACTTTTTTAAGGTTGTATTTATTACTCAAAATTTCAAGTGAACTTAAACATCATTCAATTTTACACCAAAAAGGTACACTTGGTAAAACTTGATACTGTGTACCGTTTTCGGAATATTTTGATTTGAAAATTATGAAGTAATAACCAAATTTTTTTTCTTCAACGCCCTTTATCTTGAATACGGATGGCGTTACGAAAATTTTTTACTAAGCAAACCCTAGTTATTTTTCAGTTTTCTAACTATCTCAGACGGGGTCACCTTTTTTTAATCACGCTGTATAATTTTACAAAGTTTATTTTAATACATTCGTCAAAGAAAGAAATCTTCTAGTTTATTTTAATTATAAAAGTTACAGTATCCTGCGTATTAAATACCTTATTGCTAAGACTATCATAAAGTTTTGTCACCACTATCGTAAACTACAACACAATTTACTCTAAGCTTCACCCCCCGGTGATATTGAATCATGTTACAATCGAGTCTAAGCAATAAAATAAGCCAATAATATGTCACGTAAGTTATTCTGCTTGAAAGTTTATGCCAAAGGTTGTATTACTTCCTAAGTAAATAATACTAACAACTTCTTATATCTTGTTTTACTAATATTACAGCTTTTATGTGTTTTTTTAGTACGTGTAAAAAACAAAACGAGGAATATTTTATCTATTAATGCATAACATTGAAACCGCCAATAAAAATTGTTCAATGCTTAATAAAACTAACTATATCACTACGTACGTCATTTCAAAATCAGTTATAAACAAAAATAGTAACAATAGGATGTTAACATAAATAAACATTTAGTATTAATAAATGAAGCAACATTTGTAAGACAAAAGAATGCCATTAATATAAATATTTAACAGCTGCATTACTCGACAAAATTAACTGCATTATTCTCTCTGCAAGATATCAGCTCGATAAAGACGTCTCGAGGTTTGAGGAGCAAAATCATGAGATTAAAAAAAGAAATAACTATTCGAATTGAGCTAATTCCACTGGACCGAAATGATTATGTTCAGTTCAGTACTAGGTAACAAAGAACAAACCACCCAGTTATGCACAACATAAAAAACCGTATGCATGGTAACTAGATCCGTTTCTAAAGGTCGTTATACGGTCATCTGAAGTCTGGTTTGTTTCCACTAGAGTAAGTGTACAACTGGTCTATGGGTCAGGCAAGCAATTATTTCATTATTAATTTACTTTGTGAAAAAATCTTCAGTTAAATAATGATAGTGTGTTTTTACAATAATTTTCAATTAAAAAACTATTTTTCAAATGAGCACATTTTGTATCTATTTCAAAGAATTTGTAAATATGACAGAAAAAGGTAAAAAAAAAAAACAAAATTAATATGACTCGTGTTAAAATTTTCTTATGTGACCAATTTTTTTAACCAACTAGCAAGTTACAAATAAACTAATTTCATCGAAGAACGTTCGCCAGATCTGGATTGCATTTCCGGTCCTTGATGCAAGCATACTCTGTTTGCATACACTTTTTGTTTTGTCTATCCAATTACCTTTCCCCAAAACTAAGTAAGGTCATTGTTCTGGAATACTGCTTTCATACACGGATTGCAGCTGCTAAAAATAAATTCATCTTCTTCTTCCTTCTTTAATGTAAGCAAATTGCTTGTTTTTCTTCGTATCCTCTGCCGTTCAATTGTAAGAGAGGTTTTTATCTCCATCTCTTGCGGGGTCTTCCAACGCTGATCTGGAAAGCATTTCCGGTCCTTGATGCATACTTTTTTTGCATCCACTCTTTGTTGTGTCTAACCAATTACCTTACCCCAAAACTAAAGTAATGTCCTTATTCTGGAATACTGCTTCCATACATGGATTGCAGCTCCTAAAAATAACTTCTTCTTCCTTCTTTAATGTAAGCAAATTGCTTGTTTTTCTTCATATCCTCTGCCGTTCAATTGTAAGAGAGGTTCTCGCTCCATCTCTTGCGGGGTCTTCCAACGATTCGACGCCTTAAGGGCGACTTGTCTCTAGTTATTTTAACCATTCTGTCGTCATTTATCCGATCTGTGTTCGTTTCACTTTCTCTTTCTTCACAGTATCCATATATTTACGTTGTCTATTTTACATGTTCTTCTAATGTCCTCGCTTCTCTCCCTGTCAAAAAGTGTTTTTCCAAAGATCCTGTACACTATTTTCATTTCAGTGGTTTCTAATATTCTCATTGTGTTCGATGTATCTGGTATAGTTACCGCTGTGTATGTATATATTGGTTAGATGACCTCCTTGTAGATTCGAGATTAGGTCTCGATTCCGATATATTTGTTTCGGAGGATTGTATCATTCAGGTAAGCTGAGGTTCATGCTGCTTTTGCCGCTTGGTTTCTTACCTCCGCCTCGGTGTCAACGTATCCTGATATTTCTATGCCTAGGTATTTAAATTTCATCTCCTGTTGTATAATTTTATCATCCACAACCAGTTTGCATCTGATAGGTGTTTTTGAAGTGGTCATGCATTTCGTTTTTGCTGCAGATATCTTCATATTTAGACTTTTTGCCGTTGTGTAGGTCATCTTCGTTTTCTGCATAGCATAGCATAGGATTTTGACGTCTTTGTTTCCCATTTTATACCCTTTCAGGTTACGAGTGCTTTTTATTATTTCGTCCATAACAATGTTGAACAATAAATGGCTAAGGAAATATCCTTGTCAAATACCACTATCTCCAGGAATTTTTTCGGTAGCTGTGCCATTAATTTTGGCTTGTATTTTGTTTCTCTGGTAAATATTTTCGATGGTTTTTATAATGTTATATGTGATTTACCTGTTGTATAGAAGGTGTATCTTGTACATCTTGTAAGCAACCGTATATGTAAAAGTTAAACAGCCATGACGAAGCCACATATCTCTGTCTATCATCTTTTCGTTGCTAAACCAGTCCGTGTGAGCTTCGTTAATCCTGACACAATCCATACGCACTCTTTCAAATCTTTTAAACAATCGTTTAGTTATAAGTTAAACAGACATGGCAAAGCCACACATCCCTGTCTCAAACTTTTTTCGATGTTAAACCATTCCGTGTAAGCTCCATTTATCATGACACAAGCAAAGGAATCCTCGTAAAGTGATTTCAGCGCTCGTATCAAAGTAACAGTAGAATTAATGCTCATATTTTAATATACTACCTAAAAATACTGACAAATTAATACATTTAATTTAAAATTTGGCATAACCTACATTAACAGTTTAATAGTTTAATTATAAAATAGCTGTATAAGTTTATAAAAATGTTTTACAGCAGGTTACTATTGATAAGCGATGCTTTCGATAAAATTTATTTAATAATTATATAAAATAAACATTCTTCAGTTTAATGGTTAATAAAAAAAATAAATTTATGCGCGTTTCCAATGTTCCGAGTGTTCATATTAGCTGATTAGATCAAAAGCACTAATTAACTTGGTCACGATTTTGACGTTCCTATCGATTATATCCTTTAAAACTAAGATTATAAACAACCAAATATATTTTGAATTAGTGTCATAACATGACCATGCCGGTCGGTTCTTTTCCAATCAACAATTAACTGTATTTTATAATATATATTGAAATACTTCCCACGATGAGACAAACTACCGACGAAAAATTCGTTAAAATCGGCGACATTTTAGATAAATTATAACGGCTTTTGTCAAACATTTTTCTTGGGTAATTCTCTCAATTTTCACACCGTCTTGTTGTTATAGGACATAGACATAGGATTCAGAATAAATTAACAGATTTATTGAAACAGGTGTATTACTTTAGTACCTATTTTATCCGTTTTATGTCTGTTCTCCGAACGCGTTTACTATGTAGCACTTAATATCAAGCAGATTAAAGCAAAATATTGACTTAGTTCGGCTATTATTTCTCTGTTTAACAATCAATAATTATGGTGTGTTTCAAGCTATTTTGTTTGCACTAGTTGCCAAGTATTTTTGAAAGAAAGCACCGCAACAAAATCTAGGATCTTCGATGTTGATGTTGATCTGACAAGTGCTCCAAGTTGTTAAGTTTATAATCGTGATAACCATTTTCTTTCAAAGTTTTTCGTACCGAACTATATTTTAAATTCAACTCACGACAGGCTTGCCGAATCCAGTCTTTAAAATACTGCAAAACAGTGGCAACATAAACACATACATACATATAGTCACGCCTTTTTCTCGTAGGAGTAGGCAGAGACCACTTCATTTCACTTGCTACGGTTCTTACAAACATCTTTTGCTCCCTCTACTTTCATCAGTGCTCTCATACATTCTCGTCGGTTGTTGGTACTCTTGACCTGGCCTTCAAACAATTTTGATCTAATCGATATACACTTTGTTCCCTTATCTCACCATTCTTCACTGACCTATAGATCAAAACTCTAACCCAGTTCCAGAGGACCTAGAAAGTTCAAATTTGGCATCCAGATAGGTAGTTGGGTAAATACAAAGGAATAAATCAGAAACTAGTAAATTTTTATCATTTTATTATAATTTTTCAATTAATTGATTCTATTAGGAAGAAGTGAACCTTGGTATTAAGGTAAACGGAATTAACATGAATAATTTGAGATATGCTGACGACACGGTGCTAATTGCTGCTAGGCAGGAAGAACTGCAAATACTCATAAACAGAGTGACTGAGTCATGTAACAAGTATGGGCTTAGACTCAATACTTCAAAAACCAAAGTTATGGTTGTCAGCAAAACACCAATACCACCAATACAAATCAGGGCATACGGGATACAGCTAGAAAAGGTTAACAACATCTCATACCTGTGCGCTAATATCAATGACAACTGGAACATAAGCAAAGAAATAAAGATCCGTATCGAAAAAGCCAGAACCGCCTTCTTTAAATTAAAAAGAATTCTCTGCAACAAAGGAATCACTTTAAAATTAAAAATCAGACCAACACGCTGCTATATATTCTCCACATTGCTCTATGGAGTAGAGAGTTGGACGCTGACCGACTCATTATTAAAGAGGCTAGAAGCCTTTGAAATGTGAGTCTACAGAAGGATCCCACGAATAAGCTGGATGGACCGAATAAGAAATGATGTTGTTCTACAACGAATGAGGAAAAACAGAAATAATTAAAATAATAAAAAGCCGAAAACTCGAATACTTTGGCCACGTGATGAGGCATCCAGAGAAATATTATCTTCTTTATTTAGTGATGCAGGGTAATATTACCGGAAGTAGAGGTCCAGGACGAAGAAGAATATCTTGGTTCCGAAATCTTCGAGAGTGGTATCGCAAATCATTCGTTGAACTATTCCATGCTGCGATAAACAAAGTTATTACAGCCAATATGATTGCCAACGTTCGATAATATGACAAGAAGAAGAATTAGGAACGCTTACTTATAGTGCCGTTTATGTAAGAATCAGCAATTAAAATTGATCACAGTTGGTGTTTATGTGGATTTTAAGGTCTTTACGTAAATATACAACGAGTGGAATACCACCCTTAATTTTTTTTAATCCAAATATTTAGCGCACATCAATAGTGTAAGATCATTACTTATAAATAATTAAATAAAATTGGTATTTCGGACTATGGTGGACAGGCTTACTTGGACTCTTCAGAGTTAAAACCTTAAATGGAGTACATCTTATCAATTAAGATCCAAGTCAAATCAAATTTGATTTGCTGGTAGAAACTAGCCATCGAACATAGGGCTCTTCCTTGACTGTTTTAGTAGGCACTTAATATTAATTCGTATATTTGAACTAGCTAAGTCAGACCTTAGGCTGCAATATATTATCCTAAGTTATTAGAAGAAATGATATTTTAAGTTGTTGTACTATATTTTATGTTGCTATAAATAAATTTCAGGACTGACCATTAAACTTAGCACCCATTTAGATCTCACTTCTTTTGTCTTTGAAGACAACAACCAAGGCGTTTATCATAATGCAAAGAGACAATAGAATGTTCAAAAGATGCTCATAATGCCAAAATAAGATCAAAACTTGTTGAATGTCCTAACGGATCCCGTTCATTTTGGTCTTTCGCCAAAGCTGTGGGAAGAAACTTCACTTCCAGCTCTTTTCCTCCCCTAACCAATGAAGATGAAACACTAGCAACGACTGCCCAGGAAAAAGCCAATATCTTTGCGCACCTTTTTGCTGGAAATTCCACTCTGGATTCTTCGGGAAAACAACCCTCGAACATTACACCTATTGACAGTCACATGCCCGAGATCACCTTTCGCCAACGTACTATCAGAAAGATTTTGCTGGGTCTCAACACCAACAAAGCCTGTGGATCTGACGGAATCCCGCCGATTGTTCTCAAGAAATGTGCCCCCGAACTAACACCTGTTCTTTGCAAGTTGTTCAACCACTCTTACAATTTGGGAGTATTTCCGTCCAATTGGAAAATTGCAAGAGTACAGCCAGTCCCTAAAAAAGGCAAAAAGACCCTACCTAGCAACTACAGACCTATCGCACTGCTATCTATTATTTCAAAGGTCATGGAAAAAGCCATCAACATCGAGCTCATGAAATATCTGGAAGACTCAGGAATTATCAATGATAGGCAATATGGCTTCCGCCATCAGAGATCAACTGGTGACCTGCTCGTATACGTCTCACATATATGGCAGCTATCTATTGAAAAGTATGGAGAAACTTTAGCTGTGGCATTAGATATATCCAAGGCGTTCGATCGAGTTTGGCACCAGGGACTCCTCGCCAAGCTTCCATCTTATGGCTTGCCCCCTCAGCTGTGTTCTCTGCTTGCTAGTTTTCTCTCAAACAGGTCTCTCCATGTAGTGGTCGATGGAGTTTCATCTGACACTCTACTCATAAATGCTGGTGTTCCGCAAGGATCCATTCTAGCACCAATACTATTTTGACTTCACATCAACGACCTATTGAAAGCAACTTCATGTCCCGTACACAGCTTTGCCGATGATAGTACCCTCCATACCGCTTTCTCTTCCAAGGCCCCTATATCAGCCCGTGAAACCAGAAATGAACGAGGAAGAAATGTTAACAATATAAATATGGACTTAGCAACAATTCTCGAATGGGGATCCAATAACTTGGTAGAATTCAATGCAAACAAAACACAAGCATGTCTTTTCTCTAGAAAAGCCGATCTCACTGTGCCTAACATAACTTTGTCAGGAGTAACCATACCACTGAAGTCATCCATATCGATGCTTGGTATTACTATCAGCAATAACCTTTCCTGAGAAAATCACGTGAGGTCCATTGCCAAAAGTGCATCCCAAAAACTTGGTTTTTTGTTTCGTGCCAAGAGCTATTTCACCTCCAGTCAGCTGCTTATGATCTATAAGGCACAGATCCAACCTGTACTGGAGTACTGTTCTCATATTTGGAGTGCAGCACCTAAACATATCCTGAAGCTACTGGATTCTGTCCAAAAAAGGGCAATTCGTCTCGTCGGTGATGCCTCGCTTACAAACTCGCTCACTTGTCTGGAACACCGTAGAAAAGTTGGCGATTTGTCTCTATTTTATAGATATTTTCATGGGCGATGCTCTTCTGAAATATCAACAATCGTTCCTCCTTTGGCAGTCTCTTCGAGATTAACTCGTCAAGTTCAGTCTTCACACCCCTTCGTGGTCACTTTGGAGACCTGCATAACATCACTTTCCAAAGACTCATTCATCCAACGAATTGCGAGGCTTTGGAACTCATTACCTAGGGAGGTGTTCCCCGAGGCATACAACCTACAGAAATTTAAGAAGAACACCAACTCCTACCTTCTTTCCCTTGGTTCCCACGATGTTCTCTGAACATTACAGGATATCCCTTTTCGGGGGAACCAGAACATAAAAAAAAAAAAAAAAAATATTGAACTTGGCTCTTATTTCACATTTATGTTTTTGATGGGATAGGTTAGTTTTCTTGGGAAAAACAATCGATGACGTAATTACTTCAGTTTCCAAATATGGTACAATATGCAAATTAGACTTAAAATGGACCTTACTTAATCCAATTTAAGAATATTTTGTCTATCGTTTTTCTTGGTCTTAAAATATAATTGAGCGTTTCGCTCACCCTACATTGGCAAGATCAAGAAGCAAGCGATGAGTTTGGAAGATAAGTGAATGTTACTCCTGGACAAAAATGTTTATTGAGAGGCACAAATTATCGTTCGTTTTGAGTTACGAATTGTGATCCTAGAGATGCAGGGTGACTTATTTATCGTACGAAGAAGTTTGCATGAATCGATAAGCCAGACACACTTCACATTTTGTATTTTTTTTGCATCCTGTGTTTTTTATTCAAATTTCTCATTTGATATTCTGGTGCAGAGATACAGCAAATGTGGCTTGTTTTACATATTATAATTTTTGACCTCCAGTTCATGTGCTCGACGATAACTCTTTTTTATTTTAAATTTTGTATTTGTTCGAAACGTTTATTGACCTTTTCGTAATTATGGGACGTGTACAACAAATGTGACTCACGATTTGGTCTTGATACTAATTTGGAGTCATTTTTTAGTGGATTTAAAACAGTAAAATAATTAAAATACATTTTCAATAAAAAATATTGATAAATACGAACGATTTCGTTATATTTTTTTTGGTTTACTTGTTTTTTTTACTACCTGCCGAGATGTGATGATGTTTTTTTTAAAGCTTTTTTTTTCCTTTCAGGTCATTGCTTTTTTCTTCAGTGACTAGTTACAATATTCATACTTCGTCTGTTCTCACGAAGCACCTAAAGTTTTATGCTTCATTTATTATTATTATTTTAATGCTCTTGTCACAATATCAATTCAATAATTTTATTGTTTTTTAAATTTTCATTTTATCTTTGTGCATTAAAACGAATCAATTTGTTAATTAAATCCATTTTCAGTATCTAAATGACCAAGATAATTGTGTTTACTGTTAAGTTTAAGTTAATTTACTTTAAAAATGCTTATTAGACTTTCAGTAGTTTTTTATTACCATCATTGCCTGTTTTATTATGTAATAAACCCATAATCTGCTTGTTAACCAGCTAGGAATATATAAAAAAGTATGTCGTTTCTTTTTAAATTCATTAGTCCTTGTGAGTCAACAAATAACTTTTTAAATATTTCAATAAAGAAATTATAATTTAGTGTATTTATTTTAAAATAAAAATACTTTAATACATATTACCGTTAATTTAAAAGGACCCACCCTTAAGATTTCACATATGCGACATATTGGAATAAAATGCTGAAACATGTCAACTATTAACTTAAGAGGGACACGTTTTAGCACTTATATCATAAATGTTAGATTCACCCCCTTAAATTTTTTCAAATGGCATTAGGTATCAAGTCATACCTCATTTAAAAGGTCCGGTAAATACGAAAAGGATATATCCTGTTACCCCTATTATTTAACCTATACTGAGAAGAGATATTTAAAGAAGCACTAGATAACATAGAACTGGAAACATCTTTAAACAGCCAACGATTGAACAATATAAGGTATAAGGTATAAGAGTCAAAGATCCAGTGAAAAATACGGTCTAACGCTGAACATGGATAAGACCAAATTCATGATAATCCGAAAAGGAACCAATGTACCGTGCCAACTTACTATCAGTAACCAGAAAATCGAAAGAGTTGCTTCATACACGTACCTAGACACAACAATAAACGAAGATTTGGATCATTCTCGTGAAATTAAATGTAGGATTGAAAAATCCCGAGCGGCGTTTCTAAAAATGTAAAACCTTTTTAAAAGCCACGACCTTAATCTAACAACAAAAGTAAGAATGCTTCGCTGTTACGTGTTCCAGTGTTACTTTATGGAGCAGAATCATGGACACTCACTCAATACTCCACAGAAAAGCTTGAGGCATTTGACAGCCCACGTTACAAATGTTAGAGTGCTCGAGAGAATAAATAAAGATATGGAGATCATAAATAAGATCAAGACTAAGAAGCTTGAGTACTTAGGTCACATAATGCGGAATGGGAAACGTTATGAGCTCCCACAGCTAGTTCTCCAGGGGAGAGTCCTATGACGAAGGGGACCTGGCAGGAGGAGAATCTCTTGGTTAAAGAATTTGAGAACGTGGTTTGGTACCACAACGACCGGCCTTTCGGGACAGCTATTTCACAGATATAAATTGCCATGATGATTGCTAATATCCGTTAAGGGATGAGCACTTAAAGAAGAAGGTAAATCTCTATTCAATCATATTGTTTAGCCTTTAATAGTGACCTTCCAATATTATTTAATCGTTGTTTAAAATTTTTCATTTAAAAAGGACCCACCCTTAATTATTTCAGAAATGCAAAATATAAAAAAGAAATGCCGAAACACGAAACACGATGACTCGTCTCTAAATAAATTTAAATAAAACGTGATTTTCATTTTGTTTTTTTTATGATGGTTTTACAAAATTCCGTGTTTTACAGATTTGACTAGTATGTTCCGCAAATATTTGTCCATATCTGTATAACCGTAAAACCACGATATTCATCGACTTTAAAATGAAAATATGTACTCCCATGAAACATTTTTAAGCTACTGAAAACATATGCAGTTGGCGGCCTTTTTATTAAGATGTATTGTTGCTGCTTTATTAGTATATTTTTTGCTTATGTTAACAAGTTATTAGTTGCACGTTTAACTTTTAATTTGTATATTTTTTTAAGAACCTTTTTTTTTTTATTTATTTATTTATTTATTTAACGGCAAAGCCAATTTACATTTAACAAAGTGTGATAAACTATAAAATATTATTGAACTCTTATGTCTAATGTCTACACTAGAATTTTACAAAACATTTAGCGAAGTGTGAAATACAAAGTATTAATGAATCCTTATGTCTAGTTACTATATTACTAAAAGATGATACAAATCTGGTATTAACAAAGAAAATGATGTAACCAATCCGGTACATACAAAAGAAAATGGTAAGGTAATGAAAAGTTTCGGAAACGCTATAGCCTTTCCAATTGGTTTTTAAAGACCTGAAGTGACACATTAAACAAATCTATGTTATTATGACATTCATTTCCTAGCTTCAGAATACGAGGAATCGGACTGTTCATAGCATAATTGGTATGGAAATAATTTATATGAAAAATATCAGGATTTCTCGTATCTTTTTGTTTGATATGAAAAGTTATTAGTTGAAGTAGTTCTGGGCAGTTGATCACATTATTTATTATTTTGAAGAGGAAACTCAAGTTCATAGAAATTCTCCTATCTTCCAATGATTTTATATTTAACTTGGTTAAGAGTTGACTGTACTCATATTCATTTCGTTGAATACCAAAGTGAAAAGCACAATTCCTCAAGAATTTCTTTTGAACATTCTCAATCAAATCGATATTTACATTATAATATGGGTCCCATATAACCGAACAATACTCAAGAATGGATCTTACGAAAGCACAATATAAAATCTTTTTTGTTTTAATTGAAAAATCAGTAGAAATTCTCAACACAAAACCTAGCATTTTAAGACTTTTTGCCACAATTTCTGATACTTGAAGATTAAAATTAATTTCGCTATCAAATTTAACTCCCAGATCGCGAATAAATTTTTCTCTTTTAAGAACTATATTATTCAATTTATATTCAAAGAATATTGGACTTCTAATTCTAGCGAACGTAATGATTTGACACTTATCGATGTTTACCTCTAACAAATTATTTCTACACCACATAGAAAAAGCTTCGAGATCTTTTTGTACTAATTCGGCATCCTCCCAGCAAGTAATTGCTCTATAAAGTTTGAGATCGTCCGCAAACATAAGAAATTCAGAATAATTGAATGGGAATGGGGGAATGGGATCCCTGTGGTACCCCTGATGGAACCTGAATGAGTGTAGATGTTGTATCTCCGTATTTCACAGACAGAGTTCTACCAGTTAAGAAGCTATTGATTACTTGCAAAATATTCCCGTCTATACCAAGCGCTTGAATTTTAGCTATAATATATATATATATATATATATATATATATATATATATATATATATATAATTATATATAATATAATTTTTAATAGTTTTAGATGTCTAAAATTTTCAAGTGAAGATATCACCTTAAATTTCACACAGACAATTTGGAAACAATGTCATAGAAAAAGAAAATTTTTAGAAAACGTCGATTTTTTATTTATGTTTTTAAAAAACTGTCATTATCTCTTATTCAAATAAGAATTTGGTAATTATACAGTTGAGCTTACACCTTTCCTAGGTTAGGTTAGGCTCATAATAATTGGTATTAATTGAGAAAGTAGAAGTAAAAACATGAGCATAACCTTACCTAACGTCCTAAACTAACACCAAAAGTACTTTGTGAAGTTTGAGGGTTTCTACCAATACTAAATAATAAATTTAAAATTATAAATCAATATCAAGGTTTTTACATATTATTAAATTGTATATGTATTTTATTATTATTATATGCAACCCCCCGACCCGTTTTACCCTTCTTAACTATATATTTATATGTAATCATGGCGAACAATCGTTAAATTTGATTAAATGATTACATAAAAATTGATGGTATATATACAAATATATATATATATATATATATATATATATATATATATATATATATATATATATATATATATATTCTTGTTCAGGATGACAAACTTGACAACATACTAAAATTTCAAGAAAATTGGAGAGGTGTAGGTTAGGTTTCATGTGAGTGTGGCGTGGTCGCCCCTCCACCGCGACCCTTAGTAGGTCTATTGTGGCTCAAGGTGTAAGCTCAACTGTATAATTACCAAGAATTTTAAAAAATTCCAAATGTACCAAGTATAAAAAATAAAATAGTTTTAAATGTTCGTAATAAATAAATCAAGTATGTACAAAAAAATACGAACCGCGTGAACTGAAAACTCTAATAAAAGTATTGTCAGAGATTTATATTTTATTGATCTACTACAACACCACAAATACATCTCTCTTTATCTAACACGCTGTTTGTCAACGTGAACACTTCACATACCTGTTATAAATGTTCACCGTTTAAAATATTTACGGCGCTGTGCATTACAGCAAATGTTCTCATATTGCCAGATGTCTTTGCATTTAACGTGGATTATATACGACGTATGCCTTTACTGCCATCTTGTAACTGCGCCCAATTTTATACTATCGCTTCAACTACAATAACTTTTGGTTATTTAAAATCGAGTGTATGTAGTTTTGTAAATATTGGCTACAGTGTTAATTCTTTTAATCGTCGCCGGTAGCAATGAGTTCCTTTTTTCTGTCGTAGATGCCGACGTATAGCTTATTTCACCAATATACGACGGTATCGGATTAGTTACCGAGGCATCGCCTTAACGAGCGCACTGTGTTGGGAGGGACATTAGTAAATTCCACTAAGATTTAAATCCGAAAATTTTAAATATACCTAATTTTATATGCTCACTGAGTATTACTTCAAATTAAGTATTTTTTTAATAATACAATACCAAAAAATTACAGTGACTCTATCTCTGGTTCTAAATATTAGTAGATCAGTTAAAATCGTCCCTTGACAATAAAATAAATTCTAGAAACGTCTACCACCTACAAATAATCGTAAATATCCCATTAAAGTTGGATCATTTTAAAACACCGCTCAGCCATACATTTACAGCCTCAAGTAGTTGTATTTGTGCATTTATCAAAATTAATTCCTGTCTTATATTTCAATTCGAACACCAGTTCAGCTAGGTTTATTACAGAATGAAAACTGGATGGAACGGAACCATCTAATTAAGATATTTATTGAGTCAAATTAGACCCAAAATGTCGCATTAATTTTTCAATTAGTTCGTTTTTTTTTACGCTTCATTGAATGACAAAAACATTGTGTAAGTGAATTCGAATGCTCGAGAAAACGGTGGGTCACAGACACTAAGACTACGAGGAATTCTCAAGAACTGATAGCGTATCACAAATAGGTGACATTGTTATTTAAAGTTGTTTGTACTAGAAATTGCTTCTTATTGTTGAAACGAGGACTATTACTGGTTTCTAGATCAGCGGTTTTTTTTCAATTTTATGTTTTGTCTAGCCTAAAAAGTTAAAACATCCGGGTTTCAACGGTGTCAATAGGAATAGGTGCGGTTAACAAGTACTTATCTTCTTTGATAAAAGAAGCAATTACTATACATTGCTCAGTGATAATAATTTCCCCATAGGTCCGAATCGACTTCTCAGTGTTAAGAGAGGGAATTCCTTTTAAGTTTAAGCTAGCATCAATAAAATTAATTATTCTATTAGACACAAGTTTGGTTTTCATTAAAGCAAATGTTACTTTGTTATGTTAGGTCATTTGGGTAATAAATTAGTTATAAGTACTCAATATTTCACGCCAGTTTTTATGGCCGATTTCAGTGGGTACATTACAACTAGATTATTTTAATATTGTTTTAAAAAGGGTGAATCTTTGACTCTTCACAAAAATGGTATATTATAAAATTAACATTACAGTGGATACATATTTAATAATGAGATTGATTTGCTAACCGACTTAATAAGGTTAACAATGTTTACAGAACAAAGTCCAGGTTACTTGGTGCACTTGAAAATTTATCAACAACTTCCTCGCCACAAGAACTTCCTCGTCACTAACAATAATGTCCCTGTGGATGGAAAGTAAAGCCAGCCTATTAAGCCTACTTTCATATGTACTGTTTCTTAAGTAGGTCTTCAGTCTTCTCAGACTGGAGAAAAAATTTTCCCCGCTGGCAACAGAAACAGGAAGAACTGCTAGAAGTTTCAAGAGGATATAAATGTTTGGAAAGAAAGTCTTTTTACAGTTTGCAAGAGAGCCAACAGCAGTTTTCGGGAGATTTTTAGGCTTTTTCTGGCTCCACTTATCTTTCCACAGCATAAACTCACTCTGCACAATCTCTTTACATGACAAATCTTCTTCGTAAAAGTTTAGAGCAGCTTTCAATAAACGAAAATCAGTTTTAGTACAAAACTGTGGAAGTAGATTTTGTAAGGATGCAACTGTTTCCTTGTGGGATTTAAAGCGCTCCTTCGGTGAGTTACAAAAATCATCCAGGTATGGTATATAAACAGCTCGACGATAATATTCTTCTTCTGTTGTATGCGGGACATTATTGCGCGCGGTTTAAAGGCGACAAACTCGTTGAATTTCTTTTTTAATCTCGAGTTTTGCAGCCAATGACTTTACCTACTCATACAAGGCTGTAAATGATTCATCAGCACGTACTCTTTGACAGTACATCCAGGACACTCGTGACGTTTCTCAAAACCTGAGAAAGATCTGTGTTTTTTTGTTGAAGCTTCTCAGATAGGCTATGTGTGGTTGACAGCATTTGGCTCAAAACAAAAAGATTGACAAGAATTGGGAATAAGACGTTGAATTCTACCAACCAAACCGCTTACCGCTCACTGTTGACCCTATCATTTATTAGATCTGGCAAATTATGCATTTCAACAACTCATTTTGTTTTACACTGTTTAATTTTGGGGGGAGCCCTGGCTCTCTGGCCCCACCCTCTTATGTTCGCCCCTGGTTTCATGTATTACTACAGCAATCGTAGGATTTTTGAAATAACAAGTAAACACTTTAATAGTGTTAACAAAATTAATATCACTTGATACACTCGTCACAAAAAGTATCGCATTAAAAAAATGTTATATTTTTCACCTTATAATTTATTTCATATTATTTAACAAATCTTTATAAAGTTTAAGGAAGGTTTGGGTATAAAAAATGAAAAATTCAGAAAGAAATTGCAAAAATAACTTTTATTTGTTAAAAACGGACAATTTTGAGTAACAAAACCAAATCTTGCAATGAAAACGATTTTTCTTCTTTTTTCAGTACCTATATTCATTAATGGATGTGTGAGATCACATGTTCCATGTCTTTTCGGTTCCTTGCTGTGTAATTCAATTTTCCTACATTTTGTATCCCAGTCCATTATATAACATTCTACAACCAATACATTTTGCATGTCTGCAATGTGGAGGGCGCGACTGGAACATCTATAAGCAACCAACCTAGAGCAAGAAACTGGACGACTTCGACCTAGTGGCCCGCTTCGCCAAGGAGATCGGGCTGTAGTTGCCGAGTCGGGATCGCTCTATGAGCCCACAAGCGTGGCCTAAGTCGACACCAGCCCTGGCGATCAATCACTACTCTTACTACTACTACTGGTACTTTTGATTGCGCATCTCATGCTTCAAGTATGATGTATTCCTTCTTTTTTTGCTAGCAGTAGTCCCTGTTCCTTATTTGCTCGATGTAAAACTTCTTCGGTTATAACTGTTGCTGTCCACGGTATATTTAGTACTTTGCGGTGCAGCCACATTTACAATGCTACCATTTTGTTCATTGCTGCTGTTTTCAACATCCATCCCTCCATTCCATAGAGGAGTACTGAGCATATTTAACATTTGATGAATCACATTTTTAGGTTTGGATTGAACTCGGTTTGGGAAAAAATATTTTTCTGAACTTTACGAAAGCGCTACGTGCAGTTTCACTACGACATTTGATTTCTGTGTCCGATGTCCAGTTCTTACAGAGCCATGTACTAAGATATTTAAACTTGTTAACTCTTTTAATGGGTAGGTTATCAACAGTTATTTTAGCATCTTGTCTTTGTCTTGCCACGTGATCTTTTGTAACAATCATATACTTTGTTTTTTTAATATTAATGTATATCCTCTAAGTTTTCCGCAATTGGTATTGTGTCATTTGCATATCTGATGTTGTTTATCCAGTGCTACTTGAAATATATGCTCGGAATATAGATAAAACAGGAGTGGTGTTAAGATACACCTTTGCCTTACTCCTGTACCTATATTGGTATTGCGTAGGTTACATAGTTTTTAATTCTCACTTGAGCAGTACGATTCTAGCACAAACTTTCTACGCATCGTACGTCCTTTTGATCGATGTCTAATTTTTTAAGTATTTCGTCAAGCATTGAGTGTTTTACTTTTTCGAAGGCTTTCTTATAATCGATAAAGCACAGCCATACGGTTTCCCTTTGATCTCAACAAATTTGTACTACCACTTGAGTTATGAGATACGATTTTCAGTAACTAGTGTTGCCACCTCCTGCTTTATTGGCAACTCTCATTTATGCTAGAAGGCTTCTTATCAAATTCCTTCTTCTTGTTGTGCCATACCCCCTGCGGGGCGTCGGCGACCTCTCTGCAACTATTCATGTGCACGCTCAATCAGTGTTGCATGAATAGAAGGGACCTACAGTTTAATGCCGGTTCCGAACGGCTAGTTTAGAGAGGCCTTACTAGGCAGAATACATTCGGTGGTTTGCCATTGCCTTCCGAACGGCAGCGGTCGCTTATAATTCGTTGGTTTGACCTGGGAATCGAACCCGGGTCTCTTGGTGCAGAGGCTGGCGCGCTAGCAACTACACCACGGCCACTGGTGGTCAAATTCCTAATAAATTCTATATCTAAACTTTTCCATTTATCTATTAAAACGTGTTCCTGCCCACCTAGGTTGATTGGAGCAATCTTACGAGTTCCTATGCATCGTCGTAGGTAGTCCCAAAAATGTTATATAGGGTTTAAATCTGGAATTACTTCTGGCCGCTCTAAAACTTGAATAACAACTTTAAAAAGTTACTTGGTTGTTAATGTGGCAACGTGCGGACGAGCGTTATGAGAACAAAATTAACAATAATCAATAACAAGAAAAAAATGTGCCATATTTTGTTAAAGAAACTCTCTTAAATACCTGTTAGGTATCCCATCCTCCAAAATTCCCAGCTGGTCTTGTTTTAAATAAAAAAGTTAATGGTTTTCAACAAAAAAAAATAAATTGTAACTTATTTCTTATTAAATTATTGAACACACTTAAACAACGTTTGACATAGGATCTTATTGATATCACCAATGTTTATTGTGTTTGCTTTATTTGTTGTCATCAATCAATAATTCCATATCTTACATCTTTGGTACATAACACACCCTTATCAGCGTTTTAGATAGCATTCTTTTACCGGCTTTCGTAATTTTATGGATCAATACGTCTATAACAGTTTTTTATATAATTTTAGGGTCATTGATTTCATCGTAAATAATAGTACAACAATAAGCAGTGCCAAATTAAAACAAATAATAATAAAAGTATAAATATACACCTCCTATACAACAGGCAAATCCCATACAACATCATAAAAACCATCGAAAATATTTACCAGAGAAACAAAATACAAGCCAAAATTAATGGCACAACTACCGAAGAAATTTCTGTAAATAGTGGTATTCGACAATGTGATTCCCTTAGCCCCTTACTGTTCAACACTGTTATGGACGAAATAATAAAAAGCACTTGTAACCGGAAAGGGTATTAAATGGGGAACAAAGACGTCAAAATCCTATGCTATGCCGATGATGCTGTTCTGATTGCAGAAAACGAAGATGACCTACAGAGATTACTATTCAAATTTAACACAACGGCAAAAAGTCTAAAAATAAAGATATCTGCAGCAAAGACAAAATGCATGACCACTTCAAAAACACCTATCAGATGCAAACTGGTTGTGGATGATAAAATTATACAACAGGAGATGAAATTTAAATACCTAGGCATAGAAATAGAACGATACAATCCTCCGAAACAAATAAATCGGAATCGAGACCAAATCCCGAATCTACAAGGCGGTCATCCGACCTATATTAACATACACAGCGGAAACTAGACCAGATACATCGAACACAAAGAGAATATTAGAAACCACCGAAATGAAAATAGTGCGCAGGATCGCTGGAAAAACACTTTTTGATAGCGAGAGAAGCGAGGACATTAGAAGAACATGTAAAATAGACAATGTAAATGAATGGATTCTGGGAAGAAAGAGAGAGTGGAATGAACACATAGACCGGATGAATGACGACAGAATGGTCAAAATAACTAGAGACAAGTCGCCCTTAGGGCGCCGAAGCGTTGGAAGACCCCGCAGGAGATGGAACGACAACCTTTCCAATAATTGAACGGCAGAGGATACGAAGAAAAACAAGCAAAATTGTTTACATTAAAGAAAGAAGAAGAAGAAGAAGTATATATTTTGGCTTAAATCTAAAGCAAATTTCGTAACTGCTTTAATTGAAGATAATAAAAAATAAATAATAAAGAAAGGTTGGTATCACTTTTTTATTTTTATTACCAATTAAACAGAAGTAGTTTGGCAAAAACAGCAAAAGGCTCACAGTACCGAAACTTTGCCACGGACAAGGATGGATGTAAAGATGACGAACCATGCACGAAAAAGGAGAACGATATTGGAAAAAAATTGTACTTCGCTTCGCCACCTGGAACATAAAAACACTTAACAACAAGGAGCAAGAAGTCATTAAGGAACTCGGGAACAACAATATCGACATTTGTGTACTACAAGAGACAAAGAAGAAAGGAAGGGGTCAAAGGCTTTATGGTGATTATATAATCATATATAGCGGAGTAGACAAAAATGAACGAGCAAAGGAAGGAGTAGCATTGGCAATACATAAAAAATATAAAGAACAATTTTGTACGGGAGTGAAAAGATAAGGGTGAAACTTTTCTTATCTAATACGAATATATATTAACTTTATTTATATTTACTATATTCTAGTCTTGAACAGCTATTATTGTGAAAGACAACAGTTCATGAATTCCAACCACAATGAAAACGTTAAATTAGTCGCGTAAGTAGGAAATTGGGTCGTCGTTCTGTACTTCTTTGTTAATTGAAAATGTGTGAAGAGGAGTGTCAAAGGATGCGAGAGAAAAAAAATAAGAAATAGTGAAAACGACTTTCACTGATAGGTTTATTGAATGAATAAAATATGGTCATTGTATGGATTGACATTCGAGAAATTATTATAAGAACTTATAAGAAATATGATACCAATTGAAATTACAAATGTATAAAAGTGTCGTTTAATTTTAGATGCCCTACTGCAAAGAAGAAATTTCTAAAATAAATTATTAATTGTAAGAAAGTCATTTCATTTTTAAATGACAGTCACGAACTAGTTAATAACATAAACGATTTTGAATATTATGATTCTTTGTAGATGATTTTCAATGCCATTAATGAGATGGTATTTAACTATAAAGAAATCGTTGCTTATTCCATGACGGAAGTTTCATTTAAATATATGATCCTTTTAAAAATTGTAACAGCTCAGGTGACATTTATTAGGTAAAAGACAGAGTTCGCTAAAAAAAGTCATCAGTCTTGTAATTATTGCAACAAATAACTGAATAGTCTTTTACCAAAGCTACTTTTATTGGTAGAAATAAAAATAATGGTTTATTTTATCGCGTTTAAAATCCGAAAAGTCATAAAAATACATAAAAGAACAACCCAAACACACCAAGTAAATAACAATACCACATATAAACAATGTTTTCCCTTTTCTTCATAAAAGTTGACAACTGGTAGCAACGTCAACTGTCATTTAATATTTTGTCATATATTTTGGAGCATCCAAAAACTTTGTACATTATTCTGGAACATTAAACAAATTCTATGTGTATGTACTAAATTCTATAAAAGAAAAACTTTTGAGTTATAATGAACAATGAATGAATGAATAAATAAATAGGAGTTTTGGAAGAGATCTAATTTTTCGATAGGCACTCTAGCATTGTCTGCTTTTTGTACCTTTCCAGCTCCTTAATTAAGTCCCATTTCTTTAATTCTCCTCTTAGGGAGTAGAAGCTCATGTACTGCTATTGCCCCAGGTGGATCACTCCCTTGGTCTTGTATACACCACAGGTAGTGCCTCCACTGTGCGGTAGCTTCGCATTTGAAGATAATATGAGTGACTGTTTCCTCCTCCTTATTACATAATCTGCATATAGGTTCTGTGTCAGACACGCCTATATTGTGCAAATGTTTCCTCAAAAAACCAGTGTCCGGTACAAAGCCCTACAACTGTTCTAAGCTCTTCCCTACTTAGCAAGAGCAGCTTTCCCACCTGCTTGGGTGAGGGTTCTTTCAGCAATAACTTGCTGTACCTAGTTCCCTTTGGCTGTGTCCACAGCTGATGCTGAGAGTGGACCCAGCCATGGATCGCTTCTTTAACGCTGGCCTTGGGTATCCCTATTATTGGTTCGAACCCAATAAAGGGTGTTCAAGAGCCCTGCCCCGCTTCTTCATTACCAAAAAAACCTTAATGCCCTGTTGTTATGGTTAGCCAAGGTTCGTAGGTTTCCGGCACATTCCCGGACAATTTTTGAGTCTATTCTCCGTGATGCCAAAGCTTTAAGTGCCGCTTGACTCTCTGATCTAATGAAGATTGTTTTCTTTTTGTATCCTATACTAAACAATTTATTCTAATCTTTCAAATCTTTTAAAATTAAAATTATCTCGCTTTGGCCAAATATACTATATACTATCAGAAATATTTTGCTGGGTCTCAACACCAACAAAGCCTGTGGATCTGACGGAATCCCGCCGATTGTTCTCAAGAAATGTGCCCCCGAACTAACACCTCTTCTTTGCAAGTTGTTCAACCACTCTTACAATTTGGGAGTATTTCCGTCCAATTGGAAAATTGCAAGAGTACAGCCAGTCCCTAAAATAGGCAAAAAGACCCTACCTAGCAACTACAGACCTATCGCACTGCTATCTATTATTTCAAAGGTCATGGAAAAAGCCATCAACATCGAGCTCATGAAATATCTGGAAGACTCAGGAATTATCAATGATAGGCAATATGGCTTCCGCCATCAGAGATCAACTGGTGACCTGCTCGCATACGTCTCACATATATGGCAGCTATCTATTGAAAAGTATGGAGAAACTTTAGCTGTGGCATTAGATATCTCCAAGGCGTTCGATCGAGTTTGGTACCAGGGACTCCTCGCCAAGCTTCCATCTTATGGCTTGCCCCCTCAGCTGTGTTCTCTGCTTGCTAGTTTTCTCTCAAACAGGTCTCTCCATGTAGTGGTCGATGGAGTTTCATCTGACACTCTACTCATAAATGCTGGTGTTCCGCAAGGATCCATTCTAGCACCAACACTATTTTTACTTCACATCAACGACCTATTGAAAGCAACTTCATGTCCCGTACACAGCTTTGCCGATGATAGTACCCTCCATACCGCATTCTCTTCCAGGGCTCCTATATCAGCCCGTGAAACCAGAAATGAACGAGGAAGAAATGTTAACAATATAAATATGGACTTGGCAACAATTCTCGAATGGGGATCCAATAACTTGGTAGAATTCAATGCAAACAAAACACAAACATGTCTTTTCTCTAGAAAAGCCGATCTCACTGTGCCTAACATAACTTTGTCAGGAGTAACCATACCACTGAAGTCATCCATATCGATGCTTGGTATTACTATCAGCAATAACCTTTCCTGAGAAAATCACGTGAGGTCCATTGCCAAAAGTGCATCCCAAAAACTTGGTTTTTTGTTTCGTGCCAAGAGCTATTTCACCTCCAGTCAGCTGCTTATGATCTATAAGGCACAGATCCGACCTGTACTGAGGTACTGTTCTCATATTTGGAGTGCAGCACCTAAACATATCCTGAAGCTACTGGATTCTGTCCAAAAAAGGGCAATTCGTCTCGTCGGTGATGCCTCGCTTACAAACTCGCTCACTTGTCTGGAACACCGTAGAAAAGTTGGCGATTTGTCTCTATTTTATAGATATTTTCATGGGCGATGCTCTTCTGAAATATCAACAATCGTTCCTCCTTTGGCAGTCTCTTCGAGATTAACCCGTCAAGTTTAGTCTTCACACCCCTTCGTGGTCACTTTGGAGACCTGCAGAACATCACTTTCCAAAGACTTATTCATCCAACGAATTGCGAGGCTTTGGAACTAATTGCCTAGGGAGGTGTTCCCCGAGGCATACAACCTCCAGAAATTTAAGAAGAACACCAACTCCTACCTTCTTTCCCTTGGTTCCCACGATGTTCTCTGAACATTACAGGATATCCCTTTTCGTGGTAACCAGAACATAAAAAAAAAAAAAAATATTAAAACACTACGGGATATGTTTGCCCTCGCCTACAGCTCTGACAGCCAAAACTCTCCCTCGTCTAAAATTGTCTATTTTCATCCCTTGCAATATGCTTGAGTGAAAACGACATCTCATTAAGAAATAATATTTAAAATGTGAGAAAAAACATTTTTCATTTCACTTAATCAAAACAAAAATATTCATTTTACAGTACGCCTATGTAGGAGCTTTAGAAATCATTTGGCAATTACATTCGTTTGATTATTTTGTAGGAATGTTCAAGTGAATGGAGTGTAGATAGTCATTATCAACGTGATGTTTGATTAATAGCATTGCGACTCGCTGATTTTAATTGTAAGTTTTGTTTTATACTAGCGGCATCGTGTGCCGTTCTGGACTTTCTCATATTTTAAATTATCCGCAACTGGTCCACCATCCAGTCGTGAAGCAAGGCTTATTCCGAGCTATGTACCTAGAGAGATTGGAGATGACAATGCTTTTTTACATTCTTCAAGTGTATTATGTGTAATAAAAGAGATAACTCGAGCGGAAAGTGAAGTGCATCCGCCATAGGCGTTACGTCGAAGATTAGACTGATTTAGTAGCATACCACGCTCGAGATATATACGATGGTTACCTTTATCGGCTTATTAGATGCACATAGACGGTATGCTCGTCTTAGTAGGTACACCGGGTGAAGTGGAGATAATGTAGCGTTTTTTTTCTTCCATCTACGATTAATCACATTTTTCAGCCATAAAATCTAAATTATAAACTTTGTTTTAATTTATATACCAGCATTCTTCATTAGTGGACTTCGTCTAATAGAATCAATTTATTACTCATAAAACGTAGCCATGTTTGCGTTCCCACAAAAAAAAAACTCAAAAATATGTGCGTTAACCCGGTAGCTAATACAGGGAGGGCCTTAAGTCAGTTGTCGAAAATACTAATTTACTATCAACAATTTTATTATCAAGACACAAATACCAGTAAAGTTTAATGAACCTACAAAAGATGCTCCAAGTCAGTGTTTCCCAACCAAAATTCTTATGCCCCCCACTTCTATGTAAAATACATAATTTTTAATATTAAAAAATTAAATTGTTCACTTAAGATGATAGGTTTTAGGAAGAAATCAATAGGAAATTGTTAACGAAACACAGTAGGTAAATTTTCAAAAAATATAATGAAAAACTGAAATTCAAATTCCAAATAATTTTAATAAAGATTTTTCTATAATAATTTATTATTTTAATTTAGTGAGATCCTTGCGCTTGATGCTTGCTGCGCAGATATTTTATATTAGGTTCCAATCTGGTTAGCTTCAGTCTCGAGTCACCACGTTGTGTTATATATAATTATTTACCGCAATTATTTAAGAATTTGCTTTTTTCGTTAAATTTGGCACCGAAATCCAACATTGCATTTAAATGGCTCGGAGCGAAAGGGTTAAACTCGTGTCGAGTCCATTTTCGAATTGCCCCCTTTAACAATAAAATTGCCCCCCTGTGGGTCGTGGGCCACACGTTGGAAAACACTGCTCTAAGTGTTTTCCTTGCTGTTCTAAGAAGGCCATTTAATGGTACCCCTTTCCCAAATACGTTTATTAAAGTTTTCATTTAGAAATAATAACTACATAATGCGGGGGGGTGTTCTATTTTGTTACCATATCAACTTTTTCTTTACCGGCTACAGGTGTTCATAAAGTAAACTATTTTTCATTATACCTACCTGAAAACACTATATTTACATGCCTATTTAGCGCACCGAAAGTGGGTGGTGCACTAGTGTCATCAGCTGCCTACCTGCATGTCAAAATAAAATAAAATGTTATTGACAGTTTTCTAGAAATCGCAAATTTTCTGTTTATTTTCTTATATATATATATATATATATATATATATATATATATATATATATATATATATATATATATTCCCATCATTCCATGGCGGAACATAGGGCCCCAACAAAGTTTTTTTATCGGACTCTATTTCTGGCAAGCATTTTGACTTCTTGCCATGATTTATTCATTTTTCGGATTTCACTTAATATCGATCTTCTCCAGGTTGTCTTTGGGCGGCCCCTAGCGCGGCTACCTTGGGGATTCCACTCCAGTGCCATTCGGGCTATATTATTTTCAGGTTTTCTAAGGGTGTGACCCAGCCATCCCCATTTGCGCTTCCGTATCTCTGTGTCGGTCGGATTCTGGTTTTTTCTTCTCCAGAGCTCTTCATTTGAAATGCGGGCCGGCCAGAAAATACGTAATATCCTGCGTAGACATTTGTTCACAAAAACTTGCAGAGCCCTGGATGAGCTTTTAGTGGTTTTCCATGTTTCGCATCCGTACAGAAGAACAGATTTTACGTTTGTGTTGAAGATACGTAGTTTTGTGTTGGTGGTGTATGCTCTCGAACTCCAGACCCTGCTAAGCATTCCAAAAGCTCTCCTTGCTTTTTGTATTCTGGTTTTAGTGTCTGTATCTGTGTCACCCTCCTTGTCAATTACACTTCCAAGATAAACAAAGTGTTCGACTAGTTCGATTGGTTGGTTCTCAATATGTAATGGATTAACGTTGTCAGTGTTAATTCTTAACTGTTTAGTTTTATTGATATTAATCTTAAGACCAACTTTCTTGGCTTCTTCACTGAGTCTGACGAGCTTCTGCATCATATCTTCAAAGGAGTGAGCCAGAAAACAGATATCGTCGGCGTAGTCTAGGTCTCCTAGCCGGCCGGGTTTATTTTCTTAGCAACGGGGTAAATAGCGCTTGTTTTTTGACAATTTTTTAATATTTTTAGTGATAATATCTTAACAATTTGTGGTTTTCAGATAGATATAATGAAAAGTATCGTTCATTACACGTCCATAAATGCTTTTTCCGTGCTTGCACGACTTACCGTGTTCGGCTACGCGCACCGAAGAAGCTTATTTTCTCGACTCCTAATGAAATATACTATTCCAGTCCTAACAACTCGTTTTTAACTATATATTGGTACTTTACAGGACAGGCAGTAAAAATATGAACTGATTAACATATCTGTCCGTACACTCTTACCAGGAGAGTTTAACTCTGCCTCCATCCTCGTAGAACAGAGACACAATTATGTCTGTTCACCCTGATATTCACCATTAGGTGGCTTCGTCGCACCAAAGAATGGCTTTTTAAAAGTTGGGATCGGCTTTCTGTCGGACTGTGTACAATTCACAGAATTCCACATGCCTGTCCGTTTCATCTTCATTTGGACTTACATTAGGCATCTATGGTATCAATTGCAGACTTTTCTGAATTCTTCGTATGCTTGTTTTTGCTATTCCATACTGTTTGGAGGCTTTTCTTTAAGATTTAGTCGGTGATTGCACAAAACATTGTGCAACAATATTAAGATTCTCTTTAGTAGTGATAGACTTAAGCTTGCCTGAAAGAGGATGCTCCTCCGCTACCCACCCAATCTCTTCGAATCTTAGATTTAATTTGCGAATACCTTATCGAGATGAAGGTTTAATGTTTGAAAAACGTTTTGCAAATAAATCACAAACATTACTGTACTTTGCAAAACAAATTAGAGATAGTAACAATCGACATAACCTCATATTGCTAGTATTAACTGACTTAACTTCAAAAGTTTATTCGCTCAGTATACACACTAATTCCAAAATTTCTTTTATGCTACTATAGATTTCTTTCGTTTCATACAGTAAAAAATAAAACCTTTTAGTGTCATTATGACGGTTGATAAACAGTTATACGATCCGTGCTGATGGATGTATTGCGGTGGGGAAGCACCGTAGCTAACGGAGCCTACAGGAAACCGGGCGAAATCCTGTAGCCCAGCCTTATTTCTGTGCAGAAGGCACCTCAGGGACGGACCACTCCTTCCCCCATACTCATTGACTGCAAAAAAGAACTGAGAACGCTGGTAGACCGTAATCACGTCAAACTGGTACGGGTTCTAGGACGCCAGAAAGTTGCAGGTTATGAGGAACTAGACGAACTTGCAAGAAGAGGTTCGAAACTCGGGAAATAATACATCAAAGGGTGTCATAAAAAGACGCAGAACTGTTACCGATGAACAGGAGTCAGCTAAGAATCAGTAAGGCACTGTATAATGCAGGCCTGGCCAGCGGATTGTTCTGTGGGGATCCGGGGGCGGTGTAGCGCGTGCTGTACTGCTGCGGGGCGCTGGGGAGGATGGGCGGTTCTTGTGCGGCTACAATATTCCCACCCAGTATAGAACTTGTACAAGGTACGAAGGAACTGGATTGGGTGTAGCGTGGTTCTAGGTCCCGGGGATTGCCTGTCTTATTCGATCTGGTGCCTCGCGGCGGCACAGTGTGTGTTTTGCTGTTTTGCTGGCCCTTGCCAGGCGGTCTGCGGATCGGGTCTCCATTTTACAATGATACACAAACACAAGATACAATGGACCAACAGGCCTAAGTGTCACCGGAGCAATAGCCAGATGGACCTAAATAGGGGTGGAATTTTTAGTTAGTAGACCTGACAGAGTCAGGGGAGCCTAACAGTAGACCTTGAGCTTTCAGACTTATTACCTCTCCGTAAAGGATTTTCTCCACCTCTGCAAAAAAAAAATCTTGAAGGTAATCATTATTAGCAGAATTTTGCTACTGTTTTCTTATATTTGAATGTAAGAGCTCTGTTGTCCCTTATTTATGTATACAAACAAACAATAATACCTATCTATTAATTTAAACACCCATTTACTTACTATGACAAAGTGTGTGGCTTAATAGCAACTAATTTATTGAAAACAAAAACTAGATTTGGCCAGACAAAACAACAACGTTTTGGAACAAAACTGGAGCATAACAATCTATCAGGAAACCGTCAATCTGACCTATTATTCAGCAACACCTAAACAGTATACAAAAAAAAATTTATGATAAGCATTAAATAATCATACAGCATTTAGCTAATAAGTCGTGTTAGCTCAACAAAAAAATATAAAACAGAGCAAGACACATATTTCAAAAAATGTCCATCCTAACCAAATAATATATCACAAATGAGGGATAAAAATGATCAAGACTTATGTAACCGGTTGAAAAATAAATATGTACACAAGTTTAAAAATATTAAGATCGGTTCATACAAATAATGCAAGACAAATAATGAAAATATCAAATTTCTCACGAGTTTGCAGACAAAAAAAGAAATAATAGCATTTTCTCAGTATTCAAAATATTTTTTTGTGACTGATTTAATAAGATCTTATATTATCACGTCTTTTACTTTCGCAAAATAATAACAGCAATAAATTTGTTACAAAATAAACAATAGTAGGTAATCGAAAAGCACTTCATTTATTCTCAATTTTTTTAAATATTTTATTTTACAATATTATAAGCAAGCTTATTGAATGATTTAAAAAAATGATTTGTTACTATTTTGACCTGTTCAAATGTAAATATTTATTGTTGTTGATGTTTCCAAACCTCATGGGTTTTAAATAAAAATATCAGTGGTCTGGGTGCGACCCGAGAGGTCCACACGACTAACTTCCCAGAGGAAATAATGAAAAATTACCATATGTTTTGTTGTTATAATTATTATTTAAACTATTATAAAAATTGATTTCAAATTGTTTATAACAAATTATAATTGTCATTAACAATATTCTGTTTATGTCAACCGTATTCTTTTAAACTTTATTCTTCTTATTATTTCATGAGCGGAAGCTATGTTCAATTGTTTATAACAATTCAAAAAAAATTTAATTATAATCATTTGTTAGTAACAATATTCAATTGTTATGATTGATTATTACTAACAATAATATTTTACTGTTATAGCGTCTTCAATGTCATTCTCTCAATACTAACACAAGTTTAAAATTCTCCAATTCCAATTTTTGTTTTCTAAAACTATCTCTTTTTATAAAATACTGTCATCATAATTTTCATACAAATATTCGTAACATGCAATAATCATATTATTCAAAATATCTTAATTATATACAAGGAGTCTGCAAAGTAATAAAAATACAGCAGTAACAGAAGACAAAACAAATTGAAAATTACCAATCTAAATTTTCTGGTAAAATTATTTACAATAATATTGCAATTTTTTTCAGAAACATCCGCATACAGAGACGCTTCCTGTCCCAGGATATGTAAAGAAAATGCCTATGGGGATCCAGTCTGCGGAAGTGATGGTGTAATTTATCCAAATATCTGCGAGTTGAAGAAAAAAACATGCGGGAAGGGTGAGTAAAAGTGGAAAGTGATAAAATTATGAAAACTTCGAATTTACCGATGAATACGTACAGAAAAAAATCTTGTCTAATCATTTAACAGCTCAAATTGGGTTCTGTCTACAGTAAAAAAATAGAAATATAATTTAAATAATTTGGCAACAGTTCTCACTCCTTGAATGTTTCCAGCAATCTCAAATATTTAATGTTTTACCTAATTTTTAATCCGTAAAATTTCTATGATTTTTTTTAAGAAAATATTTTTTTTTTAATTTTAACACCATTTTTGTAATGGAGTTTCTTATTAAGAATGATGATCATAAGTATTCCAGAAGCCACAGTTTGTGAAAGTCATTTCCAAGTGAATATTTCGAATCCTTTACATATCAACTTTTACCAAAGCAAATTCTTTAAAATTCAATAACAAACAAAATAATAATTTAATATTTTATTTTTGTTCTTCGTTTTTTCAGTCGAGCTTTTGAAAATGTTTAATTTCTTTTCAAGACTTCTCTGTAATATTTTTAATTAACACAGAGTGGCCAACCGAAAACGAAACAGAGCCATTTACAGGAATCTCGTCAACATTTTAGAAAAACGCTCAGACCGTCGATTTTTGATTAAAGGGGGACACTATTCTCCAGTATTTTTGACTCCACTACTTTCAACCTCAAGCGAGGGTAAAAATAAATGGTATTGGGGGTCTTTTAAAAGCTCTTACAATTCCCTATACAATAGTCTTTAAATTTTTCATTTCCTCCCAATACTGAAAAAAAGTACATGTTAAAATCCCAATTATTTTAGTTGCTTACTTACTACTTAATTAATTAAATGTTTAAACTAATGACCGCCCGCTTCCATACAATAATAAAGATTTTGTTCAAAACGTTCACGCACATTCCGAAGAATTTCCGGAGTAATTTGACGGCACTTGTCAATAAGATGACGCAAAACTTCCAACGACGCTGGTTGTGTTTTATAGATTTTACTTGACCCCACAAAAAGTAAATCGAGGGGCGATAAATCTGGCGATCGTGGAGGCCATTCAATGCTGCCTCTTCTCCCAATCCAATGCCGTGGAAAACGTTGGTCTAAATACTGACGAACAATCGCCGCATAATGCGGAGGAGCACCGTCCTGTTGAAAATAAAAATGATCTTCATCATAATGTGGATTATTTTCAAATACATATCAGTCAAGACAGGGTTAATAGCGTCTTCCAGTAATTGCAAATACATTTTGCCAGTCAAATTGCCTGGTAGAAAAAAGGACCCACCAATCGGTCATCGCAAATGCCAGCCCATACATTTAATTTCTCCGGTTGCTGTGTATGCACCTCGTGAAAAACTCTTGGGTTTGAATCGGACCAGTAGCGGCAATTGTGGCGATTTACCGTCGCGTGCAAGAAAAAACTAGGTACTAGGCACTAAATTTATACCATTGACGTACTTAACTCGATGGAATGACATTTTTACCGTGTGTGATTTTTTGCAGATAAGTTTCATATTTAAAATCTAATTTCTCAATATGTAATGGGCGGAACTTTAAAATTTAAAGACTATTGTATAGAGAATTGTAAGAGCTTAGAGTAACTGTTACCCTTGCTTGGGGTTGAAAGTAGTGGAGTCAAAAATACCGGAAAAGAGTGTCCTCTTTTAATCAAAAATCGACGGGTCCAAGCGTTTTTCTAAAATGTTGATGAGGTTCCTGCAAATGGCTCTGTTTCTTTTTCGGTTGGCCACCGGTTGGTCACATTAAAAAAATATACTTACCTATATACTTACATACTTACTTATGTTATTATTTTTCCTTTTTCAAATGCTTCATTATTATTATTATTATTATTATTATTATTATTATTATTATTTTTATTATTATTATTATTATTATTATTATTATTATTATTATTATTATTATTATTATTATTATCCGCCAAGTAAAATAACATAAAATTTAAAAAAAATATATTATCACAAAGAGAAACACAAAATATTTGTTTTAAAAGAAAATTTATTATATTTAGACTGTGTCAGTTGATCTTTAAATGGAATGTCAAAAATATTTATACCGATGAGAATTGTAAATATTTAAGTATTATGGTTGTCTGAACTTAATTGTTTATTTTTTAAAGAATATTTGTATAAACAGCACTCAAATCATTAATATCTGTTCTTTTATTAATGGTATTATACTTATTTATATTGATATGTACCATTTCTAAAAATAGTCTTTTTGTTAAAATACTTTGGATATCTAGAATTTTTATATTCCTATAATCTATACAATGATTCTTATCAATAGAATGAGTGGCTAGGGCTACTTTTTAATAATTTTATGTTAGTCTATTTTATTTTCTTAAAATTTATATATATATATATGGTTAAAAATTTAAAATTTTACAAAATTAACTATTTCACGTTGCCTCCTGTGTGTACAGATCACTTCACTGGGGGCCCCTTTTCGACACTTTCTTTCTTCTTTACTCTTCTTTGCCATTTTAAATTTTGATAAGATACTTGAACTGATATTTTTACTACCTAAATTTAACAAATTCATTATAACTTTTATTTTTTTAATATTTTAGCGAAAAGTCGTCTACTCTTGGTCTACCCTTAATATTTTTTATGCTCATATATATAGTTTTTTACAGCATCGTTAGCCGTCTCTCGCATCTGCTTCTACATGCCTATCCTGCCAATCTTCCTCTTCCAATCCTTTCCTCTCCATGTACTTTCTTGTTTGTTTTAACCACTCTTCTGGTGATCTTACGTGCTTCCGCCTGAATTTTGGTTGCCATTCTAATATCTTTTTGGGCCATCGATCATCTTTCATACGTCTTACGTGTCCATACCATTTAAGTCGTCTCTCAATTTCCTCCGTTATAGGTGTTTCTGCTGTCATTCTCTGCCTTATTTCATAGTTTGTGACTCTTTGCAACCTTGATACCCTTCAACTTCTTTGTAGGGAGTCCATTTCGGCCGCTTCTAACCGTTGCCTATCTCTTTTTGTTACCTCCCATGTCTCTGAGCCGTATAATAGTATACTTTGTACAATAGTTTCATATTGATTCGATTTTTTATTCTATCTTGGGTTCGGCGATTAAAACTCTCGATCCAATAACAAAACAATGTTTATTTCAATACAATAACTTCTATTTTCATTAACCACTTAGATATTCACTTAGCAATACAACTTTTACAACTCTATATAACTATTTACATTTAATAATTCGTAAACACATAAGCTAATACTGATACTGTTATGATCATTTTCCCCTTTTATATTTCCGATATCACAGTTCCAGATCTTTCTATCTGTTTCTCCATTATTCGACGTGGATTCGAGAGGTTGCGCGACTTTTCTAGGCCCCGTCGGCGGTTACAAAGGAAGCGGTCGAATACGGACCCTCGACGCTGTCGATTTCTCGGTTGCTGACAGGACCGGATTTGTAACAATATATTCTTTTTTTATTCGTTTTTGGATATTATTTGACCACAGGAGAGAGTTTAGTTTATTTATTGCTTGTTTTCCCTGATTAATGCGATGGATTATTTCTTTTTTGCTGGATCCTTCTTTTGTTATTTTCACTCCTAAATAGGTGTAGTCTTGACAAGATTGAATCATATTTTCCTCTATTTCTAGATCAAGCTGAGGGGAATCAATTGACAGATACTAAGTTTTAGAAAAGTTTATCTTTAAGCCTGCATCTTTATAGGTTTCATATATTTTCCGCATCATGTATTCTATGTCATATGTGTCGTTAGCTATTACGATTTGGAGGCAGATAGGGCTCCTCAGCTGCAGAGAAAGCAACCTATCTAAAGGAGAAAACCTTGAAAAGAAATTCTAACCCTCCAAGTTGGGGGTTAAGACTATGGGCTAGCTCCTCGTATCTTGTTAAAAAAAGAAATTGCAAAAAATCCTCGAAACTTGCTCAAATATATACATACATACATAAAGTCACGCCTTTTTCTCATAGGGGTAGGCAGAGACCCCTTCCTTCCACTTGCTACGGTTCGTACACACATATTTTGCTTCCTCTACTTTCATCAGTGCTCTCATACATGCTCTTCGGTTGTTGGTACTCTTGACCTGGCCTTTCTTCAAAACAATGTTGATCTGATCGAGATATGTTCTCCGAGGTCGACCTCTACCGACTTTTCCATTCACACTCGCCCTATAAATTTGTTTCGTCAATCTTCCTTCATCCATCCTTTCTACGTGTCCAAACCATCTAAGCATTCCTTTATCTATCTTTGTGGCCACATCTTCTTTTACACCACAGCGTTTTCTTATCTCACTATTCTTAACTTTATCCAACCGAGTCATGCTTCTTCTGCAAAACCCAACATTCACTACCATACATAAGTGTAGGAACCAACACACCTCTATGCACCGCCAGACGTGCCTTTTTTGACACTTTCTGGTTATTCATAAAGCTATGCAGTGCCCCATTCATTTGTTTTCCTGCCAACACCCTTCGCTCAATGTCACTGTCATACTTTCCATCTCTAGTAAATTTTGAACCCGAGTACACAAATTCATTAACTTGTTCCACTCTTTCTCCCTCAATCGAAACCCCACAGTTTGTCATGCTTTCTTCTCTTTCAAAAACCATTACTTTCATTTTGCTCACATTTATTTTCATCCCTTTGATTTTCAGGGCATCATGCATAACATTAACCATCGCCTGCAACTCCTCTTCAGATAACGCTAATATGACTTGATCATCGGCGTAAAGAAGGCATTTGACGATCAAATTATTCATTTTTAATCCATAAGCACTCTCTTTCAGATCTTTTAAACAATTGTCTATGTATAAGTTAAACAGCCATGGTGAAGCCACACATCCCTGTCTCACACCTTTTTCGATGTTAAACCAGTCCGTGCAAGCTCCGTTTATCCTGACACAAGCAGTGGAATCTTTGTAAAGTGATTTCAGCGCTCGTATGAAACTACCACTCACCCCATACATAGACAATGTAGACCACAATTCACTCCTCACCGCTCTATACTAAATAAATAAATATTAAATAATCTGATAAACCTTAACAAATCTAAATACATATTTTTGCTACCACTTTTAAAATCATCAGTCATTACTGAACATAACCATAATTATTAATTTACAATAATTTAAAAAAATAATAAATTCCATATCATAACATAATATACATATATTTCGTTCTCTCTACTACTTAATTGTTTTTCCAACAATGACAGTAATGAAAACTATCAACAACCATTTCTTAGCTGTATCGGAAATTAATAGTCATCAACAATTATTAATTAAAAAAATCAACGATTAAATAACTCCAATAAAAGTTACCTACATGGATATTTCGTTTTAATGATACTATAAAAATAAATTCAATTGAAATTAATAGTGACAAGTAACGATATTTTCTGGAAACGTTTATTGAAAATAATAAAATGTGACATTTGCGGACTTCAAAAAGGCCTACGATTCTATATATAGAGAGACTATTCAGTACGTTGAAGGAATTAGGAGTCGATGACAAATCAATTGCAATCGCAAAAAAAACTGACAAACACACAGAATCAAAAGTAAATTTATGGGAGAGTTCTCTGTACCCTTTGAGGTAAAGCGGGAGTAAAACAGGGAGATGAGCTTTCCCCACTACTCTGCAACTGTAGGCTGGAAAATGTAATGAATGGACGAAGATAACGAAGAAGGAAGAAATTCTAAAAATAAAGATACGAAAAAAGAAGGACCGTCTGGTCTTTGCCACACCAAATACCAGCAGATAAAATGCAAGACACCAGAAAACAAATAAATATCCCGAAGGAGAATATGCACCAAGATCACAATAGAATATGTTTAAATAAGTTCAAATACCTAGAATACGTAATTCTACCAAAAAACCCGATACATTACGAGCATACAAAATGAAAGGGTATTACACCAATGACGGACTAAGACTTTTTGAGACCCGGGGCTATAATTATTTTTGAGCCCCTCTGACGCTCTTTCGCATGAGGCCACCAATGCACTAATTGTTATGAAATACTGAAGGATTAGACAAATTATTTTGGATATGGATTCGGTTGATAATAAATGCAAAAACTATTTTTAGCAGTCCATGAAGCAGCTTCCTCTGTTGCAGTATTAGCTGCACTTACATGCCTTCGCAATCTGTAGACTTTCTTGTATACTTCTTCCTTGTCAAAGTTACCATAGACTACGTTGGCCTGTTCAAGTATTTCCGTCCATGTGGAAAAACGCTAAAGTTCAACCGATTCCGAAAAAAGGAAAGAAGACTATTCCTGCAAATTATCGCCCTATTGCATTGCTCTTAGTCATATCCAAAGTTATGAAAAAAGCGATTAACACAGAACTTATCAAATATCTAGAGAAATTTGAGATAATCCATGACAGACAATATGGATTTCGACAACTTCGGTCTACTGGAGATTTGCTGGCTTATGTCACTCAGCTCTGGACAAACACTATTGAAAAGTTTGGTGAATCCCGTGCAATAGCCTTGGATATATCTAAAGCCTTTGACCGCGTTTGGCACCAGGCATTGTTAAGTAAATTACCTGCCTACGGTCTCCCAACCAAACTGCGCCAATGGCTCTTGAGCTTCATGCAAGATCGCTCCTTACATGTGGCAGTTGGCGGTATTTCTTCTGATGCGTTTAAAACTAATGCCGGGGTCCCCCAGGGTTCCATCCTGTCCCCCACCTTATTTCTTTTACACATCAACGACCTCTTGAAAACCACCACGAACCCCATTTACAGTTTCGCAGACGATAGCACACTTGTCTCAACTTTCACATCCTATCGATCACTTTCGGTGAATGATACAAATAGACTCAGACAGGAACAGGTTGATTCCATCAATAGAGATCTTAAAGCAATCGTCGAGTGGGGAACCAACAATCTTGTTCAGTTTAACGCCCAAAAAACACAAAGTGCCACGTTTTCCAAGAAAGTGAATTCCTCAAATCATCCCATCACAATGTCCGGAAATACCCTTGAACCAAGTCCCTCCATCTAGATTTTGGGAGTCACGGTGTCCAATAATATGTCTTGGCATGACCATGTTGCTAAGATCGCAAAGTCGGCAAGCCAGAGGCTAGGTTTTCTGTGGAAAGCCAGAAAGTTTTTTACTCCTGATCAACTGTTGACGACGTACAAGGCTCAAATCCGACCTCTACTGGAGTATTGCTCGCACATTTGGGGTTTAGCACCAGGGCATTCTCTTCGTCTTCTAGATTCCATTTAGAAAAGAGCCATTCGTTTGATAAACAGCTCAACTCTCACAGATACCCTTCACCCTCTAGAACATAGAAGAAGAGTTGCAGACCAGTCATTGCTCTACAGATATTTCCATGGCAGATGCTCCAGAGAAATAAAAACTCTTGTACCACCATTGGCCACATTCGGCCGAAGAACTCGGCACGCTGATCAGTCTCACACATTTACTCTCAAGATTGACACTACAAGGACCAATCTTTATCAAGAATCCTTCTTTTACAGGGCTGCTACGGAATGGAATAAGCTTCCAAAATCAGTTTTTCCAGAGAACTATGACCTACAACTTTTTAAAAAGCGTGTCCACAATCATTTCCTTTCTATATTCCCTTCCCCTTCTAATAGTCGCAGTGCGGGCCGTCCACGGCCCACACGATAGGTCTACCCTTTTTGCGACTATTTTCATAAAAAAAAAAAAAGTTCATTTTCAGATGCTTTTATCGTTGTACAATATGGAAGGTGGAAACATATTTATTTTCTATAGCAGATGAACATAGACCTGCAAACCTCTTCTTCTCCGGGTAGATTCTTTTTTACTTTTCGTCTGCCACATCTTTTAATATCTACGCTTATGTCTCCACATTTGTGCGTGCCATAATGTATAGCCTTAATGACTAGCGTAATTCTTAACTCGACAAGAAGCAATTGCAGTGCTTTTATTTTTGTAAAACCCATGTCAAGTGGGATTTCAGGTGTTGTAAATAATTTTTTTTTCTATGCCAAACTGGGCCGCCCCTTGGTATGGGCACTGGGCGGACCACCCTTACCGCCCCTACCCTAGTCTACCAATGCATTATAGTTGACGAAAAATATATGTAATAGGTAGGAAGTCATTTTCCACAAATGCTAAGGCACTACATCTATTAAACCAGAGAGCCTTTAGGTATCAGAAAGCCTTGCGTTCAACACGTCCAAAGTACGAAGATAGGAAGTTGAAACTGAGAAACAACAAAAAGATCTACACAAAAATAAAACGAATAACAGACACAATGGAAAGAAGAATAGTGACATTAAAATAGAAACAACACACATCAAAACAATGAATGAAGAAAACCCGATAAAAGAAATATTCAATTATTTCGACAAAAATTCTTAAATACGGATACCATGAATCAAGGAGATTAGAACAGATATGGACGAAATAAAAATTGATGGAGAGAAGAGAAGAATTCAGAAAGCAGATTAGAAAATCCGATTTTCTAGAAAAGCCAAAAGAGGAAACTGTAGCGAAATTGGCGAAAGAAAGAAAAAGACATGGAGAAAGAATGAAAAGTTACTGAAAGAGAAAAAAGAAGGCAGAGGGACAATGATAAGTTATTTCACGTGGTCTATAGTTTGCCAAAATCGAACTATTTCCAGAGAAAGCTAAAATCTATTTTTATTTCAACTTATTTCGCAACATTTTGTTGACAAAGCTTTTGTTAGAAAAAATGATATAACTTTCATATTTAGTGGGGTAATGAACAAAGAGTATTTGGGTTGCTGAAAGCTAAAACTTATTTTAAATAGTCACTACAGAACAGACTTTAATTTTTTTGTTGCCATAAAAATTCATTAAATAATATATTCGTAATGAGATACATCGACTGAGTTTTTTGCCATTTTCCATAATTATGGATACTCAACAGCAATACTGATATTAATGAAAGATTTTTAAAAAATACAATATTGGCGCAAATTTTGATGAGAAAATAACATAATTAATGTAATTGAAACTATTTAAATGAACAAAACATATACATAAGCAAATTAGTTGTTGTTAGACAGACGTAATTATATCGTGGGATAAATTAAAATTATAGATCATTATATTTAAAAAAAAAAGTGCGACAAAAGCCCAGAATTACCAACATTATTAACAGCATAATGAGAAATTTATTACCCAAGGTAAAAAAATAAACATATATAGGTCAAAAAATCAGTTACAAAAGAATAAGACTTTTTTATTATTAGTATTTAACAATAGGGTAAGATTTGACAGAAGCTCCATCTTAAGATAGTTGTAGTTTTGTTTAAATTTTAGGAATCTCTTTAAATTTTAGTGATATTTGTAATTAAAAACGGATATTTTTGTACGCAACTCCTATACCTAACTCGTGAATGGACAGGACTTTATTCACATTTTTTATTAAAAACGCTGAACGGATTTTAGGGTTTAAAAAAAACACTCGTGTAGTACTATTGTGGGATTAATTTTAAAAAAAAATGGTAATTTTTGACCGTTTAGTTTTGAAGATATCTTCTTCTTCATACGCCGTCTCCATTTACGGAGGTTGGCGACAACCTCTCTAAATGCCTCTCTATCTTTGGCTACTTTATCTCCTTATGGGTACATGTAATTATTTCAATGAAAGCTCTGGATACAGCACGGTAATTTACAGAAGTATAGAAGAAAATATTTTTAAACCGAGAGATTAATAAAATATGGTTCTTGTAATCGCGTTAATATCGCGTAAAGGACTAAGTATTACTATACAAATATGTTTCACCGTTATTTTCTATTCAACATAGTAATTCGGATTTATGGTTGGATAAATTGAAAATAATATGTAGATTGTTGCAATTGAATCGCTCTACCACGTCGTTGCAACTATAACTAAATAACAAAATTGCGAATTGATAGCCCGTTTATTACAAGGCACAATTCTATCTCGAAAGTCGTATGATGGATGTTTAGGAAGTCAATGCGAAATAAATATTACGACTCGTGTTGTTCCAGTCGGGTGTTTCGTTAAATAATACTAAGAATTCAGTTACTTTAACGGTTTTCATTTTTAAACCGATTCAAACGTACAAACAAATAAACACTAACATGTCGAGAATTCGACCCATAATATTTGATGTTTACAATAATTACAAGAAGCTTTCTTGTATTTTCCATCAGTTTTTGCATATAACTGAGAAAAGGTCGATACCTGCTCTATCAACATGCCATCATCCATTTTTTAATAGGAAATGGATGGTAGATATATAGTTGGATAATTTTAGTTAATGATGAAATTAAAAAAATCCGTATTTGAAATAAAATAACAGATCAATTTGGAGATTATGTACTGTTATGCACAAAACACAAAAGTCATTGTCAAAAAAGCTGTGATTTCATTGGTTCATTCTTATTTCTTATTTTATTTTAGTCATCTGTATAAACCATTTGCACTCATTCTTTATTTTATTTTATGTTATTTCTTATTTTATTTTATTTGCTGTATAAACTCGCCTTTACTTCTCTTATATCAGTACGTTTAAAATCTGTCCTGACTTCTTTCGTTATGGTTTTTCACTTTTTTCTGCATCTGCATTTTGTTTTCCAGTCGCTGATTTTCAATGCTTTTATATCTTCCTTTAATTGATTCTACCATCTACTTCGTGGACTTCCTCTCGCTCTCCTTTTTAATGGAACCTATGTTGTCGTTTCTGTTGGTGCTCTTTTATCTTGATTCAAGAATGCATTGAAATACTACTATTTGAAAAAACCAATAGCTGAAAAACTATTTAGGTTAGGTATAGGGAACCCCAATATGAAATGAAGGATAATTGAATTTTATGTTGTTCAGACCAAAAAAATACAGGGTGTTCTATTTGAAATAACAAAGTTATCTTTGTCCGAAATTATAAAAAAGTGACAATAATTTTTGAAAATGCTGTATAGTATTGAGCAACGGGTTTCATTGAAATCAATAGCCTAAAACTTCTTCTATGCTTGGTCAGAATTCGAAGGGATGATTTCTATACATTTCGTTGTTATTTAGTTTTCAATTGTACCTAATATTTTTATAAAAAAATCAATTATTTGAGAACGGTTATAGTTAGGTACATAGTACCTTTTATGAAATCATATTATTTTTTCCTGAACTATTTAAAAGTGTAACGAACAGTGTTTTCCATTTAAAAAAACACAACTTTGATATGTCACATTTTTTTGAGCCACCCTGTAGACTCCAAAATAATTTCACTTTGCAGCCCTAATCAATATACATATAAGGAAATAGAGAAATTCCCGAAAAAATTAATGGTTTGGTTTACAAGTACCGTGTCGTATGGGGTGTCCCACCCTGTATAAACACGAGATGCAACCTTTAATTACCATAAATTCAAACTGTCGTAATTGTAGGTCGAGTAATTTAGTGATATTATAAAGTTACACTTGGCACAAGTATTGTTTAATTTTAAAAATTATAAAACGTTTAAAATGTGAAATTAATCTCAACACAGAATTTACGTACCTTTGTTTCCTCCTCTTCCTCATCGTAACAGCTTCTGCATAAGTCGTGTCGTAGCTATGCGAATCCCATGCGCCGTGCGTGGGATCCACCTGCCCATGGCCGCGATCGCGTTTCCAATGGATTCCCTGGATAGAGATAAAACTTTACTTGACAAATAACCTGACATACATTTTTTTCTTCAAATAAAAACAAAAAATAACATAAAATTGCGATAAATTTTATAAATCACTTAGATATTCACTTATATATACAACTTTTACAATTTTATAACTATTTACATTTCTTAAATTATAAACACTTTTAAAACTAATACTAACTCTGTCCGCGGCCGTTGTCCCTTTTTATACCTGTAAATCATACTGCGACCTTATTCGCGAAGGCGATAGACCCCTTTTCAAAACGGTAAGAATTTACTACACACCTCGTCAAGAACTCGCGGGATCTTTTTTGGTCTCCGCGCCGACAGTCCCAGTTGTGGCCGTTGTGGCATTGTCGCGAAAGAAAGGGTCAACAGAGACGGGCTCAAGAAATCGTAACAATATAATAAAAGAATGATTTTTAAAATTAATGTGTAAATGATTTGTTGAAACTATTGATAATTTTTTTGTTTGTTACAGGAGTGACATTGTCGACAGATCCAAATTTGTGTAAACGATCTAATGGATCCAAGTGCGAAAACAAATGTGGTGGTGAAAAAGACCTTGTATGTGGTACGGATGGTCGTACATACATAAATCGCTGTATGCTGCAAATTGAAATTTGTAGGTAAGTTTCGAAATTATGGAATATTATATAAAATAAGAAGATAATCATTTAATTTTACTTAAAACACTGCTTTTAAAAATGGTACTATTATTAACCAAGAGTTAAGTCACCTTCAGCAACCCCTAATAAATTACCTACTCAACTAAAAAAAAGATTAATACAGCCTTCTACTTATGATACCTCATTAGAAAAACAAAATATTTGCAACAGTTTGCAAATGGTGTTCTGGTTATAAAACGACAAGCTTGAATAATTCCATGCAGTAGTATCTAAAGTGACGAATATTGGATTTTATTAACAAGGAATAAATGTGATGAGTACCCTAGTAACCTAGGGGGCAACTCAATAGGGTATCTCTTTCCAATTCATTTTGTTCAGATAATTAACTTCCAACCTCACTGCAATTTAGTTATGAGAAAGCGTTTCATTCTTCATGAAAAACTAGAATGGTTTGTTTATTGTGGAGTATTTTTTGCAGGCTTTCAATGGTGTATCTCAAATAGGAGGTTGGTGTTAACATTTTTTAGAATGTGAAGGTTTAATAAAATAAAATTCTCTCTTTCCCATCAATGAGTTCATTCTTTACAACTGTTTTAAACATTTTTTTTATTAGTTCGGGAAATATTGAAGATACATTTTTAAATTGGCTCACTTCGTATCTTTAGTTGGGCTCATCCTGGAGTTCTTTATTACGTTTAATTTATAAATGAATCAAACGAATCATTGAGATATTGACGTTAACGCTATTATTTAAATTCTAATTAAAGATTTTTATGAATATATTTTACTTGATAGGTTAGGCATCGAACTTTCTCACTTGGGTCCCTGCAACAACATAAGTGCTCATAGAGAAAACTGTCCTGTTGATTGTAAGCAAGCCCCCATGGACGGACCAATCTGCGGCAGCGACGGTAACGTCTACAAAAGCACCTGTCAGATGAAGATACTTACTTGCGGGTAAGATAACTAACTTATCTAACTGCCTAGATTAATTTAATTTTTTCCAAATTAAATTTTACATGCAAATGTGGAGTCAGTGACGGACCACAGTGGGGATGCGGCAATCAAAGACCTTTATTTAGGGGCTATTTACTAATATCGGCAAATAAATCCTTTTATTAAGTAGTAACTTATGACAAGTGCTCAGTTCCATTCACCTTTAACGTAGATATTTTTATACCGGTCGTTCCCACCTCGCCGAGATCGAAGTGATTTTGTGCTGAGTTATGACATGATTTTGTTCACGAGAAAAGTTAAGGAAAGAGACATTTTTTTGAATTGAAAACTTCTTTAGGCACGTCAATGACAACTTCAGCGACAGATGGGCTTTTTCGATGTAGAAGGTGACAGCGGCTGTCAGCAGTGGTCAAATTATTATTAAAAACAATTAAAATTAAAATTAAACTAAAACACAATTAAAACAAAGAACTTTTCACGTAATCAAAGGGTTTGGAAGCAATGATGACGTCAAGGCTTCTTGTTCTTTCATTTATATGTCAAACCCACTTTTATTAGTTTAATTATGATTTAATGATTTTAATATACAAAGCATCAAATTTTAATGCTACAATTAATTTAAAGATTCAAAAAAACATTAAACATTAAAGTTGTTGTTAAAGGTAAATACAGTTTTTTATAACAAAAAAAAAAGAAAATTAATCAAGTTAAATGTTTACCTAATGACAAGATATCAAAAATACAACAAATTTATTTACTAACCAGAACATTGCTGACTCAGTCGTCATCTTCATATTATGGGCTTGACACCCAGTCCTAAATATACAAAAACGTGATGATAAGGAAAAAATCTCTTTCCATGTATTTTGCGAATGTCCAAAAGAGATTTGAATACCTGGGAGCGCACTTCTGCGCTTCAGACGAAGTTAAGACTAACCCTGGCCTTCTACAAGACAGTAGTATTACAAAAGGGTTAGCAGGAACATGAGGAGAACACAAAAGTCCCGCTGGTGGTTTAGCTGTAAACGGCGCTAAACGTCTCTTTAAAAGAACAAATAATATACAGAGTACGACCAATTTTACCAACCGTAATGATTTAGTAATTCCATCTCCAGTCCCCCATTCTACAGTAACCGTTTGACGCAGCATAAATAAATACATACATACATACATATAGTCTCGCCTCTTTCCCGTAGGGCTAGGCAGAGACCACACATCTTTTGCCTCCTCTACTTTCATCAGTGCTATCATACATGCTCGTCGGTTGTTAGTACTCTTGACCTGGCCTTTCTTCAACTTCAAAACAATGTTCTCCGAGGTCGATCTCTATTGACTTGTCCATTCACACTCGCCTTATAAATTTGTTTCGTCAATCTTCCTTCATCCATCCTTTCTACGTATCCAAACTATCTAAGTATTCCTTTGTCTATCTTTGTAACCACATCTTCTTTTACACCACAGCATTTTCTTATCTCACTATTCTTCACTTTATTCAACCGAGTCACTCCGGCTATACTTCTCAGACTGCTCATCTCCGCAGCATTAATCCTATTTTCATGCTTCTTCTGCCAAACCCAACATTCACTACCATACATAAGTGTAGGAACCAACACATCTCTATGCACAGCCAGACGTGCCCTTTTTGACACTTTCTGGCTATTTATAATAAATACAGTTAAAATTTAGTATTATAATAATTGTAGAGGGGTATACGTATTGCAAAATAAAAAATTTGCAATTGTTTCCTTTAACAAAATTCATCCTCATATTTCTGATTAGATCAGATTTGCTGTTTGAACAGAATTGGATTATTTTTCACTTAATTTATGAAATGCACCAAACTTTCATCGTTACTATTCGTTCGTTTGTATAGAGGTGGAATTGGCACTACATTACCTGTTACATATAATAATACATGGACTGTATATTTTTATATATATTATATATTTATATATTTTACTACTAATTATATTTGACTACGTATAACATGCTAACTTTAACAATTTTCTCACATAGCCTACTCATTTATCGGTCTGCAGATATTACTCTCGAACCTTTGGTTCCCTAAACGTTTTGTCTATTTGTAATGTGTTATTTTATTTTTTATTTTTAGACAAGGTGTAGTGAGGACGAACAAAAAATACTGCCAGACAACTCGCCATTGTCGTGAATCTTGTTGGAGAAATGCCAAACCGGCTTGTGGATCAGATGGAAAAATATACGCCAATGTGTGTAGAATGAAGTCCAAAAATTGTGGGTAGGTCAAAAAATTATGAATTAATCTAAACTTAACGACTGACTTTATTAATAAATTTATGATTTAGTGCGGATATTTCATACGTTAGCAGAAATATGAGTTTCTTTGTGGTTTTATGGCGTTTGGAGGTATCCATGCAGCCAAATACTTTGTGTTAGGTCATATATAGAGTATATATAGAGGTATTGTAATATTTGTATTGGAATATAATTTCAATGAAGTGCCAATCCGAATTGATATTATATTTGTTATTGACTTTCATTTTGTAGTTGTATCCTATTACTTAAGAGTGCCCTAATTTAGCCTATCAAACTATCGTCGGCTAGAGTCACCAACGAGGAAGTGCTGAGAAGGATGGGTCGAGAGAAAAAATTGTTAACAACAATCAGAGTACGCAATACTAGCATATCTTGGACACATATTGCGGAACAAAAAATACAGGCTATTGCAGGTCATCATGCAGGGTAGAGTAGAAGGGAAAAAGGGAATCGGTAGAAAGAAAAAGTCATGGCTACGAATTATTCGAGACTGGACAAACATAAATGTGGAGGAATTATTCCATGCGGCTAAAGACAGAGAAACTTTTAAAAATGTGGTCGCCAACCCCGGACTGCGAGTTTCCAACGATTCGATAAGTTGCTTCATTAAAACTCCAGGGTATGACGTTACTAGCCAGGTCGACCGGTGCACCAGGTCCTCCGGGGCGGGTCGCTGATGTCAAATTCGTGAAGAGCGACCTAAAAAACCGCTGTGGCACAAGTTTCTCTTGATTGATCACAAGTTAAGCAGGAACTCCAGAGGATGACGTCCTGACCTCCAGTTGTACAGGGGGCTAATTTAGATATTATAATTATGATATTCAGATTGCGCGACCTGAGGAACCCCCGGGTGCAAAAGTTCGTACAGTTCGGGTGTTTTTTGGGGCAGGTATGAATTTTTTCCCATCCCTTGAAATTATGCAGTTGAAAGAATGCACTTCTTGATGCACAAATGCATTTTTCATGAAATTTGGAAAACAAAGTTTCTAAATGAGCTAACGATTCGAATGCAAAAAACCGCATCTCGATCCGTTTGTCTGCGCAAATTTCCTGGGTTTTGTGCCAAATTTCCTCGCCTAAAATACTTTTCGTTTTTATAAATTCGAAACAAACAAGTTTAAGATGTGACTAAACCATCTGATTAATAAAATACTAAGAAATTATTCGTTTTAATAAACTAATATGCCAATTGTGACACAAACTGTATAAATTGTAATTGTTGTTTGTTTAATTGTCACTTCTAAAGCGGTTTTACCCTATATTCCTCGAGTGACAGAAAGGATCGGCCGGATTCATCAAAACTTTCTTCGAGCCATCTAAGAAGATCTAAAACTATCTGAAATCTGCCAAGGATAAGAGAGCCCCACTAAGTTCTGCAAGTGTTTATCGTATTCCATGCACTTGTGGAAGTGTGGAAGACATTACATCTCCCGAAGTTGCCATCCACTCGATACAGCGAAACGTCGAGTATTAACCCATTCCTACGACGGCCAATAAACTCAAAAAACCATTCACCAATAAAATGTATCTGTTGACAAAGTAATAGCACATTGAAATAAATACAAACAATAATTTTTAAAAAAATGTAATGTTGATGCTAAAAACTAAATAGATCTCGAAAAAGCATGTAAAGAATTGCAGGAAAAATATTGAGCGCACGTTTGTAAATTTAATGTGTAATTAAATGTGTTCACTGTTAGTCTAGGAACAATTTTTACAATTATTAAGAGTACAAAGTTGTAATTGTATTTAAATGTTTTAGCAAAATTTGTTTCTTCCTTCTTTACTACCACAATTAACAATCAACATATTTATTAATATTTACAATAAGGAAGCAAATAACCATTTTATACTGTTTAAAAATATAATATCGATAAACAATTTAAATGATCTATAAATTAATTAGACTACGCTGATGGCTAACCGTTGTATTAAATTAAAATAAACAACGGTAATTATCTAATATTTATACCAACATTGTTGATGATTTATAACTTTATAAAACATATTTTACCGTAAATTAATAGCATTTTAAAAAGGTGTTGTTGTACTAGGTATTTAAGAACGAATTAACCAACTTTAATATTGGTTTAACGTATCGTATTATAAATGTGGGTATAAATGATGTTGCTAAAAAAAATCAATTATTTCTCCGATGCCATGTATCTGAATTCAGAACGAGAGAGATGATCTGAGGACGGTCTCGTTACCGTTACCACGAGTGCAAAGCAGTTAATACAAAAAAATCCAAAGCATGTCATCAATGACTTGGGTATTTCAAACTAGTGGTACCACCTCTTGAAATATTCAGTTGGGCCAACGTAAATACGCGTACGCAAAGTTTGATGGAGTAAATTATTTAAAGTACTTTAACCTCATCGTTCTATGTATTACAGTATATGCTGATGTATTTACTATTTGTTTGCAAATATGATAAAATAACGTAATGAAATTTGTTTATATTAGTAGCTTCATAACCTTAAAACCACGATGTTCATCTACTATAAAATGACATTCCGTGCGCCCATGACACATTTCTATGCAACGTACGCAGTTTGTGCCCTTGTCAATCGAAATGCATTGTTGCCGCTTTAGGATTTTCACTTCGAAGTGTTTTTGTTACGTTCACAAGCTATTTGTTCCACGTTTAACTTTTAATTTGTTTATTATTCTTAAAAAAGTAGTTCTTTTCAGAAAAAAATAAGTTTTATACTTAAAGTGATGCACTGCGATAATTAAATGTATACTGCTGGCCAGTGTAGCACTGGATTTTTAAAACTAAACTCGATACTTTTTTAACTATGGTTTTTTCTTCATGTGTTAAAATCGATTGTAATAGCTTGTTTTCTGAATTTTTGGAAGACGCTCATGTGTGCTCTACGCAGTTTTAAAGGAATTTCATCTAAAAATGCGGAGGACGCACTTGTACGCCTTAATACATACATATGGTCAAGTCTTTTTCCCGTAGGACTAGGCAGAGAACACTTTCTTTCACTTGCTACGGTTCTTACACACATCTTACGCTTCTTCTACTTTCATCAGTGCCTTCATACATGCTTGTCGGTTGTTGGTACTCTTAACCTGGCCTTTATTCAAAACAATCTGATCAAGATATGTTCGCCCAGGTCGACCTCTACCGACTTGCCCATTCACACTCGCCTTATAAATCTGTTTTGTCAATCTTCTTTCAACTATTCTTTCTACGGGTCCAAACCATCTAAGCCTAGTAATATCTATTTTTGTAACCACATCTCTTTTTACACCTCAGCGTTTCATTATCTCACTATTCTTCACTTTATCCAACAGAGTTAATCTGGCTATACTTCTATGACTACTCATCTCCTAGCATTAATCTTATTTTCATGCCTCTTCTGCCAAACCCAACATTCACTACCATACATAAGTGTAGGGACCAGCACTCCTCTGAGCACAGCCAATCGTGCCTTTTGACACGTTCTGGCTGCTCATAAAGTTTTGCCTTAATAAGTTTCTTGATAGGACATTAAAATTTTTTTTTGTAAAGCTATAAAATTAAAATATACCAGTTAAAAACAACTTTAAATTTTCTACAATTTCTGAATTTTCCTATAATTATGACGATTTGGCAACGGCGTGTAGTTGTGACGCTACCAAATTATATGACGTGCATCGGATTTAATTTTGTATTAACTATACACAAGCAGCGCCAATGCGCGCGCTAATTATACTTATTGTGTAAATAAATTGTTATTGTTGTAAGGAATTAAATAAGTCTTGATGAAATCCACTATCTACCAATGTTGAAATTGTTTTTTTTATTTAAGAAAACACGTTTTCGAAGTACCTATGGCCTATTGCGCAAGTCAAGAACGTACTTCCCACAGCTCATCCTGCCCAATGACTTGCAAGAATGAAATAGAAAAACCAACTTGCGGATCTGATGGTTACGTTTACAGAAGCGAATGTGAATTAAAATTACTTAATTGTGGGTAAGTATCGGTGGGAAATTGAAGTTATACGAGGTCCAACAAAAAAGTTCTACTACTCGTCAATTAAAATTTCCTGGTTAAACTTGATAAAAAACCTCCTAAAATCGATAAATATTGTTACAAAATTCAGTTCTTTCTTGGGTTCGTTGATTTTAAACTCTCGATACAGTACCAAAACAATTTTTACTCCAATACTTTTACACCAATAAATTTTACTTTTATAAATCACATAGATATTCGACTAATTACAACTATTTACATTTCATAACACGTAAACACTATTAAAACTAATTTGTCACTTGTAACGACCACTGTCCTTTTTATATTTCTAAATCATAATTTGACCTTTTTCGCGATGGCGACAGAACCATCTCGAAGCGGCGAGATTTTACTAGACGGAGGCCGACAAAGGGGATTTATTAATATGCACCCTCGCTGTGGTCGATGCTCGGATGCCGATTAATAATCAGGTCCGGATTGTAACAATATTAAAAAAGTTACATGAAATTGTATTTCTTTTAGCAACATTAGAAGAGTGGTGAAAGTAGATTACGAAAAATGTCGTGCCAAATTAGCAAAATGCATCAAAATGAAATGTTCAAATGACGTCGATCCAATTTGCGGTACAGACGCTCGAACTTATACAAATCAATGCCAATTGAATTTAGCGACGTGTTTAAAGGGAGTTCAGTTTGCTCACATAGGAAATTGCACTAAGCTTAAAGAAGAAGAACCGTGTCCAAACAAGTGCAGTGAAGAAATTGAAGATGAACCTATCTGTGGGTCGGACGGTAACGTTTACAAGTATGTATTAGATTTATTAAGTATTTTTAATCTCTTTTTTAAAGACAGTTATTTTAATAGAAATCACGGTAAAAATCTACTAGAACGACTTTTCATACAAATTTCTGTAAATGACTCCTCTACAGGGTTGCCATATTGAGACATTTTCTTCAAAATTTGGCGATTTGTGAGCAGCTGGGGGATTTTTCGGGGGATACTTTTATCTGGGTTGTTTTTTGGGGGGAAAATTTAATGTTGGAACATGTTAAAATTATAACTGGAATATTTTTTCGCCGATCAATTGTGAAAATATGCCAACAAAGAGAACAGGTATAATCAACTAAATAATAACAAAGTATTAATATTAATGTAATATTAATATAATTAGTATTATTAATATATTTTTTATATATATTGGTGTAATTAATTAAAACGTTAACTTTGGAGTATTGTAGACTTCATTAAGTCCAAATTACATACAAAAATAACATTAAATAAACCACAAAGGTTTGATTTGGTCAATAATAAGATTTAGAAAAATTTATGGAATATTTGTTGAAAAAGGTACGATTTTGGTAGTTTTTCCATGTCAATTGGGAAATTTTTAGTAAGCCGACCTGGCAACTCTGCTCCTTGAAACATTGTCTCTAAAAAAAATGCGGCGAAAAGCAAAAACTTCCACATAATTCACCAAAAAATGGACCATAGTTACTGAACATAAAACCATGAACAGAAAATAGAACAAATACTACAACAGAAATTTTTTGATTTATTAAAAAACGTAAAAACAAATTATGAATAAAAAAAATTAAGATTAATTTACGACTAAAATTTACAGTCTTCTCAAATGCCTAACTGATGTTCTGCGCACATATTTTTTCCACAGTGAACGCAAATATGACGTCCTTTTCGGTCCCGCGATCGTGGGCAAAAGTCACAACGACTTGAACGGTTTGGGGGTCCTTGGGGAGGCAGCTCGTCAGGATATCTCAGGTAGTCGCGAATAGATTGTCTTAGTTTTCTGGTTAGTCGTTGATTTTTTGCTCTTTTCTTTACATGATCTTCCACCAAAACATCAACTAAAAGAAACCCAATTCGGTTTTTTGTTATTATGTAACGAAATATTACAACACAAAATCTAAAATCTCAGTGCATAACAATATTTTTTGCAGAGGTTCTTGTTTTCTTTGAAACTAATGGCTGTGAGTACCACTTAGGTACGACCAATAAATCCGGGACGATCGGTGTAGGTGGTAAATTCATAGCGTCCTCATTATTTTGTATCTCCTCCTTTAGTTCTTCCCATGTATTTTCATCAGGTACCGAATCTTTGAATAGAACATCATCCTCATCTTTACTACCTTCTTTGTCTAAGGAATCCTGGCCTAGTGAATTTTTACTCTGTTCATCTTTGTAAAGATTATCTCAAAGTTCTTTTTCCGTAGTGCACTATTAAGAAAAGTCATAGATATTTAATGAAACAACACTAATGATAAATCTCATTTAGTCATTTAAACTCTTTTCAAAACAAAATGTTATTTTATGAATTATTTAAATGAACACATGAAAATAATTTTAGAACTATAATTTATATTTAAATATTATTAAGTTTATTCATGAAATATATTGTTTTTAACCAACATTGTACCTGTCACTGTATTTTTTTATGTTTTTACTATAGCACCAAAAAAATATTGTTCTTGTTTTATTTTATATCGGTTTCAAACGTTAAAAAAAATGTGTTAGTATTGATTTGACTTCAAAGTAAATCACATGAATTTTTGAATTCAACATGTATCTAGATCTATATACTACTGATAGCTCAATTTTTTAATAGGTACTTTTAAATTATTTTTACATTACAACGAAAATAGTTCCATTTGTAATACATCTAAAATTTTTTCTATATTTTACTTTATTGACATTCAGATCATTATGCCACCTCAAAAAGGAAACCTGCGGACAACTAGTGATTCAAGTTCCATTGCATCATTGCAGAACAACAGCTGCTTGCAATGAGCAATGTGGAAACGATAAGAACTTCGTGTGTGGCTCTGATAACAAACTTTATAAAAACGAATGTGAAATGAGGAGAAATAATTGTGGGTATGTATAAATATGCCAATATTTAAAAACTGTACCCACTAAAAATATTTTAGGTACCAAATTTTGTGTAGCAAATAAATATTTTATAAGTGGTTTAAACAAATATTAACTGAAAAGTTGTGTAGTCCACGTATTTGTCAACAAATATTTAAAAAAAACTACACAATATGTACAGGCTATTGAAGCACCCAGTAATGTACAGATAACAAAAATAAATTAAGAATAACATTCATATGCAAACAGTAGTGTATGTCGTTCCATAAATACTTCATTCCAATCCTTATAGTATTCCTTATATATTCAGTATAATTGAATTTAATCCAAGCCGTTTAAACGTAAGAAGTTTCACTTTTAATATGCGCACATAGTGCACACATCTTTTTTTAATAGTTTAAAACAAAAATTACAATATAATTTTTTAAATTTAATTGTTAGTATGAATTAATATAACTAAAAAATATTTAAAATCGTAAAAACCATACTTCCTAAAGTTTTAAAAAAATAGATTAATTGAAAAGAAAAAAAAACTATGTACAAAATGATTTATTATTTTCTATTTGTAGGAAACACATCTATGTAGTACCAATGAAACGTTGCATCGCTGGTTTTCAATTCAAAGGTTGCCAGAAGATATGCCCCACCTACTATGACCCCGTCTGCGGTACAGATAATAAGACTTACAGCAACACATGTTTCCTGGAAATTGAAAACTGCCGATCGAGATCCCTGGTTTCAATGAAGAATATGGGAACTTGCGCTGAACCTTTAAACGAAATACCCAAAAATTACCTATACTAAGTTAACTTGACTGTTAAATTAGTAAGATTATTTTAGTGAGATTGGAAAATCATAAGGTATTTAAGTGGATCAGCTAACGTTGAATAATATTAATTACATTTTCGAAAAATTATACATTTTAAATCCATCGTAAATTTAAACATTTGTATTGGATTATAAATGAGCAGAAAAAATCAAATAATCTCACTAATTTTTTAAACTAGGAATAAATTTAGAATTTTTTACCAATAATCACTTTAAATGTAAAAAAAGCTGAGCTAAATTTGACTATGTACATTATTTACAAAGTAAATGATTTGGCATTGGAACCTTGATAGTTTGTACTACTTCCTAAATATTGTGCAGTATTTTTTTAATGGAATAGTTGAAAATTTACAAATCACAGACAAGATTAATTTTCTTTCGCCAAAAAATATTACAGCTCAATGAGCTGAATTTTTGTTATTTTTTATATTGTTACGATATTTACTCTTTGGGTTCGATGATTCTAAACACAGTACAATAACTAAACAATTTTTATTCTTATAAACTAAACCTTCCGCGACCGCTGCCTTTTTTATATTTATCCAAATTGTTACTAGAAGGAGCGCGAGTTTTCGACATTGCTTCGGGATTATTAGCTGTAGTATTCTAGAATTTGTCTGATCTTTTTCAGTCGCCGGAGGCCATAATTATGCATTCCCCGCGCTGTCGCCTCAAGGTGACAGTCGACAGGGACGGGCTCAAAAATCGTAACAATATTTTAAATTAACAATGATGTTTGTGTGACATATGATTTTATCATAATTTTTTTTTATTATGAAAAAATACTGACACCTCCTTACTTTAGATAGTAAGACAAATAAAGGAAGTTTTCTTTTTTTTATTGTCTAGTTTCTATAAGCATGTGCATTAAAATAAAATGGTACCAAGTAAGCTTTCTTGCCTCCACTATTATATTTTCAATGAAAATTCTTATCTTTCATAAAGTATTTATTATTCTTACTTTTGTGCCAATTTTATTTTTATTTTATATAGATTTTATAAATAATTTTTATAAACATATCATTAAGATATTGTATTTATTCTAGAACTAGTAATTTAAACTTTTGGAATTATCAAGCATTTATCAAATGAGCTGTGTTTTTAAATCCTAAGTATTACTTTTAAATACTGTAATTGATAAATAAAGTAACATGAACTTTGTTTAATTTTTATGTGAAACATCTAATGCCGCGGGTGAGAGTTAAAGCGGCTGCTGGGGTGGCGACTGTCAGTCTTCCGTCAGACCCAAAATACCTTAGCTGTAGTAGCTAAAAAATGAGATCTTAACGAAAATGAAGAAGCCAGGTGTCCCACGACGGCTCATTTTTTTTAAATTGCATCAAACTTAGTAAGAAAGAGTTTTGAATCAATTATTTTTAGAATTGCTTTATTTACAATAATATATTTAGTTACTCAACCGAGCTTCTCATTATGGTGCTTTTTTGCGACTATTTTTTTTCACTCCTACCTCGAATATCTAAAAAAAATTCCCAGAAAATTTGAGCCCTTAATAATAATATTAAGTGCTCGACCAAGGTGTACAATGATTTCCTGTTTAAAATACACATAAACTTAAATTTTTTTCTTCAATATTCTACAGCTGAGGCATTTTATGGTATAATTTTGGTCAATGATAGGATTGCTTCAGAATTTAATGCTCTACAAAGTTCCTTTACGGCCCTTATTTTCTAAATGACAAGAGCTACAGAAAAAATAAAAATCAATTTCCTACAAAAAAGTTCCAGAGGACCAATTGCTAACATCAATATTTCTTAAGATATTGGGCTTTTAAGTTGAGGTGGTATGGAATTTTCATGGATTATTGAGCTAAATAATTGTATTAATTTATATCATTAGAAAAAGGTTTTAATGAACTATAAAATATTATATCAAAGTAAATTAAATGTATTGTCAAAAAACACAAATAAAGTACACAATGAATATTGAGAGCGATGATTTTGTACTGTTTGAAAAATTACGCCGCAATGGACACTTTTGTAAAGCATTCAATTCTGAATCCTATAATTGACCAAGATTATACCATAAAATGCCTGTTGTGATTACAGATCGCAAACACATCGTTTTTAAATTTCATTTATTCTAATTTTAATTCTTTACGACGCCAATGTTTTGAAAACCGTTCCACTTTCCCTTCAACTGTAGTATTAATTTTGCATTAGACCAATAAGGTCGACATTAGTTGTCTCTCCGGCTGCAAGGGGCGAAGTTTGAGAAGTATTGTTCCGACAGTCGTAGCGAGCGGCTGTAATACAGTTCCTTTTTCCACGGTGATTAAACCTCGCTTGTTCTATTTCTTCAACCGTCGATATTGACGAGTCTTTTCATTCGTTAGTTTCCACGACTTTGAATTAATATCATCGCTTGCAGCAGTCAGGAAAAATGCATTGTGTTTTTGAAGATAGAAATACCGATATTTTGTTTTAAATAAAATGTTAAAAACCAGCCGAATTGTGATTACTTCCAGTCCATTATATCGAAATTGAATATTCATTCCTCCTGTGTAGAAAAAAAGGGAAATTTGGAACCCCCGATTTCTACAATGCCTCTGAGCTGTAGAATATTGAAGAAAAAAATCAAAGTTTATGTGTATTTTAAATGGGAAATCATTGTACGCCTTGGTCGAGCACTTAATATTAATATTAAGGGCTCAAATTTTTTAGGGAATTTTCTTTTTAGGTATTTCCCACCAAATTTCAAGGTGGGAGTAAAAAAAATAATCACAAAAAAGAGCACCCTACTTCTCATAACCAATAATAAATCTACAGACACCTACTTTTTTAAATTTTTTATAATTTTCGTTGTTTTCTTGCTCTTGGTCCAGTCCATGATACTCTAGTGGCATCAGTAATTGAAACAATTTCTAATCCAGACATTTGTAAACCTTTTATTGAGGCCTAAAAAATATAGTATATTTACTAAGGATTATTATTGGAAATATATTTTTCTTACCATCCTACCAGGACCCAGACCTCTTACTCTTACTCTAACTGTTTTGTAACCTTGCTCAAGTGCTTTCTAAAAAATAATGCATCAATATTAAAACCAAATATTTAATATCATCAAAGTAATAAACATGTATTTAGTTCTAGTTTAATATTTTATATGCATTTGCTGCAATCTTTTTTTTTAATAAATTGAATATAGGTGCTTACAGTTCCAACAGTAATAGCAGTAGCTTGTGCTGCAATATTTGTTCCTTTTTTAGCATTTTTAAAACCTTCTATTCCACAAGATCGGATTAACATTGGAACACCTAAAATTAAAAAAAAAATGTAAATAAAAAATTATGAAGCAATAAGAAACAGAGTGAATATTAAAATAAATCAAAGTCCAACAAAATAACCAATGAAAGAGGAGTTACCCTTGATCTCATTTTATCACCATTAGATATTATGGTAATGAAGGCTGTCGACATTTTAATTCCAGAAGATTCCCATCATCCTCCACTTGAATGCAATTTTCCACTCAAAATCGCAAATGAATATTCATCTGACAAAGAGTATTACTATGACTTCCTTCACGCTGACTATGCAGCAATTCATTTGTCCCTTGAAGCAATTGATTGGGATGGTGCACTACATGGAAAAGAACTATCTGATATGTTTTCTATATTTTATGATAATCTTTATTTCGTCATTGATCACTTTGTTCCAAAAAAAAAACTGCTTAAAGAAATCTCCATGCTGGCACTCCCCCAAGATGATGAAATTTCTTTATGAGAAGAAATCAGCGCACAAAATTTACAAGAGCGCAAGGTGTCCTGAAAGCTATACAGCATTTAGTAATTTAAGATCTAGATGTAGATCTCTATTAAGACAGTGTTATGCAGATTACATTCAACGCACTGAACACTCTATTATTAATAATGTTAAATCCTTTTGGAAATTTGTAAGCAGCAAAGAGGTAAATAACACTATTCCTGATACAATGACTCTTGGTGATCATTCAGCTAGCAATGGGATTAATATTGCCAACCTTTTTGCTAACCAATTTTCCTTTATGATAACCCTATTACATATGTGGTTAATGTGTCCAATTATCACATTGAAATTTTGAGAATCTTTGAAAAACTGTCTGAAATTAATACCAACAAAGGCCCTGGTCCTGGTGGAATTACCCCTACTTTCCTTAAATTATTTAGCTTCATTTTATCTTGTCCACTTTTCTATATACATATTTATTAAGTCTTTGTTATCAGGCGAAATTCCAGATTACTGGAAAACCTCATGTTACTTCATTATATAAATCAGGCCGAAAATCTGACGTAAGCAATTATCGTCCCATTTTTATTCTTAGCGGAATCCCTAAAGTTTTTGAGTAAACTTTGTTTATACGGCATTGATGGGCTAATATTGCGGTGGCTCAAGAGCTACCTTACGGAAAAAACGCAAATTGTCAGGTTCAATAATTACTATTCTCATCCCATAGCAGTTACCTTGGGTGTTTCACAAGGATCACATCTGGGACCACTGCTATTTAACATTTTTATTAATTATCTCATACGCTGTTTCCAAGAAAGTGAAGTTTTGCTGTTTGCTGATGATTTAAAATGGTTTAAAATAATTAAAAGTGAGGCTAATACACTAATTCTACAAAATGATATAGATTGCCTATCTAACAGGAATGTGTTTGAATGCATCTAAATTCCATATTCTTCCTTTTCATCAAACACATTACCCAATCATTTTCAAATATAGTATAAATAATCTGACCTTGTGTTCTGCTTTTAAAACCAAAGATCTAGGTGTGACCCTAGACTCCACACTTAGCTATAAAACTCACATTTCCACTGTAATTGGGAAATCTATGAAGATGCTAGGCTTTATAAGGAGAACCACCTGCGATTTTACTAACATCACTACTATTAAATCCCTTTATTTCTTCCTGGTTAGATCTCATCTCAACTATTGTTCCACAGTTTGGTCCCCCCATTATGTTACATATAAAGTGAAAATTGAGGCTGTCCAGCACAATTTCCTGAGATAGATAGCCTTCAAAATGAGTGTATACTACTACTATGCTGCAGTAGAACACATTTTGAACATACCCTTTTTTGAGGTATGTAGAAAACAAAGAGACTTAATACTTCCATTTAAAATTACCAATGGAATGTGTACCAGCCCCAAGCTTCTCTCCAAAATATCTCTACTTGTCCCCAGCCATGCAACTAGACAGGTGCAAACCTTTTAAATTTCTTTTCATACATTTAATAGTACTCATTCAACAGCTTTATCCCAAGAACTCTTAGATTAGCCAACTCTGAACAACCTTCAAATCTTTAACATATCAGCCTCTTGCTTCAAAAACCATATTCTTGACCTAGCTATTTAATACTTTCTGCTTGTTCTCTTGTATTGTGTTTAGTGGTACTAGACCTGCATGAATTAGATTAGTTTATATTGTTATACCAGTGTACTTTTCTTTTATTTGATCTATATGTTATCTTATTACTCTGAAACTGTAATATTCTCATAATTTACTTTTAAACCACTATATTTTATTGACTACTATATAGTACTGTTGTACATTTATCTAAATTGGGCTTGCCTGTGTATAAATAAAGTTTACCTTTTGCATTGGCCAAAGAAACAATTGTATTGTTTTTTGTAACTCTAATATTAAATATAGGTAAATCCTTAAATGCAACTCCATTAAACAATTTATTTGGAGTATCAATATCAGGAAAAATGTCTTTTCTAAAAAATATATTATTTAGCTAGTTACAGTAACTCTTGGAAAATGAATCAGTTCTTACTTGGTAATGGAAGCATCTATATCAACTGACTTCTCTCCTTGAGTACCTTCGTCTAATGATGGTAAAGATTTTAACATTTCTTTTCTATTTACAACATCTCTAAAATTTGATGTTGACGTAAACAACGTTCTCGAAAATAAAGGATTATGAACTGAAAGTATCAGGTTTTTAAAAAGATTATTAAGTTTGTTTACAGCCATCCTACTGAAAGTTAATCTAATAGATATTCACAAATAAATGAAAATTGTAACATTCCCACAAGTGTGGACCAAAGCACAAATGTTAGGTTATATGTCAAATGCATCTGTCACGTCAAATGCAGACTAACTGACTAACCAAGTAACCAACAGAACGAAATGAACTATTTGTAATGTATTTACACCATCTATTTGTAATATTTTCACTATCTCATTATAATAAATTATATTCCCCCAATTAATTGGGAACAAATAAAGTTTTCTATGTTATAAAGGCCACATAAAAGTTACATTTTATAATTTATGATAAAATACCTACTTGCCAGTGAAAATTTTGTGATTATCATAATCGTGTCTCTAATCTGATCATAATCACAAAACCTCTTATGAACATTTCTATGTTTATGTCAAAACATTAACCTTAAATTAGGAGTAATTTACTTTAGGCTCCACGACATCGTATAAACAAACCTATGATTAAACAGAAAACATGAACTAGATTTTATAAAATTTAGGGATTGCTAGTGTACAATTTACTTATCAATATTTACCTATTAATATTTATAAAATTATAAATTAATTCAATAGTAACACATTTTATACACATTAAGTATGACTTCAATTATAAAGTTACAAGCTTTATCTGGAGCCAAAGATGAGTCTCCCCCATGTTATATTCTTCAAGTGGATGATGTACGAATATTACTGGATTGTGGGTGGGATGAAAAATTTGATATGGAATTTATAAAAGAAATAAAACGGTAAATAAATAATTTTGAAATTTAGTTTAATTTGTTTTAAGTTATTGCTTTTTTTTAGACATGTACACACCATAGATGCAGTTTTATTATCCTATCCAGATATTTATCACTTGGGAGCACTACCATATATTGTGGGAAAACTAGGTTTAAACTGTCCAATATATGCTACAATACCAGTTTATAAAATGGGACAAATGTTTATGTATGACCTTTATCAGTCACAATATAATATGAAAGAATTTTGCATCTTCTCTCTAGATGATGTAGATGTTACTTTTGAAAAAGTTATTCAGCTGAAATATAATCAGACTGTTTCTTTAAAAGGTAATACTATAGGAGTCATTGGTTGACTAATGTAAATAATTAATGATTTTGTATATCATTTATTAAACATTTTTTAGGCAAGGGCTATGGACTAACTATTACTCCCCTACCAGCTGGTCATATGATTGGAGGCACAATATGGAAAATATTAAAAATTGGCGAAGAAGATATAATATATTGTAATGACTTTAATCATAAAAAAGAACGACATTTAAATGGGTGTGAATTAGAAAGATTACAGAGACCATCTCTAATGATTACTGATTCTCTTAATGCTTCATACCAGCAAGCTAGAAGAAGAGCTAGAGATGAGAAACTTATGAGTAAGTACTTACTGTAAAATAGAGAGATTCTTAATTCAAAATGAATGTTTATACAATACTGGAGTTTTTCCTTTTTTTGCAACATTTCGTTTACGAGGATTGATTGACAGAAACGAATTAAAAAAATTGTCACAATTCTGCATTCACTCACTCCAATTGTATGATAAAAGTGGAAAACAATTTTTCTGCTCCTTTTTAAAAAAAAACACATTTTTCATATTTAATTAGTTTACTAAATTTTTTTTTAATTACTTTCTATAGTATGGTTTATTATTAGTGATATTTTTGTAAATTGCTAAAGATTCAGTTATATTTTAATTAAAACTAAAAATAAAACTAGATAGAATTTGTATTGGCATATTAAAGAAAAAATTATACATTTTTTGCTGTTTCCTTGTTAATATTTAAAATTTTTAAAACGATGTCTCAAAAGTTCATACTTTCACAAAAGTGTCTAGTATAAACTTCTGACACTTCATTTTACGTTTTATGGTTATGGTCCTAAACTAAAAAATGAGATCTTAAGGATAAAAATGAAAAAAAATTACTGATGACAAATGACATTTTGACATTTGCCACCAGAGAATAATTAAAACCATTCAAATTTATTTTCAAAACAACATCATACAGTCCAACAAACTAAACATCCAAGAAAACAGAGAAACTGACGCGCAGTGCGATACTACGCAATGACCCGGGGCTACATAGGGGCCGGCTGCTCATAGCTTGGCATAGGGACTTTCTTGTCCTACTTACATATGTTTTTAGATATTATTTTCGTTTGAAATTGTTAGTCACAAATTTACAATACTTTAGCGCTCATATTTAAACTATCAAAGAAAAGTATAAAGTAAATTTAGCATATTTATATTAAGTGATATTCAACAGTAGTTTTTAGTTTTTTTAGTAAACCATGCATATTTTATATACAAAATAGTTTCGATGTTTCACATCTGCCAGGTGTCCTGCGATGGCTCATTTTTTTTCTTCTATATAGCTATCCAAATCCCAACTTATATATGATTGGATTAACTGAATAGGTACCAAAATACTAAACTAATTAAAGTCTGTTTGATATTTATTTTTATGTAACAATTTGTCCATTTTTTATTTTTTTAGCAAATATTCTCCAAACATTACGTAATCATGGCAATGTACTAATAGCTGTTGACACAGCAGGTAGAGTATTAGAGCTAGCTCATATGTTGGATCAATTATGGCGTAACAAGGAATCTGGTCTTCTAGCTTACTCACTAGCATTTCTGAATAATGTCAGTTACAATGTTGTTGAATTTGCCAAATCTCAAATAGAATGGATGAGTGATAAATTAATGAGAAGTTTTGAAGGTGCTAGAAATAATCCATTTCAGTTTAAACATTTGCAGTTATGTCACAGTCTTGTGGAGTTAAGTAAAGTACCAAGTCCAAAGGTGGTCCTTGCAAGTTCACCAGATATGGAAAGTGGATTTTCAAGGGAGTTATTTTTGCAGTGGTGTTCAAATCCTAGTAACAGTATTATTTTAACAACAAGGTACTTTTATATTTTTAATTGTAACATTTCCACGGTAAAAATGAAAAACAGTTTGCAACCTAAAAGTTAATATGGTACTTGCAAACTGATTTTGTTTTTAAATCCTGAATACATTTTATTTTATTTTTGGTTGAATTAAGTTTGAATTTGTAATATTTTTTTTTATATACAGGAATTAAAATTATTGTTGCAATAATAATTGATTAAATAAGATTGCTGCTTATAATTGAATGGTTTTTATCAGATAAAAACTGCCAGCCATCATTTTAGCAAAAGCCCACAAAACTACTCTTTAAAAGCACTGAGCTCCAACAAGATAAATTCTAAACTTGTATGGAATTGCATCGAATCCTTAGAGTACCTTGGTGTGAACAACAGGGTGCCCCTACTGTGGGTACCTGGGCACCAGGGGGTGGAAGGAAACGAAAAAGCCGACACCCTTGCAAAACAGGGGGCCGAATCTGCGTTCACTGGATCAGAACCGGTTTTTGGAGTCACCACAAGTGCCGCCAAAACAATTATTTCGAACTGGGCGGAGAGGAAAATACTCACGTACTGGTCCGACATACCAGGGCTAACCCAGTCGAAGGCGTTCTTACCGTTACAACCCTCGAGAAACACAACTAAGCAGATCCTAGAATGGAGCAGAAATGACCTGCATATTCTAACAGGACTGCTTACGGGACACTGTCGTCTAATCAGAAAGATAGATCTGAACCAACAAACGGACTGTCGGTTCTGCTGCGTGGAAGACGAAACTGCTGAACATATACTATGTTCATGCCCCAGCCTGGGAAGAATAAGGTTCAACATATTTGGTTACACTAACCTAGAACCTACCGATTTTAAAAAAATCTCACCCCATACAACCATGAACTTCATAAGAAGGGCTGGATTGTGCGGTGAACTGTAGCCTCTAGGGGTGAGCCACAATAGACCTACTAAGGGTCGTGGTGGAGGGGCGACCACGCCCCACTCACATGAAACCTAACCTAACCTAACTCTGAGGAACAAACAGTAATGAGACACATTTTTAAAAATACGCGCGCTTTGAATATCAGTGTGTATATTTATTTGGTTGGTAAAAATTTCATAACATTTACCTTATTAGGTTAGAGATTGCAGTGTTTTTTGTGTTAAAAGAAAATTGTCAGCCATTTTTAAAAATGAAAAAATACATAGCACAAAGAATTTGCATCAAATTTTGCCAAAGAAAAAAAATTTTTTGTTTCGGTAACCACAATTCATGGTATTTGCATGCACCATTAATAAGATATTTTCTGCATGTCTTATTTAATTAATCAGTCTCATTTTTAACAATATTTTTTTAGGACATCTCCAGGAACTTTAGCTAGAGATCTAATAGACAATGGAGGAGGACGGAACATAGATTTGACAGTTGAAAGACGAGTAAAACTAGAAGGAGCTGAGTTAGAAGATTATGAAAAACGTCAAAGAGCAAGAGGTGAATATGGAGATAAAGAGTACGTTCAAAATACGACCTAAATAAGTATATTATTTTGTTTTAAAAGCAAATTATATTTATTAGAATAAATTGAATAACTTTCTAGGGACGGAGACTCAGACTCTGATTCAGATATTGAGATGTCTGTAATTTCAAAGGGTAGACATGATATTGTCATTAAACAGGAAGGAAAAATCAATACGGGATTTTTTAAGGTGACCAAGAAAATGTATCCCATGTATCCCTTCCATGAAGAAAAAATAAAGTGCGATGAATATGGGGAAATTGTAAAACCAGATGATTACAAATTAGCAGATATTTCTGCAGAGGGAGAAGATAATAAGGAGAATGTTATTATAAAAAAGGAGGAAGATGAGGAAATAAGTAAATATTGTTTTTGTTTGCTTTTTTGTGGGAAGTTGGGAAAAATGTTTATATTTTTTCTGTAAAATTACTTTTTTTAAAAAAAGATGTATGCACTATGTGCGCATATTAGAAGTAAAACTTCTAACGTTTAAACGGCTAGGATTAGATTCAATTATACTGAGTATATAAGGAATATTTTAAGGATTGGAATAAAGTATTTATAGAACGACATACACTACTGTTTGCATATGAATATTATCCTTAATTTATTTTTTACTATTTTTTGACAAACACGTGAACTACACACAGTGCCGGTTTTAGCACTTTCAGCGCCTTGTGCGAGATTTCTATGGCGCCCCCTAACTACAATTCAAACCTACACTATACAAAAAAAGGCAAAGGATACAATGAAATAACCATTTATTAAAAGATATTTTGGGAATTTACGGTCGCCCTACCCTAACGCCGCTACTGACTACACAAATAGACGTCGCGTTGCTAAGTATTTCCATGCTACGCGTCTCCTCTCCTCTACAACAGAACGCGCATGCGCGTCACAGTCTTATGAATCGTTGCACATTTTCGTCTCGCTAGCTCGTGTGACGCGGCATTGAATTTTTACTCCCAGCGCGCGTATAGATGTTTCACTTCAAAAACATTAATGCAAGTTGGTGGCGGACTTCTTGTTATTAGCATCTGCCTTTTTTATGTCAAACTTATGGGTAAGTGACTACCTACAAGCTGGTGACTCAACATAGACATGTCTATGAATAGAACCAATGAGTACTATCTTTATAAATAGGTCACAAAATCGCACATGCACAGAAAAAGTTAATAAATTTAAAAGATAATTAATTTTTAAACAAGTAAATGATTTAATGAGGTTAATAAGTTGTAATAATTAAGTAGTAATAATAATATTGATCATAGATAAAGATGAATCAGTTTCTGAATGATTATTTTGATGCATTATCAAATTTAGAAACTGTTTGGACTGACATGCGCATTGGTTATTTCATCAACTGTCGTCGATTTTTTTTTTATTGGTCAACGAGTAATTAGATTGTTGTTGATTACATGAAACGACCACAAAACCGTTCCCTCACTCAGATTTTCTAGTATGTGTATCGTGCACAGGACGTTTCCGCTTCACAACGGTAGAAAGAGTACCTAAACACTGCTTTTGATCACTTAAATAATAATATTTAGTCTTTAAAAATAACCAATGACACCACAATATTGTCCCTTAAACCTAAATAATGATCAAAAACCTCACTCTAAACTCAATAAAAGCGAAAAAAGCTCAGAAAACCAAAATCGTTAATCAAACACTCATAACCTTATGTATGATATGTCATTTGTTGTGCCACGTCAAGTGTACGTTACCTTTTTTACCGATGTCAAAAAGTGGCCAAGTGCTTTACATCACCCTTTACTCGTAGGAGTTATGCATGCGCATAAATTCAATCCAAACCTACCTTTAAGGAGTCACTAACCAAATTTTGTTTACAATAAATGTAGATTTATTAAGAATCGCAGATAACTTGAAATTTACCATTTGTCTCATTTACAGCTGAAATAACTGAGCAACCTACAAAATGTATCATACTTCAGAGAACTGTTCAAGTAAACTGTCATGTACACTATATTGATTTTGAGGGTCGATCGGATGGGGAATCCCTCATGAAAATTCTTACTCAGTTAAAACCTCGAAGAGTGGTAGTAGTTCGGGGTACCGAAGAAAATACAGCCATTATAGCGAAACATTGCGAAGAAAATATACAAGCCAGAGTATTTACTCCGTCTAGAGGAGAGATTGTTGATGCTACAAGTGAAAACCACATCTATCAAGTAAGTGAGCTGGAAAAACATGAATTTGGTTAACTTTTCTATTTTTATCTAGTTTTATATTCAAAAGGGATGCAGGAGGGTTTAATATATATTTTTAATTTTAGATTTTAAATTTAATCTCCGTTAGAAAATTTATGTTTGTGATTAATAAAAGATGTGATTTGAACACTTCATTAATCCAAACCACAAGAGTAGTAAAAGTTGTTCAAGAAATTTTCTTTGTAATACAACGTGTGTTTTTCTGATGGCAAAGGTTTTATTAAAACCCCTCTCGACACGCTATGGTGTTTCAAGCAGAGACAGTCGCCATTGAACGCTGTGTTAGGGAAATCAGAAGGCTAAACTTTGTAGATAAAAGAATAGCAATCTGCTCCGATAGCCAAGCCATGCTAAAGGCATTGGCCCAGTTATCACCTCACGAAAGGTGATGGAATGCAAGAATGCCTTGGAGGACATATCGATCATAAATAATGTCACACTGGTATGGATCCCAGGATACTCGGGGTTAGAAGGGAACGAGGAGGCAGATACACTGGGCAAAACGAGCTCAGAGATGTCTCCATTGGATCTGAACCCCACTGTGGTGTCTCAAAAAGTCTCAGAAGGAGCACCATAAAAAAGTGGATGCACTTAGAAGCTCTGGCTAAATGGAATGGATCTACAGGTCAAAGGCCAGCGAAAAAGTTCATAAAGAATCCTCGTATGCAACCACGGCAAACCTGCTTTACCTTAGCTGTACCTGAGAGTAATAGTGAGCCTGAAGACGGGACATTGTCAAATCCGGATTCACCTTTTTAGGTTAGGAGGGGCTCCTCCTCTCAGGTGCCGTCTCTATTGAGGTTGGCGACCACCGTGGCAAATTCTTCTCTGTTCTGAGCTTGATGGTTAGGGCATTACCATTCATGTTTGTCCAGTCTCTATCTTTATTATTGTATGGAAGCAGGCGGTGAAGAAATGTAAAATTTAAAGACTATTGTAAAGAGAATTGTCAGAACTTTTAAAAGACATCTTATTCGACCCCTAATGCCATTAAAAAATCTTGGGGTAATTCTTATCCTCGCTTGGGGTTAAAAGTAGTGAAGTCAAAAATACCGGAAAAGAGTGTCCCCCTTTAATCCAAAATCGACCAGTCTGAACGTTTTTCTAAAATGTTGATGAAGTTCCTGCAAATGGCGGTTTCGTTTTTGGTTGGCCGCCCTTTATACATTTTTATTTAATTTTCATCTTTTAAAAATATTTAAAATGCTTTTAGTTCTTACAAATTACAATTAATACCTATATTAAAATGTAAAATACCCAAGATGGAGGTTAGCTTAGGTTAGGTATCATGTGAGTGGGGCGTGGTCGCCCCTACATTGCAACCTTTAGTAGGTCTATTGTGGCTCACCCCTAGAGGTTACAGTTCATCGCACAATCCAGCCGTTCTCACGAAGTTCATGGTTGTATAAGGTGAGATTTTTTTTAAATCGGTAGGTTCTAGGTTGGTGTAACCAAATATGTTGAACCTTATTCTTTCCAGGCCAGGGCATGAACATAGTATATGTTCAGCAGTTTCGTCTTCCACGCAGCAAAACCGACAGTCCGCTTGTTGGTTCATAGAAAGTTTTTAAACTAAATTATTTTTTGAAAAAATTATATCTTCCGGATAATTCCCTAGATATGCAGTATCTTCATTAGCTGGATATTCATTTTTAGGTAAGACTTACGGACGCTTTGGTATCGCAGTTAAGTTTCCAGAAAGCTAAGGAAGCTGAAGTAGCATGGCTTACAGCGAACATTGTTTTCAGAGAAAGTCAGACAGACGCCAAAAGAATTTACATTGATGATGAACCAATGGAAAGTAAGTTTTTTCGTTATTTTTATGTTCTAAAATAAAATGTTTTTTTTAAATAATTATGTAAATGCTACTAGTTGTTTTATTTGTAATTTTTTTTGTCCCAGTTCACGATGAAGATTCGAGAATTTTAACTCTCGAACCGACACCGGACGGCGATGTCCACGATCCAGTATTTATAAACGAAATGAAATTATCAGAGTTTAAACAGGTCTTAGGAAGAAATAACATTAATTCAGAGTTTTCATCAGGAGTGTTGTGGTGCTGTAATGGAACTGTAGCTGTTAGAAGAGTAAGTTAATAAAAATGCAGTTTAAAACTAATTTTAATTTATAACAAAGTTTTGTTATATATATCCCATTTGTGTTAGCAAAAAAATTCGGGAATGTAGTAGCCAAAAGAATGTTCATAAAATTTTAACAGTTCATTAAAAAACACGATAAAATTACTATACTGATAGAAATTTTAGCGCGCAAACGTTTGGAAAATACTTTTTGTTAATTGTGCTGCAAAAAAGTACGAGGAATTTTAAGTGTTTGATCGAGGTAAAAACTTGTTATACAAAATACTCTTGAAGTGGCCACCATATTAAATACTTACCAAATACTTTAGTTTTACCACACATTTTTTTTTCTTAAAGTATTTTCCAAACGTTTTCGCGCTAAAATTTCTATCAGTATAGTAATTTTACCATATTTCTTAATGAACCGTTAAAATTTTATAAACATGTCTTTGGCTACTACATTCCCGAATTTTGCCGTGTTAGCTTTTATTTTCCCATCAACAGTTAAATCAACTAATCAATTAAAAATTAATATGTGTAGGAATCGGGGGTTTACACTTTCTCTTTTCCTGCATGGGAGAAATGATTACTCAACTTCGATATAGTGGACTGGAATTAATCAAAATTTGGCTGGTTTTTTAAAGGTTTTTATTTAGCACAAAATATAGGTATTTTTATCTTTAAAAACACAATGCACTTGTACCGACTACTGAATTACTGCAAGCAATGAAATTAATTCAAAGTCGTGGAAAAATAGAAGTTTTAACTAAATAATGAAAGGAAACTGAACTAATACAACTTATTGCAAATTAACAAGCGATATTTAATCGCCGTGGATGAAAGGAGCTGCATGACAGCCGCTCGCTACGACTGTCAGAACAATACTACAGAACGACCGTCGTTCTGAACGGTCGGAGGAATACTACTGTTGCGCCGACTCGAGACTGCGCATTACAAACAAAAGGGGATAAAGCCAGCCGGAGACATCGCGAGTTCTGCCTGTGGCAAAACGGTTTTAAGAAGACGTTAATGTTATCGATTTTAAGTGTTTTTAGGATCAAACTCTTTAGGTTGATCGTGACTCTTGTGCTATGTTTATGCCTTGTTACTAATCCTCTGTAGTAAATGATCGAGTAAATAAAAGAATTGATCGAAATGAATTTTCAATTAAAATTATATACTGACTTTAAATTGAATTTGTGCTTAGTAAAATAACACTTTCTAGACATGTTCTACTGATCCACTTACCCCCAAGAGCGCTGTTGTTTATATTTTTTGTTTGTTTTAGGTGGAGTCTGGTAAAATATTGCTCGAAGGGTGTATATCTGAAGATTATTATAGGGTTAAAGATTTATTGTATGAGCAATATGCGATTTTGTAATTGTATTTGATAATACTTGTTGTTTTTTTACGAACGAGAATAAAGAATAAACTATAAAAATTAAAACCCACTTTTATTTTTGTTAACGAACGCAAACGGGCTAATATTTGAAATGATTTTACGTGAGAAAGTATTATTAATATTGGGATATGGGTAACGTGCACTTGACGTTTTAACTTGACAACGGTAGAAAGAGTAACGTACATGTGACGTCATAGCTTGAGATTATATCTATCTGTCAAAAAACGAGCATTTTTTGAAACGTGTGAACGAGATTTCTGTGCATACTGCTAGCCAGAAAAGGTACAACCCCAAGTTGATAGCAGGAGCAGTTCGCCGTGGAGAAACATATGTAAATGCAAAAGAACACTGTTTTCTAAGTGGAGATAGAATTACAGAGCAGTTCATCAAGGTCGAAAGAAAAAAACGCCGCAAAAAGAAATAACGTCATTATTGTAGAAAAAGTTGATCTTGGTGTAAAAATGTTGAGAGCAGCAGAAAAACGGGGCGATGAGAGGGCCTTAATAATTAAATAACGCATTTCTGATGTCACTGACTTGGTAGCAGTAGATGCAAAAGATATCAGAAGGGCTGGACTGAAGTGCTCCGTAGTTTGCATCCACTGCGAGGGAGTCTGCCTGGATTACTCATCCATAGATGACATGTCAGACAAAGATGAAATACACGAAGGTATGTCGGTGCCCGTCTCGGATATTCTTGAAAACCCTCCTGACATCTCAAAAGACGACGACTTGGACCAACCAGGTCCATCAAAGAGGGCATAGTTTGATTAAAATAAATACTTCCTCAAAACTGATGTTAGATTTTCAGATATTTTATACCGATGTATTTACGCATGTTTTTTTTTTAAATATAATTAAAATAAGTAATTTTAAGTACTTTGATTTTTTTACATACCCACGCCTGTAAATAAAAATAAAAATTATCTCATTTTTTGCTCAAGTGGTTGAACAAACTTCGAAGTCCCCTGAGACCCCAAGAAAGCCAACTGAGAGGGAGGGAAAGGGTTTCCAACAAAATGCTAGGCCTTCAGAAATAGAAATGGTACTGAAAATGATGAAATTTTGCTAAAAATCGTGTAACTTGAAATTTTTTAAAAAGCTGTATCTCCGAAACTATCGGTCTTATAAAAACTGTTCTGGCCTCAAATTGATGGAAATTTAACCTAATCTAAAAAAAAACATTTGTTGAAAAATCAGTCCTTCTGGGTCAAAATCGACCAAAACTGAAAAAAGGTCAACATTTTTGAGTTTTTTATTTTTGAGAATGATGCTTTTACATTACAAACGACATATCAAAAAAACTAAAACAGCTGATGCAGCGTTGTTCACGCCCTTTTCATGTTTGAATGAATTACACCCTAAACCCAAAAAGCTCAGAAAACCAAAATCGTTTACTAAACACACATAACCTATGTCTTTTATTGTACCATGTGATCGTGTACGTCACCCTTTCTACCGATATTAAAAATTGGCCACGTGCTGAACTTCACCCATAGACTATAGGTACTTTTTTTACAGAGGGCAGGGACATACCAATAGGAAATGGCGCTTAGGGCAGGCATCGAAGATATCTAAATATAAAATAAACAGAGACACTAAATAAATCTTACAAAACCATTTTATTTATCTGTTTTTAAACGAAAATATAGTCCGTAAAAATGCAGTAGTTTGAAAGTGCACTTTTACTAATCTTATATTTAAAATTGCACCTTTTGAGTTTAATAACTTGCAAATGTTACGCCCCTCTTTGAACGGCCCCCTAGGCACGTTTCCCTTCTTGTCTCGTCCTAGGTACGACACTGAGCAAGTATTCTTTAAAGCAAAAAAACGTTTTCAATACACAAACACAAAACTCTTAGTAATTCTAAAATTGAAAATATTTGTGTTTTTGTCTCGGTGTATATAGGAATAACACGTTTCAAGACCACCTTATTTACATTCATTAAAATAATCGCTGCAAGATTGACGAATTATTATATTACAGATTTTTTACCGCCTACTTTTAGCATTATACAGTGTAAAAAAACTAGAAATACGTTTTTCGGAGACACCCAGTATATATTTTTAAAAATAAAATTCTTCGAACTAGTAGAAGTTGTAGCTGAATTTGGTCCAGCTAATACATTTATTCATAAATATATTGAATTCCAACTAGGGTGTACTACATCATAAACCAATTTTAATTAAATTTATATTTATACTGTTTGCAATTAGCAAAAGAGCAAAAGAGACAACAATATCAGCAATTTTCAGTCATCGTATCCCCTCCAAATAATTCATTCATTCATCGGTAGATCCTCGAGGCGTGAGTATCTCGAGCCGTTATTTTTAAACATTTTATTGTTTGTTTGTGTCATTTCGTGAAAATTTACAGTGAAATTCGTGATAAAAAGTGCTGCTTTTGGTTATTCAACAAATAAACTAGACCTAGGTCCATGAAAAGTAAGTTTCAAAATTGTTTTGTAAAAGTTCAGAGAGGTTAAGTTCAGCTGTGTTTGTTTTCTAACCAAACAAAATTGTAGGAGGTAGGCGCAAGTTATGAATTTTCAGTATGTAAATAAAAATAAATAACAGTTGCAATTCTATCTTTCAATAATTTATTTTTATAAGGTGTCGAGTATCTCATTGTCGTAAGTAAATACCTAAAAGTTTTAATACACAGCTGCCAATTTCCAATTATTTAAAATATTGATGATACTAAATTCCTACGTAAAATGATTTCCAAAACGTTTGTGTTTACTTTTAATTTGTTTGGCAACTTTCCAAAAGTTTTTCTGCGATACATTTGCTGCCTTTTTTCTTTCATGATCATCGTGTTTAATATACGTACCTATGATATTTTCTAACTATATTTTGTGATTTAATCTCAAGAGCTTATCTGTATCAAAAATAAAAGTGATAACAATTTTTGCCTAACATCATAAAATCGTTTCTGATAAAAGCGATAAAATTCGAATTTAGCATTTAGGGTACTTAAGAAGTACTCATTTGTCTCTTATAGATATATAGATATATATATTTTTATTACCTATCATGATTAGGCGTCAGAAAATAGATTCATTCAATTATTTAGTTTATTTTTATATTTTTTTCTACAAATTTCTTTTTAAATAAATAAATAGGTTATATAAGTAAGTCTACTAATTAAATATAGGTATTTCCATGGAAAAGAGACAATAAATCACCTTTTTTGTGTTAAAACCAAAATATATTTTCTGTAGGTTTAAAACCTTTTTACTTGTTTCTTCTTTCCATTAAGTGTAAGGGAAATTTTGTTAGGTAAAACATAAAAACATTAATATCTATAATATTAAAAATAGAAATACTTATTTGTAATTTAAACAGAGAAAATAAATTATTAAGGAAAATTAGTTTAGTTTGTTCTTATATATATTATGTTGTGTTTGCATTTGTTCATTTGTTAACCAATCAAATTATGAAAAAAAGTACTAAGATAAGATGAGTTATGCAATTATAACATGCCAGCTTTATAATAACTACATACTGCAAACATTTATTACCAATAATTGATTTTATCTTTATACATGCCTGCTAATAACATCCTTTTTTAATAATCATTAAATTCATAAAATGATTGTAATGACAAAACCACACATTTGAAAATAAACTTAGTAAATTGTAATAAACACAAGAACATTAATTTATTTTAGTAAAAATATAAATGTACATTATTGTTATTTATTCAGAAATGGTGAAGATAATTGTATTAGTTATATTTCTTTTTTTTGAATTTTTAAATGCTTACACAAATCACTAAATAATTCTAGTTCTAATGTCCTAGTTCATATTTTCATTTAACAATATTTATTTATTTATTATTTAATTTTTAAATTATTGTCATTAAAACTTACTAAATATAAGAAATTACAAATTCTTGCCTATGATTATTATTTGATGTGTGTTTGTTCTATGATTTACTCTATTATTCTCTTGAATTCTATTAAAGAGTAAAAATCAGTGACATTAGGTAACAGAACAATTGAAATTTCAATTTTCCTTTTTGGAATTGCTATAACAATTACATAACAATTTTGATTCTGATAATGTTAAAGCTAAACAGTATATTTGGCAAAAACAATTGTTAAATAATTTGAGATTATTTTAAATTTCAAATTTAGACTCTTTTATTATGAATCGGAATTTTTGGCATCAGAAAATATTACCTATAAAAAAATAGCAACATAATTTTTGGCTCTTAAATGGCGATGACAAACTGATCGCAAAGCGCGAGAATAAAAACACTACTACTATTAATAATTTTGTCAATAAACCCACAAAATTTAAATTTTACGTCGTTAGTGTTTCCGCAAAATTATTGTGAAAAATTACATCAAACAAATTTTAATTCTTAACATATCATCGAAAATCAGTTAGTTTTCTATTGTTCCTCTTCTTAATAAGTGACATGAACCAGCAGTCATTTAACTAAGTAGCCACTTGTTTGTCTAGGACTATAGTGCCCACTTATCCGACGCCAAATTGTATAGATTCTACTTTACATTTAAAGGGGAGGTTGTTAAAAGCCTTGCACTTAAGGAATTTTGGGTGAATGCAGTTGGAATGTTTTTTATTGTGGTGTTTCCGAAAAATTCGTTTTGGTACGTTTGTAAGCTATCTAGGTAGTAGTAGAACGTAATGAGGTCATTCTAAATGAAAACATTTAAATGTTACACTATTTTTAGTCAAATCTATCGTTTATTATTTTTGTTCTAAAAATAAACATTTTGTAGTGATGCCTGAACGTGAATGTAAAAAATTGACATGTTGTAAATCGTGAGTCTCAAGTACAATAGGAGGAAGAAGTTTACGAATGTGAAGTATATTCAGCGGAATATTTGTTATTTTAGAGGCTAGTCGCCCGCCAAGCTACTTCTTTTGTAATTTACACTGATCGGGCTGATTTGTTTACCAAACGACCGCGTGTTGGGCGAACGATTTTACTCGATTTTACAGCTCTGCGATGGCGCTACACTGACGGGTTTATAAACAATCGATCACTTGTGAAACACTTGGTAAACAGCAAAATAGAGTTAGACTGTATCTTTGTATCTAGTTCGCGTTATTTGTTAATAAACAACAAATTACACCCTGTTTTTCTGTTTTTTGGCAAAATTTCTGTACGTTTTTCTCAGCTTTGACATAACGATAGAAAATTTTAACAAAAAATATAAAGACTACTAAAATCCCTATTGAGACACTAGGTGTTCAGTAAGTGCTGATGCTACTAAGGCTCTATATGATCGGTATAATGAAAATCAAATGTCCCAACTGAGCACTGATAAAAGTCAAACCGGGGTTGTAAAACATGAAGTACTAGCACTCTGTCACAGATTAAATACGGACAAGAGAGATAAACATTCAAACCAATTTAAATGTCCTCGTGTGTATTTAAAGAGCTTTCGTGTGCGTTAGGGATGTTCGGGCGTAAGCCTCGATTACACAGAAACGTTATTAAATACAATGCTGAAGACACTGAAGATAGTGGCAACAATTTATTCAAACCCATTTAAATGTATTTGGTTTTGAATTTGTGTTTTTATTTTTTTTATTTATTTATTAATCAGTGTTAAAAGTTGTTTTTAAAGTTGAAGTTCTCTTAAATTTTTATTAGTGAAAGGGGGTGGCAAAAATGTGCCTAGGAGACCAATTTGCCTTACCGCGGCCCTGGATTTTTTTTTTTTTATGAAAATAGTCGCAAAAAGGGTAGACCTATCGTGTGGGCCGCGGACGGCCCGCACTGCGACTATTAGAAGGGGAAGGGATTATAGAAAGGAAATGATTGTGGACACGCTTTTTAAAAAGTTGCAGGTCATAGTTCTCTGGAAAAACTGATTTTGGAAGCTTATTCCATTCCGTAGCAGCCCTGTAAAAGAAGGATTCTTGATAAAGATTGGTTCTTGTAGTGTCAATCTTGAGAGTAAATGGGTGAGACTGATCAGCATGCCGAGTTCTTCGGCCGAATGTGGCCAATGGTGGTACAAGAGTTTTTATTTCTCTGGAGCATCTGCCATGGAAATATCTGTAGAGCAATGACTGGTCTGCAACTCTTCTTCTATGTTCTAGATGGTGAAGGGTATCTGTGAGAGTTGGGCTGTTTATCAAACGAATGGCTCTTTTCTGAATGGAATCTAGAAGACAAAGAGAATGGCTTGCGGCTGAACCCCAAATGTGCGAGCAATACTCCAGTAGAGGTCGGATTTGAGCCTTGTACGTCGTCAACAGTTGATCAAGAGTAAAAAACTTTCTAGCTTTCCACAGAAAACCTAGCCTCTGGCTTGCCGACTTTGCGATGTTAGCAACATGGTCATGCCAAGACATATTATTGGACACCGTGACTCCCAAAATCGATATGGAGGGACTTTGTTCAAGGGTATTTCCGGAAATTGTGATGGGATGATTTGAGGAATTCACTTTCTTGGAAAACGTGGCACTTTGTGTTTTTTGGGCGTTAAACTGAACAAGATTGTTGGTTCCCCACTCGACGATTGCTTCAAGATCTCTATTGATGGAATCAACCTGTTCCTGCCTGAGTCTATTTGTATCATTCACCGAAAGTGATCGATAGGATGTGAAAGTTGAGACAAGTGTGCTATCGTCTGCGAAACTGTAAATGGGGTTCGTGGTGGTTTTCAAGAGGTCGTTGATGTGTAAAAGAAATATGGTGGGGGACAGGATGGAACCCTGGGGGACCCCGGCATTAGTTTTAGACGCATCAGAAGAAATACCGTCAACTGCCACATGTAAGGAGCGATCTTGCATGAAGCTCAAGAGCCATTGGCGCAGTTTGGTTGGGAGACCGTAAGCAGATAATTTACTTAACAATGCCTGGTGCCAAACTCGGTCAAAGGCTTTAGATATATCCAAGGCTATTGCACGAGATTCACCAAACTTTTCAATAGTGTTTGTCCAGAGCTGAGTGACATAAGCCAGCAAATCTCCAGTTGACCGAAGTTGTCGAAATCCATATTGTCTGTCATGGATTATCTCAAAT